>JAYESA010000006.1:173781269-174111269 GCA_036927795.1 Iris macrosiphon | reverse complement strand
GATTTCGTAACTTTCTACAAGTAAATAACCTCAATAACTAAATTCATAATATTTTTGTTGGATTAAATCCAAATATTATTTTATATATCTTATCTTTTTATACTAATTTTAGGATATAATTATATCCATAACAATTATATTTAAGATTTTTAAACCTCACAATTAAAAACTAAGGTTTGAACTTTATAAGATCTTAAATGTTACAATTCCGTGTTCATTCCCAATAGAAACTCTTTTATGTAGAATTGAGATCTTATGTATTGAAATTGTGTTCACTTCTTAGTTTGGTTTTAGCAGTCCATGAAAAACAAACTTAAAATTGTATTAGGTATGTATATCATATCCTTGATTTGCTCAAGGTTGATGTCTTTGTAGATTGGATTATCTTATTATTTCGTTTCTTATTGTTTTATCTGAAAAAGAAAAAAGAAAACATTTGCTCCTCTTCTCCTATAAAATGGAAAAAAAAGTTGTTACTTGACCAACACCGTAACATCCTATCAATATCTTGATAACGATAAAGGATAACAAATGGTGGAAGTTGGGACAGTGGACCCAAAAGGCATATAACTCGGCGTGCACAAAGTTTCGAATGTTATGTTGGACATCTCAAAAAAAAAAAAAAAGGTAAAGGATAACAAACTTCATAGTATTTCCTTACAAGTAAGCAACCTAAATATCTTGATAAATGCTAACTAACTTCATAATATTTTTATTGGATTTAAATCTAAATACTGTTTTATATATCTTATCTTTTTTTTCTATGCTAATTTCACAATTCAAAACCAGGGTTTTTACTTTATAAGATTCTTTCATATTAAAATATATATATATACTTTATAAGATTATTTTACTGTCACGACCCTGATCCTCCTCCTACCAGTCCTCCCACCTGTATCTTTCATGATTTTGAACCACGTTTATGTGGACCTGGCCCATTTTTGAATAAGAACCTCACAGTATTAGTAGCACTAGTATTCCCCTAAAAGAAAAGGGCACTAGTAGTGATAGATATAGAACTAGTCCATCCACCCTCAACTTCTTCCGAAGCCTGATATACTTTTTATGGTCGAGATATGTCGGGTGGTAGTGATCAGAGGCCTAGCAGCAGCACCACCAGAGAAATAGAGCATCCCGAAGTCGTTCGCGACATCCACGCCCTGTCCCCGCCGCAGCCCGCGAGCATCCATGGCCGGCGCGAGGACTCCTGGGAGGCCGGCAGCCGCTCCTGGAACCTCTCTCTCGGCAGCGACGTCGCGAACTTCGACAGCATGAGCAGGGAGTTCAACGCTCTGGTCGTCGCCGGTGGCACCGCCGCCGCCGCTGAGAACCTCGGGAGGATCGGAGAGGAGGAGGAGGGAGCGATTGGAGAGACCAACCCGCTGGCCATCGTGCCGGACACCAATCCGGCCGTGTCCCCTCGCGTCAGCAATAATACGAGGGCGTCTACTTCGACCGCGAACAGCAGTGGTAACAACGTCCTCGCGGCCTCCATGGAGGAGGTCTCGGTGCACAGGGTGAAGAAGGAGGAGGTGGCGTGGAAGATCGGCGCGTGGGAGACCGCGGAGGTCGCGAAGATCAACAACCGGTTCAAGACGGAGGAGGTTAAGATTAACGTGTGGGAGAGCGAGCAGGAGGAAAAGGCGGCTGCTAGGTTAAAGAAAATAGAGGTAATGTTATTTGTTACAACGCGGACCGCGCGGGGGGCACTTGATTATTTTCTTTTATCATTTTGTTATATTTCTTTTTTCGTGTTTATGTACAGAGGAAATTAGAAGAGAAGAGAGCGAGGGCGATCGAGAAGATGCAGAACGACATCGCGAAAGCACACCGGAAGGCCGAGGAGAAGAAGGCGGAGGTGAACGCGAAGAAGGGGACCAAGACGGCCAAGATCTTGGAGCTGTCGAATATGTACCGCGCTCTAGGGAGAGCTCCCTCAAGGAGGTCCATCTTCTAGTAGTACTCCGATTCCATTTTATGCTAATTTCTAAGTCTGGTTAGTTTATTTGTGCTGGTGTGTGATGATTGTAAAGCTGAACTTTTCAATGTTTGTGTACAATAATACTTTCCAAGATTTGCGTAGGAGGAATAGTTTGATCTCATTTTAGACCTGGTAGTTTGTTATGATTGTTATTTTTTCTCTTTTATTACTTCTAAGAGTGATATAATTAATAGTTTGGAGTAAATTTATTTTTATTTTTATATTTTAATATCCTTTATGTTATCATTTATGCATCCTAACTCCTGGACGTGATTCTTAGGTAACAATAAAGATATGACAGAATCTGGAATGAGTGAGTAGATAAGTCATAATAATAATAATAGAATTGGATTCCAATAGCCTTATCTTTATCCTAAACTAACAACTTTGAAATAAATTTATTAAGTATATCAAATATATTTTTTGATGAGATTACCAAATCTCTATTATTATAATACAGTTAAAAACAGTCTAAACGTATATATATTATCATTTAAATAAATTTTTAAAAATTAATTAAAAAATAACTAAATAACTATCTAAATATTTTAGTAGTTATTTTAAAAAACTTAACCAAGTATTTAACTATCTAATATTATATATTTGTAACCAAATAACTTTAGCTCCAGTAGTTTTTCCTAGAAATAACATTTTTTTATAATAAATTCATGATTGTTTTTTTTACAATATTTTTTTTTTCGCACGTCGTACAGTAAGTCGTGCAAAAAAATGTCATTACTTGTATTAGTATAAATTTTCTATTTAATTAAAGTCTGATTTGGTTCTATGAATCAGGTTAAAATACTATTTAAAAACAAATTGTGAGAAATCTCTCTTGAGAATGGAGTCGGCAGAAGTAGATTACAGCATTGATGATACAACATTGATGAAAGTAGATCATGTTAGCCACTACATAAGTGGATAACTATCTTTGGATTATTTGTTATTAGTCGATCACTTGTTCTGGATTATTTGTTGTTAGTGGATTACTTTCTCTTTGTTTGCTTGAGAAGGATAAATTAATCACCTAAAGGGAGATGATAATATCATAAATAATCCCGGTTATTAGTGGATCACTTGTCTCTTGCTTTATGTGCAAAATCAGAGGTAGATAAATAATCCCGGTTAAGACTCTAGTTAAACCATGGTTACTAAATTTTGAATATAAAACTTTCATCGGTTTCATTTAAAAATAACATTGCGAAGCGAGACCAAACCCCAATTGAATTGATATCCAATTTAATCAAGAAACTGATCCAACTGTAATTACAAGCTAAACCATAACATAAGAAGCTAAAGAACAAGCCAAGATAAATCTAGTTACCAAAGCTGTCTAGAAATTCTAAACATCATTCACCCCAACCAGACAAAATTGGATTTGGGAACAACCCCTTCCTTCCAACATCAACATCTTCGCCAAAAAGAAATAGAAGAAAAAATGGAGGGGAAGAAGAAAGAGGAAAACAGGCTACAAGAAGAATATACTTGACAGAAGAATTCCAATAACTTGAAGGAGGGCCTTGCTGCAACAATAGACACAATGAGGCGCCCCAGACTCAGTAGAGGTAGAATTTGAGGACGGGGCGAGGGACGTGCCATTCATAAATGTACCATTCTTCCCACCACTGCATGCAAGAAACATTTTGGTTCATTCCATTAAGGTTCATAATTTTCCTTCTGAAAAGGAATGTACAAGTTTGCCAACAGATTTTACAGCTCTGCATGTGAATTTTCTTCTTGCAATTTTTTCACTTCTAATATTACTATAATTAAAAAAACATTTCGCGGTAACACCCTCACCATGTATTTATATTATACCTCAACACCAACGGGAGCTTGGGTTGCCTAACATTATAACAAATATTTCTTCGCAAATGGAAGAGGGAAACTGTTTTCATCTATCAAATGATGCAAGTCCATATTGCAGTAGGCTAGGTACCAAAGGACAAGGACAAAAGTACCAATACCTAAAAAGTGATGTCGAAATTGAAACAGTCAAGATCTAAAATGATTACTCTCTCAAATGTTCTTGAGTGAAATTTGAAGTTCCTGATTTAAAATCCAATGTCATTATAGGTGGAACCCAATTAACAGTATCAAGGGGGGCTTCCTTGGCGATCCAAGGTGGAAACTTCCTATCCCATAATAGGGCAATGCACTAGTCTTCTAACTGGGTCTAGTATAAATAAATCCTTTCTTATAGTCTAATGTTCTTTCTTCCTCCTGTCCTCTCCCAAACCTGAAGGTCATATAACTTGCATTGTGAAAGAAACAAAGTTCGTGCTTTTATCGGAGATGGAGATGGAGATGGGGTGTGTGTTTGTGTGTAGGTCACATTAACTTGCATCAAGTGTGCTATTGGTCAGCTGTTCGCACCCTCGTGAAATCAGTGTTCATCTAATGTTGTTCTTCAGATGTTTGTGCCTCAGAGCAAGCGGTAGTAATATGCTCTCATCATTGTGAAATCAGTGTTCATATAATGTGTGTATTCAGATGTTTGTGCCTCAGAGCAAGCAGTAGTAATATGTTCTCATCCTTGTGAAATCAGTGTTCATATAATGCGTGTATTCAGATGTTTGTGCCTCAGAGCAAGAGGTAGTAATATGTTCTCATCCTCGTGAAATCAGTGTTCATATAATGTGTGTATTCAGATGTTTGTGTTTCTGGGGGAGCGAGTAATATGTTTCTGCTTCTGAGAGTGAAAGAAATATGCTTTGTGCTTCTGTGACAAATTTTTTTTTTTTGACTCGATTGTTGTATATGGTTCCACTATGGGCCTGTTAATGAAGCAGGTAGATTGCATAAAGGAAAAAAGAACAGTATGAATACGAGGAGCAAAAGTAATATGGTTTGGCTTCTGTGACTCGATTGTTGTATATGGTTCCACTATGGGTCTGTTAATGAAGCAGGTAGATTGCATAAAGGAAAAAAGAACAGTATGAACACGAGGAGCAAAAGTAATATGGTTTGGCTTCTGTGACTGGATTGTTGTATGCAATTCCATTGGTACTTGTTAATGAAACAGTTAGATTGCATAAAGAAAACACAAATATTAAGAGCACGAGGAGAGTAGTGTACCTTCCAGGAAATATACATGAACCATGACCTGTAAAACCAAGGTAAAACAAGTGTTACCAAATATCAAATGCCTCCATTGAGCTAGAAGACAAAATCAAATAAGAACAAAAAAAGGAGTGGCACATTTCCCAATGTTTTGCAACCTAGCTGAGGTTCTAAATTTGTTACTATTATCATCAGAGTTGGGTGTGTATAACATGCAACTCAGTTAAATAATATAAATTAGAGCATGTGACATTCTATTAAGAATGGAATCTTCTTTGTAACGTTTAATGGTGTGGTTGATCGTCATGGGCCAGCTATACCATTAGATGCCATCTTTGAGCACTTGAAAAGAAGAAGAAAAATCCCAGCACTCTTTTGATAAATGGATGCATGGATGCATTATCAGTTCAGCATCAAGTTCGAATGTTCATGTAACAAGGTTTTGCACCCTAGCTGAGGTTCTAAATTTGTTGCTATTATCATCAGTGGCATGTGTATAACATGCCAACTCAGTTAAATTTGTTACTATTATCATCAGTGGCATGTGTATAACATGTTATACACATGCCACTGATGATAATAGTAACAAATTTAGAACCTCAGCTAAATAATATAAATTAGAAGCATGTGACATTCTATTAAGAATGGAATTTCTTCGTAATGTGTAATGTTTAATGGTGGTGTGGTTGATCGTCATCGGCCAGCTATACCATTAGATGCCATCTTTGAGCACTTGAAAAGAAAAGAAGAGAAAAATCCCAGCACTCAGTTGATAAATGGATGCATGGATGCATTATCAGTTCAGCATCAAGTTGGAATGTTCACATAACAAGGTTATGGTGCCTCAAAGATCCAGCAAATGCATGATAATAAGGTTGAGATTATATAGACATGCAGGCAAAGTTGCATAATCAATGATTCTAATGGAAAATAGAAGAGAATAAATTTTAATGTTCTTACTTGGGTCTGTAGTAGTGATGGCAGCAACCCCATTGAAGTAGCAAGTCCCTGAAGTCATGCCCATTATGTGGTAGTAAGCATTAAAAGCATAAGTCGCATGTGCCTCCACAGAGTCTGGATCGTAGCACGGCTGCCCTTGAAGCAGCGCAGAGCAATCCACCTTCCCTGGCCCGCATGCCCAATCCAGTGCTGCCTGCAGCATCTTGCCATCCGCCCCCGTCTTTGCAATACAGTAGGTCTGATTAGTAGTATCATTTGCTAGCACCATCCCTGACCCAGTCAAATGCAGCGTGTACACTGGAATCCCATTTGCATCAAACAACCCCCAGAACTTTTCTGACAGTGCACCAGGTCTCAAGTCTTCATCATAGAGCTCATAGATATAAGTGCTCACTGCAATTCCCGGGTGCTTTGGTGTGCCGGTATTATTAAGAACATGAAGTATCAGGTTGCTGTTGTAGGTATCAGAGTTGTCCACGGTGGCATCTGGCTCATTACTGTCACCCTTCCTTGGCCACCCAGACTCGAGCACGACCACAGGCACATTGGTCACATTCAAGTAGGCCATGGCGAAGTAAGCAGCATCCACGACCGCATCAAACACGTTGGTGTAGTGAAGCAGCGTATTGGCATCAACAGCCTCCTTGTTTGGGGGAAGAGGACGGAAGAGAGCATAATCTAAAGGGATTATACCATTGGACTGCATGTAGTCGTAGTAAGGATAGACATTGAGCATGAGGTAGGATCCCGTGGATTGAAGGAACTTGAGCATGGGGACTACAACAGGATCCCAAGAGCGGTTGAAGAAAGCCTGAGAAGGAGGAAAAGAATCGAGGATTATGGAAGAGGAGTGGGGGGAGGACACCTTGATCTGGCGATCAAGGTTGGCAGCAACAAGGGCAGAGTGGACGAACTTGAAGGCATTAACAAGGACAGGGGCGGCATTCGGGAGCGCAGTGAGGACCTCAGAACCAACTGCGATGGCTGTGATATTAACAGCAGGGACATGGGCAGCCACGTTTTTGGCAACCCAGTTGGCAGCAGTAGCATTGGACTGGCCAATGCCAAGAAGCTGCTCGTTGGGGATTGAGACAGTGACACAGATGCCAGTGTTGGCAAGGGCAGTCAACATTGCGAGATCTGCATCGTAGAGGCGGACATGCCGTATCTGCTGTGCTTTTAGTAGTGCTACAACTTGAGTCGGAGAGGGCATGTCAGAGAGTGCTGTCCCAATGTTTACTCCAATAAATGCATCTGCCACATGAAAATTGAGTCAGGCCACAATGGATTATTCATTTTAAAGAAGAAAAAATTGAAATGCTAAACAAAGAAATACTTAAGTTTCTATTTTTCTTAGACATGATGGTAATAAAAACCGGACATAAAAAGTTCTACTTCCAAAGAAACTCGTAAGTTGTGATATTCATCAATCCTGTGATTTTGGATCATCAGATTCATTGTGAAATCCGTGAGTTCAATAATGTAATATTAATAAGAACTCTGTTCGGTGTAACTTCATTCAAACTTTTTGGCTGTACGTGTCGATTTGGTGAAAAGTGAAGGAAAAGAGAATGAAATAGTTTCACATAGAAACCAGAACCCATTTGTACGGTATCATGCTTCATTTTCTATTTCTCCACTTTCTTATCCGAAAGCTCGGTTCAAAATGGCACATAATAGCTGAGAAACATGGGTTGGGTTACGGAATGTCATTCATCAGAGGGTGGATGTCTCAATTCTCGACATGGGAAATGACATCTTCTTCTTATGCGGTCTAAGATATATCATGAAAGCCAAATATTGTATAGGCTTAATTAGAAACCTTATTCAAACTAATACTAAAATTTTCTTCAACAGAAAGTAGTGACAGTGCCTAACTACCAAACTTATATATCAAATCTACCCATCTCTTTACTTTATTAAGACACATTATGAAAGCAAGCTAGATAAACACCAAAAAGAGCAAATTAAAGAATAAACATCGCTTTCTCATACTTAGTATCTATGTTGCGGGGACACAAATGTGACATGAAATGGCATGAACACTGAGACACGGACGCAGCACCTATCTTCGTGTGTGCAAGTGTATTTTGGTGTCCTTGGTGTGTGTCCAATGCGTGTATGTCTGGTACATGTCTGACACGACAAGGCCACGTTTTGGAGTGCCCGTGCTTCCTAGCTTAGTGTGTCCAATGCGTGTATGTCCAGTACATGTTTGACACAACAAGGCCACGTTTTGGAGTGCCCGTGCTTCCTAGCTTAGTATACAACTAAAAAAAACAAAATAAAGTATTCAAAAGACATCACAGAACCTTCTTTACTTAACTAACAATTATCTTTCTATAATGGTGATTATTCCCTTGACTAAGATCCACCATCAATTGAAGATCTGATGGATGAGACTGGAAATGATCTCTAGATCCAGCATGGGCCAGCATAAGATATGGTGTGCACACCCCCAAGCCAGTAGACTTTAGGAAAGTGGTTCAGGTAGCTCACCCGCACGTGCGTGCGGTTAAAGAACATGCGCGCTAGGGACACATGCAACAACAACAGCTTTTCTTTGGGAAATGTTTCAAAATAAAAGTTACATAAATGAAGTCTTATTAATGGTTTACCACACACTGATTAGTTGTTGGCTTTCCTTGAAAGCCAAGTACCATATTTAATAAAGCAAACAAATTATACCATCAAAGAGTCATAAATATTAATTTCTATCAAAAAGGAAAATCATGAAGTCAATTTTCTCTTTCTTTTCTTTTACCTTTATGTAGCTAATTAACTCGAACACTTAGGTATTGTTTTTTTTTTTTTTTTTTTTTTTGGGGGGGGGGGGGGGGGGGGGGGGGGGGGGGGGGAGGGTTGGGGAAGAAAAAGTAGAGGGGAAAATTGGAGGAAAATGAAAATAATGGTGTTTGGGAAGGGAGGAAGGAAAATGGAGAGAAACTTGAGAGGAAAAAACATATGGGACCCATCAAAAAAAAATTCTCCCAAAAGTAGAAGAAAAATGGAGAGATGAGACGAAAGAGTGTATTTACTCAACTACCCCTAAAAAAAGCTAACCATAAAGTATGATTTGAAAAAATCAAGAACTAAAGGGTAATTATATATTTATCCCACAAACAAACAAAAATTTATTTTTCATCATTTCCTCTACTTTTTGGTCATCCAAACAAGAGAAGAAAAAATTAACTTTACCCACATAAAAATACAAGAAGACATCTTAGTATGGCACTTACATAAGAAGAGATCATCCTAGTATAGTAGTAGTATGGCTACTCACATATATTTGGCATTTTGGTCATTCATCAATGCCATTAAAATCCTAGTACCATCTGAACTCAAACTAGGTGACAGACACTTTTCTAACAAAAGGAAGTGATAAAGACCTTTATTTTTTTTCCTTTTTCTGTGGCAAACTCCATAGCAATCCACATGCTTTATGGAATAATTGTAAAAAGAACTATAAGAGTTTTTTAATAAAAATAGAAGAAGAAAAAAAGTCCTAGGGGCTGTTTGGTTCTCAGAAGTATAGCGAAGTAAAAAAATTTGGAAGTAGAGAGTTTGCGTGCGCATTGCGTACACGCGTCATGCGTAAGCATATTTTATTCGTTTGGATGGTTGTTGGAAGCTATGTTGTACTAGGCGCTAGGCGAGGCGACAACCTACCCGTCTCGCCTAGGCGCCCGTCCAGGCAACAGAAAAAATTTTGCAGAAAAAATTCTGCAGTTATGTGCAGTGTAAACAGTGTAGTTATAATATTATATATAAGATATTAAGAAGAAACAATAGATGTATAAAAGAACAGTTGATAACTAATATATACAAGTAACGAGAACAGTTGATAACTATAAAGCAATATGCAATATAATAACCATTAACCAAATAACCAATAAGCAATATAATAAGCCCAAAGTAAGCATTAAGCAACATAATAAGTAACCAATATTCAACATCAAGTAATAATAACCAATATTCAACAACCGCCTAGGCGCGCCTATGTATTCCCCTGGTCGCCTCTAGGCGCCCGTCGCCTGACACTGGATTTTATTTTCCAGGTCGAGACGGGCTTCCCCCAACTTGCTCGCCTAGGCTGCCTAGGCGTCGCCTGTGACAACAAAGGTTGGAAGTGAGTTGGAAAGTTAACTTTTTGTAGTTATTTTGTTTGGATGGTTGTTGGAAGTAATAGTTGAAAAGTGAAGTAGTTTTCCACTTTTGAATATGGTGAGGTTACCCCCCAACTACTATTATTCATTACTATTATTATTATTATTATTTTGTATGGATTAAAAAATTAAGTAATAAATAATAATTATTATATTATTATTATTATTATTATTATTATTATTAATATAAAGTGAAGTAATAGTTGAAAAGTGAAGTAGTTTTCCACTTTTGAATATGGTGAGGTTACCCCAACTACTATTATTCATTACTATTATTATTATTATTATTTTGTATGGATTAAAAAATTAAGTAATAAATAATAATTATTATATTATTATTATTATTATTATTATTATTAATATAAATATTATTATAAAAGAACAGTTGATAACTAATATACACAAGTAACGAGAACAGTTGATAACTATAAAGCAATATGCAATATAATAACCACTAACCAAATAACCAATAAGCAATATAATAAGCCTAAAGTAAGCATTAAGCAATATAATAAGTAACCAATATTCAACATCAAGTAATAATAACCAATATTCAACAACCGCCTAGGCGCGCCTATGTATTCCCCTGGTCGCCTCTAGGCGCCCGTCGTCTGACACGGGATTTTATTCTCCAGGTCGAGACGGGCTTCCCCCCAACCTGCTCGCCTAGGCCGCCTAAGCGTCGCCTGTGACAACAAATGTTGGAAGTGAGTTGGAAAGTTAACTTTTTGTAGTTATTTTGTTTGGATGGTTGTTGGAAGTAATAGTCGAAAAGTGAAATAGTTTTCCACTTTTGAATATGGTGAGGTTACCCCCCAACTACTATTATTCATTACTATTATTATTATTATTATTATTTTGTATGGATTAAAAAATTAAGTAATAAATAATTATTATTATTATTATTATTATTATTATTATTATTATCCCCACCGGCCTCCCGCGAGCTCGGCCCCCACCGGCCTCCCGCAATCTCGACCTCCTGCGAGCTCGAATCCTCCGTCGGCCCCCTGCGAGCTCGAGCCCCGCCGCCGGCCATGGAACTGCTTCATGTTCTCTCTCTCTCTCGAGTTCAAAGTAGTTCCAAAATTCACTTCTTCACCAAAAAAACGGAAGTGAAATGAGAAGAATTTGTGGGGGGCAGCAGTGCGGCTGTCACAATTCAAGGGAGTTCCAACGTTCACTTCTCCACCCCTACCAAACGTCGGAACTCTTCGGAACTCCGACGACTACAGTAGTTCTAAAACCACACATTCCGATCAGTTTTTTTTCCCAACCAAACAGCCCCCTAGAGCAATTACTCGCATTAATTAAAAAAAAATACAAACTAAGAGTCTTCTCTTGAAAATTACCTCTTGGAAATGTTGTAAATAACTCCTAGAGTGGCTACTTCTCTTGAAAAATACAAAATTAAGAGACTTCCATCACAAGAAAAAAGAACCAAGAAATTTTGGAGGAAAATGAAAAGTAACGGTGTTGGGGGAGGGAGGGAGGAAAATGGTGGAGAAAATTTTGAGGAAAAAACATATGGACCCATCAAAAAAAAAATTCTCCGGAAAGTAGAAGAAAAATGAGAGATGGGAGGAAAGAGAGTATTTACTCAACTACCCCTAAAAAAAAGCTAACCATAAAGTTTGATTTGAAAAAATCAAGAACTAAAAAGTAATTATATATTTATTCCACGAACAAAACAAAATTTTATTTTTCCTATTTTTTGGTGATCCAAACAAGAAAAGAAAAAATTAACTTTACCCGAATAAAAATACAAAAAGACATCTTTAGTATCGCACTTACATAAGAAGATATCATCATAGTATAATAGTATGGCTACTCACATTTATTTGGCATTTTGGTCATTCATCAATGCCATTAAAATCCTAGTACCATCTGGAACCCAAACTAGGTGACAGACACTTTTCTAACAAAAGGAAGTGATAAAGACCTTTCTTTTTCTTTTTTTTCTTTTTTCTGTGGCAAACTCAATAGCAATCCACATGCTTTCTGGAATAATTGTAAAAAGAACTATTCTTTTAGAATTTTTTTAATAAAAATGGAAGAAGAAAAAATTACTTCTCTTGAAAATTTTGGATACAAGTCCTAGTGCGATTACTCGCATTAATTAAAAAAAAAAATACAAACTAAGAGTCTTCTCTTGAAAATTACTTCTCTTGGAAATGTTGTAAATAAGCTACTTCTCTTGAAAAATACAAAATTAAGAAGACTTACATCACAAGAAAAAAGAACAAGAAATTTTAATGACATTAAGTACTACCACGGGAATTCATTATTGAGCAATTCGAGTTGCGTCCTCTTCCTCTTAGTCTCGTTAGTGAGGCTTACCACCATAGGAAGCAGTGGGATCTGGAGACCTTACAATCACAGATCTTTAATAACCAACAAATTATCCATCAAAATACTTAAACTAGTGATAAAGACGGTTCTTTTACTTCTTTTACTCCTCAGTGTGACTAATTCCATATAAAGCCTCCTTGATTCTGTACTTTTTTGCAAAAGGAACTCTCTTTTAGGATTTTTTTTTTTTTTTTTTTTTTTGTTTCATAAAACAACTTGCTCCAATGCCACTCACTTAAATCCTACTGAAATTTATGCAAATCATTCTAAAATAAGTTGTGAAATCATCAAGGAGCAGTAATTAGCAAAAAAGCCAGTGAAGATTTTTTTTTAAAAAAGTTGTTTTCCACGGACATGACAAAATCTTGGTAAAGAAAGAAACTTGAGCTCACCTTCGTCAGGAAAGGCAGCAGAGCTGGTGAGCAGCAGAAGAACAAGCAGAAGCGGAGCCATGGCGGATGTTGAGAGAATTTGAGAAAGGCCCCTCTTTTTTCTTTTTTACTCACAGCACCCACAGATCATAGTGGAGGAGGGAGTGAAATGAAAATATGGGCTCGAGTTGGTGGCTTATATGTAAGTGGAGAGAGAGAGCGCAGCAGTAGCAGCAGCAGCAGCAGCAGTTGTCTTGTCGTTTAGAGGTACCTTTTAAAATGAGTAGCAAGACGATCGACGGCTGGGATTGAAAGCTGGACGTGCTTGAGTCGGTGGAGGGGAGTCCGCATGCAGGCGCCCGATGACATGTGGGCCGAAGGGTGGTCTACGTGTCAGGGAGTATTTGTTTGGGAACAAGTTCTTTATGTTGGGGAACAAGACATCTATCTCGATGTGCAGTCACTATCTACGAGGACTTGGACCCTGCTGACTTCCTGCTGACGAGAAAAGCCAGCTGGATCCCAACGGTCATATTTCGATCTCTTTGTGTATATTGGACCGGGCGGCCCGGAGTCCTGTCCGGTCAATGGACCGGTCCGACTCGGCCCAACGTCTCCATGGATTCGGACTGGGTCCAGATTTTTGACCCATAAGTCTGGTCCGACTTCTTTGCGGGTGCGGTCCGGGTTAACCCGATAAATCCAGTCAGACCGGTTCGGACTGGTGACCCCAAATTTTTTTTCCAATAGATTCGCTGGAGATATTTTTACCAAAATACTTCCAATTTGGTGATTGTTTTTTTGGTCGTTTTAGGAGTATTTTGATCATTTTTAAAAATGATCAAATTATTCTTATAACAACTATATTTTAATAATATAATGGGTCATTCTGCACCCAAAAATTTTCTATAAATAGTCCATAATTTATGAAAAATAAACACAACAATATTTCTTCTCTCTCTCTTACAAAATTTAGTAGCAAAGCAATTTCTAAAGATTGAAGTAACATCTTTCTGGATTTTTGAGTGCAACTTTCTGGAGGCCAAACTGCAGTGTTCTTAAGGTTTCAACTTCTGCAAATTCTTTTGGAGGCTTCGAGTTGACGTTTCAAGTAATATTAATATTACAGAAAAAAAAAATCTTTTTCTGATTTTGGATTTTTCTTTCCTCTCTTTCTTTTTTTTTTGGTAGAATAATAAATTCTTGAGGTATCTTGACTGCTTTGTTGTGCTGATTGACCTCCACCAACTGGTGTCACTTCATATTCGTGGGTAACCACAACACCTTGTGGTGTTCCTGCAGGGGTCTCGTCGCTTGCTGGTGGATCCATTACTCTGCATCCAAAATAAACTATAAGAGGCGCACAGAGGAATCAAGGCAGGATGCAAGTCAAGAAATTCGAATCCGATAGAGATCAAGAACGATTCAATCAAGTGGATGAGATACTATAACTTATCATATCCTTGTCGTGGGCTTGCTCAGTTCCTAAGTTAAAACCGAAATAATTTAGTCGTTGACCTGCATGGGCCACCACAAAAACCATGTCACGCATCAGTCCCAAAATACTGAGAGACTAGACACGTGGCAATGGCCAGCAGCACACACCGATGGGCAAACCCAATTTAATGGACCCATCAGGGTGTACTTAAGCTGTATAACAACAATAAGGGGCTATGCTACTAATCTCATCCACAGCAATAAATACAATCAATATGAAATATAAAGCAACATTAAGTCTCAATAAAATATATCTCGAGGAACAACCCGATAATAAGTCTGATACAGCAGTCAATAGACAAGAAACAAAGAGTATAACAACAACAAAGACTGAGTATAAATAAAGCAGATACTCAGGAGAAATCATCAGCGATCACCTCGTCCTCGGGTTCTGGTACTGCTCCAATGACTGCTCTTGTCCCTTACACCTCGGGGTAGATCTCCTCTGCTAAACCTGTGTGTGTACCTATATATATATATGTGTGTATAAGTGTGTGTGTGTGTGTGTGTGTGTGTGTATATATATATATATATATATATATATATATATATATATATATGGTTGTGTGTGTATATATATATATGTATATATGTTTGTGTGTATATATATATATGCATCTATGTGTGTCGAGGTGTGTGTGTGTAAAGAGGGAGGCAGTGAGTAGAGAAGAGGAAGAGCTGCAGCAGTGGCAGCTATAGAAGGGCAGCGCAGCAGCAGAGGGAAGCGACAGCAGCTGCAGTAGCTGCAGGCGCAGCAGCAGCAGCTTCAAGTGCAGCAGCAGCAGCAGTGAGGGAGGGAGAGGTAGAGAGTTATATATATATATATATATATATATATATATATATATATATATATATATATATATATATATATATATATGAGATGGGTATGTGTATATGTTATGTGTGATATATATATAGATAGATACATAAGATATTATATATATATATATATATATATATATATATATATATATATATATATATATATATGTGTGTGTGTGTGTGTGTGTGTGTGTGTGTGTGTGTGTGTGTGTGTGTGTGTAGATGGGTATATATGTATGTGTGTGTGATATATATATATATATATAGATACATAGATAGTATATATATAGATAGATAGAGATATGTATATATATGGAGATAGATAGATAGAGATATATATATAGATAGATAGGTATATAGATATCTATATATAGATAGTTAGATATAAATATACATAGGTATAGTTAGGTATTAGATCGTGAGATAAGAGAGTAGGACGAGGTATTGAGTTTCAATACCTTGAGGGTAAGGTAAGTTGGGTATCGGAGGTGAGATCTTGAGGTAGCCTATATACTAAGTTATATATATATATATATATATATATATATATATATATATATATATATATATATATATATATTGCTATTACGTATAGTAGTATATATAAGTATATATATAGATAGTTAGTTAGTTAGTTAGTTAGCTAGTGTTAGTGAGGGGTAAGGCTATGGTATCTCGATACCTTGAGATACTCAAGGTATTGGGCATCGGGACGAGGTATTGAGTTTTAGCCTAGGAATGATGTTAGACTTGGTTATATATATATATATATATATATATATATATATATATATATATATATATATATATATATATACGTGTTAGTATATATTATAGTGGGTATAGGCGGGGTATATAGCGTAGGTTGAGGTATCGGATACCGAGGGTATCCCGGTATCTCGAGGAGGCGAGTTTGAGGGTTTATTAGCTTAATGACATAGTTTTGACCTATAATTTTAGGGGCACCCTACTTTGACCTAGAGTTGACCGTAGTTGCCCCCGTTGACCGCAAAAGTCAATATTTGACCTAGTTTTGACCAAAAGTTGACTTTTTGGCCCCCGGGTTGACTTTTTGACCCAGATTTTACCGGTTTGACCCGTTTGACCTAGAACAACCCTAGAAGCTTATTTTTAGCTATTTTATATCTGTTTAACTCTTTAGAACCCCGTTTAACCTTGCTTTTCGTATTAGGTCCTTGCGATGCCAGTTCGGATCGCCAGTTGCTCAGGACGTCAGGCGAGTACATTCTCTGATAGTTTTCATTATCTGATGATTATTATGATTCAGCTTCTAGTATAGTATTATCTGATTTTTTTTGTCACGACATGGACTAGTATTTCTGGATTCATTTACTTGCGACACGTAAATTTTATGTTTCTGGCCTCTATTCTGGAATCACCTACTAGCATCACCTACTGGCATCACATCGTGACTCACTACAGGCATCACTCATGTTTTTGGCTGGACTCATACTTGATTTGCGTGTCGGGTCTTGGATTCACTTATACTAGTCGGGGCAGAGAAATACTCGAGTAGACATGTAAATATTTCCAACTGGAATCACTGGAATCACCCCCATCGTGTCTAATCTGGAATGATGGCAGCCGCGCACCCAGTGCGCGGTGATCCATACTTAACCCTAGCCGTTTACATGTCGAAACAGGTATTCCAAAGACACGAGTTCATTCTTCTCGTCTGGACTCACTTGCATTTCTTGACTGGTCTCACTTATACTTTCTGGACTGGACTCATTATATTTACTCTTGCTGGACTCACTTCACGTTCTTATGCACACACTTAATCTTAGTTTAGATTTCTTGTATCCTGCAGTCATTACTATCTTGTTTCTGATTTCATGCATCTTTACCTTTATGCACCAGTGATACATATATATTTTCTTGTTTCATACTTTATTTCCTTCACCTTGCTACTTGCTACAACTGCTTTATAGTTTTTATCATTTAACTGGAACTGCTGTTAGAGGTGTACTTGCTCCAATCCTGACTGGATATATTTTTCAGAGAATCCGGAGGATTGGTGTCCGACGTTTTATGGACCTCAGCCTGTCGATGGTGCAGATAGGGACCCCCTAGTTCAGGAGTAATTTTCGGATTGGTAGCCGGGATCACTAGGACCTCAGTTGTTGTATTTATTAGCTTTTGGTTTGAGAGCTTGTATTATATTTGATTCTGGATATTATTGTATTATTATTGTTGTTGTTGTTTTAGTAGTAGTTGTTGGTTAGACTTTGTAGTTGTTAGACTTCTTGTTATCTTATCGTGCTTAGATTCGTGATTGAGTATTTGCATTACCTTTATCATATTGTTCCTCCGTTTGGAGTTGAGATCTTGACATGTACTTATATTGATTGTGTGAGATTGTTAGCTAGATAGTAGACCTAGACAGCGTTCTATCCCCGATGTTGTGGCGTAGGCTGGACGTACCCACGACTCATGCTCGATTTTTCGGGTGCGGGTCGTGACAACCTGGGGACATAATCCAGATTCCAGGTCCTCATGGGACATAGCAAGGTACAAGAATAACTCAAGACAAATAAGTGCAGAATATGAAATGAATTAATAGGGCAAACTATATAACCAGCTAAGTGATATGCAAAATGAGAGCATCACTAGAACTCAGGCTGAGACTACTACAAGCTCTGTGTCGGGGAGCCGGTAGCAGTGATATCATGTCGGAGCCTAGCTCGGCGTGGCTACGGCACCGTAATAATATAATCAACCTGTAGCCTGTGTGTCTCTCCCCACCCAATGTAATCATACGTCTCATGTCCACGATGTCTTATGTCCATGTCACGCAAGATCATGACCTCTAACTGATGCAGCGAGTCATAATGATAGCTAAGCATATGCAATATCTATGTCACGAATCTTGTAACCTATACAGAATCACCATGAATATCTCAGGAAGATTCTGTCTCATGAATAGTGTCAGGTGTCCTGTGGTATGTCGTACTTGATAATGCAAGCACGAAAATGTATAGGGTAGCGATATCAATCTCTAGGTGACGTTACACAACTCCGCGTATGGTGTTGACACCCGAATATTAGTCGGACGCTAAGCAATATCACACGATCCTAGGTTGAATAGATACATCATATAAATAAATTAATAGAATATTATGTAGCAAGTACTGCAAGAATGGCAAGGTACACTTGCTTGGGATTTAGTTTCCGATTGCTGCTCTGGTATCAGCGGGATCTGCATGTACTCCTTCGGTTGCTGAAATAATCATTACCATCATGTTCAGAAGATATCAAATAGCTAGAATTGCTTGTCAATAAGTCCACTTTGGACACAGGGACAAAATTGACAGTTTTTGGTCAAAGTGGGGTCCATATGTGGCCACTTCGCACCAAAAAACGTGTCAGAGATAAAGTTCTCCAAATTTGTCAAACTTAGTGTCTACAAGTCTAGAATGATGATACGAACCCAACGAAATGTCCAAAACTGGATTCCGATGAGCCGATCAAAAAATCGTCCGTCAAGTGGAGCCGTGGGGCCCATGATACAGAATTTTGTCAACGTTCTCAGAATCGAACCAAACTTGGGTCACAGGACCAGCGTATTGCTACGAGTTCGATGGCGCAAGTTTCGTTTCAAAACGACGAGCGTACACGAAGTTACAACAATTTTGAGAACAGGGCCGATCCGGGGTGTTGTCGACGGATACTCGTTGATTCCGGTGTGCACGCACATCCAAATCAACTTTCGCGAAATCTCACACGTCCGTATTGACAGTGCGCACCTTTCGATGAAGTTCGCACACGACCAAGTCACCTCGTTTAGCGGGGCACATCCAGTTTTGGGAAAAATCAGGGTTTTAAAAGACCAAGTTTTTGGTCATTTTTACCCTCGAATAACATGCAATTTACAGCTCAATAAATTGAACTAAAATAGGGTTTTAAAACTTGGTCATATGGTCTAAATTACTGTTCAGGTGGATCTTAGAGTTAGTTAACAGGTTGCAAGCAAAACGGTCGTGAACCGGAAAGTTCGGGACCAATTCTGAATTTTCAGAAATAAGGGAATATTTTCCTGTTTTTGCGTCGCGATTTGCGACCGACACAGGACGCGATACCCCAAACTTTTTGTACGAGTTTCGAGGGGGTCATGCAGTCTACGCGTCACAATAGACGGTTCAGAAAACGAGACGGCGAGGAGAGAGAAACACTCACTGGAACAGGACGTCAGAAATTACTATGCTTTGCGTATATGCGGGGAGGCGCGACGATGCTCGGCCGGTGGCGGCGGCGCTGTGCGGATGCTGTGCTCGTTTGGTGTCGGTGTCGTCGTCGTCGAGGGCACGGAGGAGGGCATCTCGGGGTGGCTGGGGCTGTCGAGGTCGAAGGGAGACGTCGGAGAAATGGTGAAGGTGGTGGAGAAGCTGTGGGGATCAGGCTCGACTTCGTCGGGGTTTATATAGGGAGCTCGCCTCGACGGTTACATGGAGGGGGACAGGATGGGTCGGCGTCCGCGGCGGGGAGGGGAGACGAACAAGTCGGCGACGGTGGCGGGTGTAACGGTCGGAGGGATTGCGGGCGGTTGGGAATTCGACGGGTCGGCGGTTAGGATTTAGGTTACTGTAGATTAGGAAACGGGTCGGGTCGGGTCGGGTAGGCGGGTTCGGGTTCAGATCCGACCCGCTATGATTGGTTTGGGTTGGGTTGGGTTGGGTTGGGTTGGTTTATTTAGGGTGGGTTCGGTTCGGTTCAATCCGGTTCAGGTTGGTTTGTTTTGGTTTAATTAAAAACTTAGTTTTTAGGTCATTAAAAATAGTTCTGGGGTCCAATAAATTTCAGAAAAATTACAGTAAGTCTAATCTTTTATTTTACACTCAAAATATTATTTTTATAATATTTTAATATTTAATAAAATTACAAAAAATATTTAATCCCAGAAAATATTTATTTTAATTAGTTAAAAATCACAGAAAATTCCTGAAAATTTATTTTTAAATTCTGAAAAATCTGTGGGTTTATAGTCTCTTTGTCTTCTTTTTTTCTTTCAACCAAAATTAATATTTTAGGTTTTCCTAATTACTCGAATGATTTAAGTGATTTTTTTTCAAAATTTGTATTTGTGATATTCTAATTTTATTTTTGAATTCTATAATGAGATCTTTCATTTGTGATCAAGATTTTTTAACACTATAATTGTCGTTAAGTCAGCATCACATCATGGGTGATAGTATCACCCAATAAATTTGGGTAATGAATATCATTTTTGAATGTAATAGGAGTTGTTACATGATAGGTAGCATCACCCTTAAGTTGTAAAAATGTTAGGGGATATCACATAAATTGTTAGGAGACATCACACGCCAATCTCATATTTTCTCTTCATCTTTCTCCTACACAAATTTCTCTTCCTTTTGCAATTCTTGCTCTTACAATCTGAATAGAAGATGCCAAGGTAAATATTCTTCTTCGCATTCCTCTCTTCATTTCTAATTATTTTTTTAACTTATTTTTTTAGGTCTTTCGACACAACATTTTTTAGGAGTTTTTTTATTTTTAGATTTTAATTAATGTATGTTTGTATTTGTATCATTTGAACATCATTGACGATGATTTTGAACCCAACTCAAGGGGTTTTGTAAGTCCATAAATTTGTCATAGCCGGTTTGGGGACGACAAATGACTACCAAGATTCTAGCAATCTTAACAATTGTCACGTCCCGATTCCGCATGGGGCCATCGTCCTCGCTTAGCGTCTTGCGGAACCGATCGTTCTCGCATGGACGTGATGCCGTGCGAGCCTAAGTTGCACTTGCACAAGGCCAATGTCACGTCCCGATCTCCCGCAGGCAAATCGGCCGTTCCCGCTAGGCGAGAATCACCGCGCCAACGCTCCCGCGGAACGATCGCTTTGACCCATCCGGGAGTGATGTCGCACGAGCGTGAGCCACGCCCGTGCAAGGCCGTGGTTCATTGGCTGGCGGTAAGAGTTCTAAGCCATAGAGTCGCACAGATTGTCCAAGTACAGCGAAATTTATGAACGCATAGGCGATCGGTAACAAGTTCACTGAGTTGACAATAGCGGAAGCATTGAATAACATAAGTAGAAGTGAAGCAACTCTTTTATTGATATAAACAAGTGTTACAGGCGGCGCTTGGCCGAGATTACAAGTCGCTCAAGCCTCTCTCTCTGAAACAGTAAAAGCGTGCCAAGTGGCTACAATTGTGGAATGATTGTACAGGTGATGTTCGGACTATGTTCCAACATTATGTCTTGTATATGTGCTTCAGTTCCGGACGCACCGCTGCTTTGGAATGATCTCCATGCCTTAGCATGCACGAAGGAGCATCCGCACCGAACGAGGTTCTCCTGTACCCTACAAACGATCTGGTGGGTTATCAATACATTGAATGCACTGGTAGGGAGGCTACTCGCCCGCTCGACAAATCCAAACACGTAATATAGGTTCCGTGCACAACTATAAGTTGTCTTTCTAGTTGCCTTAGGATCAGTTTCATGCAAATATTAAATAGCCTAACTCGTGTGGCAGTGCGCCGTGCAACATGAGAGAAAACACGGCGAGACTTACCAACTTACCATTTTACCTTCCCTGTCCAAGGCAAACATTGTTAATTCAAAGCACGAGCACGTATAAACATTCAGGGGCAATAACATATACAATTACAAGTGTTTGGATGCGAGATTTATTTCGTTTAGCAGATTCAAATTATTCTTTGATGCGATACAATGCCTCGCACGCGGTTAGCCGCTAAGCGAGGATGACTTGTTTATCTCTTTATTTTATAAGCAAGCATGCAAAGGCTAAACATACAAGGCGATCACTGGCGTATTCCATAATGGACGATAGTCTTTGACGAGAATAGTGTGCAACGAAAGTACAAGAGGCGCTGCAAACCATTCCGCCAAGAACAAGAGACTAAACAATAGGCCTCGCCCGGACCGGATCGATGCCAGTGCCCCAGTATCGTCCGCGAGACCGTGACCCTGTGCACAAGTTGTCCATGATCGAACGGCGTCTTGGTTAAGTTATCAATTTACATGGTTGGGGCAACAAGAGTACAAGACAAGAGTCATTGCTGTTGAATCAACAATAGTACAAGACAAGAGGCATTGCTGTTGAGGCAACAATAGTACAAGACAAGACGCATTGCCTGATTCATTTCGCATAGTCTTTCTGAACAATATTTTGTATAACAGGATGTTGGCATAGCTTATGCTACAAGCATTGAGTCGAGGCAACGTATGAACAAGCAAGCATGCATTTATATAAACATAAACAATTACGTTGGCTCGGGCCCGAAGGTAAGCCGAGGGGTGAAACCGTAAGGGACTTCCCGGACGGCACGTTCTAAGGTCGCATGCGAGGGTCTGAACATATATATAAGCAATATTTCATTTCCATGTTCTAGCATAAGCAATACAAGTTGGGATTATTCCCTTAGCTAGGTGCGTTGTATTCTTATTAGCATGCAAGGGGTGATTCACCTAACGACTAGCATGTATCATTCCAGATTTTATGTGTGCTGGCTAAGCAAAGACAAGTTCACCGTAGCCACCCACCTTAGCGATGATTCGCCTCGGTAGAGCGATACGTCAAGCGAGCCTCTGAAAGCCTAAGCTGAATTCCTGTAGGGATAAGTCTGGATATCCTTTGCCTCAAACGAGTATTCTCGCCTGAACAAAGCGGGTCGGGACATTGCACTTTTGCCATTTTAATCGGCAGTCCGCTTGAACGAAACGGGGTGTTACATCTTACCCAACTCAGAAAAAGTCTCGTCCTCGAGACTTACTGAGGACAAGCAGTACGTTTCAATCAATTTGATTTAACGATACAAGGCTGAGGCAAACCTACACAAGTCGTTGTACTTGTTTATTTGGATATTCACTTGCACAAGCGTTCGAGATCAGCATATCGCTAGTCTAGATCGTGCACATATTCGAAGTACACTTCTAGCATGAGCACGTCAACCAACTTAGCGATAGCGAAGTCTTAGCACTCGAGTTTCACCTTTTCTTAAGTCTTGGATCGTGCACAAGTTCAAGGCGTCCCTCAAACATATGCATAGCCAGACACACATGCACGGTCTTAGGGGCAGTCCATTTATCCAAGCCAACACAATGACTTAGCTATATGCAGGACGGTCCCTGAGTATCTCAGGATCGGCAGCTGGTTGTACAGCATACCAATGACTCATTCATATGATGCTAGAGGCAGCTGTGACTCATGGTTGCTTTCCACTATCTCTGTAGCAGCCGTGACACATGCAGTTTAGCTCTCCACCAATAGCCATTGTCCGACCGCATGCGAATGCATGGAACACTATCAAATAAACTCTAGTATGCAGACGAGACGAACCATCAGAACAGTTATCGTTGTTGCGGGGCAATCCGACTTATCACTTGAACACATTCAGGCACAATATGGTTCTCTCGAAGCATAGACGATAGTGAACATGTTCATGCACTCTAGGCAAGCGTTTCAGGATTCTCGTTTAGCAGACTTATCATTTCAAAGACAAGCTAGGTGAGTTCGTTCATTAACATGCAAGGCAGGTTCTATCATTCTCTTATGAAAATATTGCAAGCAAAAACTCAGGTTATTATTAGGGCGTACAAGAATCAGAGAACGAAGTTCTGTCCACTCACCTGATACATAATACCAACGCGGAGCGGGGCATTACAGCTAAGGCTTTGAATTTTGACAAGTAAGCTATTCAAGATAGAAGCAGCAACACAATATGTAGAAAAGTAAATGAACACAATGGTATAAGAAAACAATCTCTTTATTGATATCTGAAACGATTACAAGGCTTGCCAATTGGCTTACATCTCTCATAATGCAATAACATAGTTCCATACGTTACATCCCTTTATACAAAAAATATCTCGATACAACTCAAGGTATCGACTCCAGATTTCCGGCTCCTAAGGATGAGAATATGTTATCGTTTCTTCGGATGATCCAGTACCTGCGAATAGAACTGATAGGGGGTCAGCACTTTGGAAAAAATACTGGTGAGTATAAAAGCAATGAACATGAGCAACACTCTCTAAAACCAACATTAAGTAAGCATGTGATAAAATATTATATTACTAGTGATCTTGCTACTTTTACCTAGGTTCATTTCATGCAGTACGGGATCAAGTCCGATTACTTATTTTGAAAATACATCATTTAAAAACAGTTTGTATATCGATACCTTCAAGCAGACAGTAGGGACAGTGTTCATGTGCAATACTGATTTACTATATCGTGTAGTACGCATCATGTATTGTGAGCCATATTCGATTTCTTTAGGAACAATATCAATAATCTAGTGGACTATGCATCTCATTTATAAGGAACAACAACATATTCACGCAAAACATATAGATTTCTATAGCAGTTTCGATAAGGAACATAAATTTATCACTTGTACAATAATTTTTACCCTTCGCCGAACAGTTATCGCTGCAACGAACATAAAAGTTAGCAACAATTTGTATATATATATATATATATATATATATTGTTTTTGTTCGTCTTTGCATCACACAGTTAGGTATGCAAGAAGGCTAAATCCTAGCATGCGATCTAACAATATGATGGACCCCGAGTGTTGGATCCCCAAGATTAGCAGTTGTAGCGTACAAGCCCATCTCACTAATGACAGATCGGCTAATAGCTGCTGAGACACATGGTTGCTTTGTACTAAAATACGCTCAAAATAGCAGCCGAGACTCATGGTTCAACACTACACTAATAGCCACATCCCCCCTAATCGCGAGACTACAACCCTCCCCTAATCGCGAGACTACAACCCTCAGGGTGTTCGATTAGCCTCTCCCAGGCTGAACAGTTCCCAGTGCCCTAGGATATCGCTTGAGAGACCCGATACCTTGTGCATAAGTTGTCAGACCAATGCATGAATGCAATTCTATCAGATAAAGACTATATGATGTACTTGTCCAGATTCAAGCAGAATTTTCAATCAAGCGATAGAGCCAATAGCTCTTCAATCTCTTCTATTCAATCAATTCGATAGGTTCAATCTTCTTTTCTTTTCTTTTCAATCGATCGATAAGTCCAATAGCACACAGTACGAGTTATTCATACAATTATATCTTTTTGCAATGCGATCAATGAAACATATTCAAGCAGTTTTCTATTAGCAAGCATGGTAACAGTTATCTATCTCTTTTAATTAAGCACGTAATTTTATTCTATCTTTAGCATATGATAAAGAAACATATTCAAGCATTCTTTTACTCGTCTTGTCAGAATGACAATGGTTCGTTCGATAGCGGTGCCCGTGTAACTTAGCATGCAACATTCATCTCTTTTACTTAGCATGACAATACTCTTTATATGCTTAGCATGGCAATGGTTCGTTCTTTAGACAAGCAATACGAGTTATCTATTTAAGCATGCAGGTTCATGTTCTATCATTCTTCTTATGAACACTAATCTTAGCATAAGCAGTTATAAAACCAGATTCATTATTAGACGTGAAAGAATCAGAGAATGAAGTTATGTCCACTCACAAGATCAGTCGTCTTCTAGTATAACAAGGAGCTCTTCATGAATATATTTTTTGAGTCAGCAAACCGATATCTCTTGTACATAGCGCCAACACGGAGCGGGACACTACAACAATAGTCAGGACTGTCAGAATTCTAACAGTCCTATGATAGAAACCTTTCTATCTTAGGACTGTTAGGATTTTAGCAGTCCTAATTCCCAAGATCCTGACAATCCTATAGTCTTAAGACTTAGTTTTCCTATGTTCATTTTTACATATTGAATGAATATTATTTTTTTGTTACAGTCGCAAAAGTCACGTTGAAGAGAAGAAAAGGAAGTTCCGACGGCGTTGAAGTGTAGAGTGCGACAAGCACAACGACTATATGGACTACTACCGTAGTTACGACACTAAAGGGTGGTAAACCTTTATCATCGTGAAGAGGTGGAGAGACGCACAAAGAAGCACGAGAGTAGAAGAGAGGGTTGAATGTTTATATTATTTGGCTAGTATTAACTCAAATTCAATGCGACTTTATGCTTGTATGTGACTCTATGTTTGATAATTTTGTGATTTGCATAAAGTCATGGTCTATCAATTCGACCATTTCCTCACATTTGATTTTTTTTTTTTTATAGTATAATTTTTTGTATAATGTTATTCGAGTCTTGATTGAGTTTTTTGGCTTCCTAACAATAGTCAGGACTACCATAATTTTGATAGTCCAAAAACAGAATTATATTCTGGCAGTCCTGAAAATTCAAAAAACAGTCCAGTGTGTTTCAAAACTCTGGGGCGGTGAACGACGGAGTAGGAGGATGCGGCGACAGGTGGTGCCGCACAATTTTGGTACCAAAAAGCAGAAGAGAAAATTAATATATATATATATATATATATATATATATATATATATATATATATATATATAGAGAGAGAGAGAGAGAGAGAGAGAGAGAGAGAGAGAGAGAGGAACAAAATATTTAAATAGTGCAGGACTAGGAACTCAATCGGGAAGAACAATTTATTCAAACAAAAGAATTGTGGTACAGACAGTCGGTCCAAATAAATTATAGATCGTATGATAGAGACTCGGAATAAAGTGCAAATAAATCCTCCTTAGATTTACATTTTTTGCAATTAAAGACCCCTGGATTTAAAAAACTCCAACTTTTTATTTTTTTTCTCGGTTTACACCAATTTTGAATTTTTCTATTAACGGACGTTAATATACCCTTCATAATCCTAAGCCTAATCAAAATCATAATCCTACTAACTAGCCATAACCCTAACCCCTCCCTCTCTCTCTCCGGTCGACAACCCTCCCCCCTTTCTCCAGCTGGCGGGAGGAGGCGGACGGTGCGGGGATGAGGATGTGGTGGTGAGGGAGGAGCTGGCGGAGGGGGAGGAGGAGGCGAGGTAGGCGGAGAGGAGGGGGATGAGTTGGAGGAAGACGGAGGAGGAGGGAGGGTGAGGACGAGGAGAAGGAGAGGAGGGAGAAACTGGAGGAGCGGGGGAGGAGCTAGAAGGGGAGGGGGGGGGGAGGTGCCGGGGAGCGACACAAAAGGGGTAGGCATGGGGGAGGAGGGGGGTTCGACGCGGGGAGGAGAGGGGGGAGCTCAGGAGAGGCACAGGAGGATAGAGTCGAGGTGGGTGGGTGGGTGGGTGGGGGTGGGGGTGGGGGTGGGGGGGGGGAAGGGGTGGGGAAGGGGTAGGATGGGATGGGAAGGGTGATAGTTTATGTATTTTTTTTATTTTATTTTTTTACAGCCTCTAACGTTCACTCCAAACGAACAGATGACAGACAGAGACTTTTTGAACAAAATTTTTATTGCAAGAGAATGTATTTACTGTAAACATTTAATATGTTTTAATTTATGAAAGTAGGTAATTTAAGAAGAATTTACATGCACTTTACCTAGAGACTCACCTGAGTAATGTATTGATGAGTTACATCGATACACAGACACAATCGTGTATAGGCCATATTGAAACATTTTCGTAATAAAATGCCAAAGAACAATAGCAGTAGATCTAAACGTCAGCTTTCATAAAATAAAAAAGTAACTCTTCAAATCATGATATATATATATATATATATATATATATATATATATATATATATATATATATATGTTTTGCGCACACACCACCTAAAAAACAACTCAATGTTTCCTTAAAGTACCAAAGTTGAATCCTACCTAAACTCAATACCGTCCCACTTGGCTTGTTTGCATAAAAAATGGGTATCAAGTACCCACTCCACTCAACCACTGGCTAAATGTGACGATAATTCTATTCTTACACACCTTTTCCTTCTCTTTGATTGAAGACATTAAAATACTCTAGTCATATTCTTCAGCAACATTTGAGATCTCTGCAACAAATTTAGGGCAACTATGGCTACACTCGATGCAGGTATCCTACCTGCAGAACATATCATCGACATCAAGCAGCATTGCAAGTAGTTCTAAGATTTGTCAGATATGCTTCTAGTGTTTCTTAGGGATAAACGACGAAACAGAAGATTATGTGATAGGCATTAGGACTATCCACCAAGAATGTACAATTAGCTTTGTTACTAGCAACGACAACGCACTTGGCTGTTCAAACACACGCATGCACAGCCATGATATCAACAGACGCACATGCCAGTGACATGCCCGTATAAAAAGTTTGGAACAAAACTACAACACATTTGCAGTACTATACTACCATCTTCATTAATTGCAAAAGATATGATAACATATAAAGGATGAAAGACGATTCCCTGCTAAATATGAACCCCTACACGAAGGCCAAGCGCAGATGGTCACATCCATCTCCGAGCAAAATACCACAGACAAGAAAACCCAAACCTAATGGAAAGTTGTAACTCCACAAACTGGTAGGCAGTGGGGGTTGAATTCTCAAAGCTCCTCTCTCTGGTAAAACAGAAAGAGTCGGTTTCAGCAGCGAAAAATACTGTAAGTTCAGATAAAAGATTAAATTGGTTCGTAAAAGTAAGTATTATTTGCTTACATTTACAAGCTGTACACGAGCAGGATTTCAGTGTCACGTCTCTCGATGGTAAATTCGCACCTTTGGTGGTCAAGAGCTAGATTTTGGAGGTACTTCCTTCCATCCCTTGCTTAGCAAATCATAGTTGATTGATGCAAGCTGAGAAAGATTCTGATAACCAGAAACAAATATTTAAAGAAGATGCCACGATATCCAGTTATGTCTACTAAATTTTTTTTTTCTTGTTCAATGAATATTTAAAAAGATAGATATGCAATGAAGCAAGCAGCTGAGTTTACGACGATATTGACCATCAGAAAGAAATCGTCTCCAAAAGGCCATTTGAACAAGTCTGTTTAAATTGAAGAACAAAACATCTATAGGTTATTCGTTTGGGTAAACTATATATCACCGCAATTAATAGAGTAAAACTTATATTAGACGGAAGAACCCCAACTAATGATGGAGCAAGCAAATTCTTCTGGAACAAATTCATCCGCACATAAAGTGAATGCCTTTCTGTGGCGTCTCACCCTTAACGCCATCTCAGTAGATTCGAGGATCACATCTATGGGCATACCGCTAGCCTCCCGTTGTAGGTGTTGTACAGAGCATGGTATTAAACATCTTGATCAACTATTTGTCTTGAGCAAGTTAGCTAGGGAGGTGTGGACGTACTTCAAGATTATGCAGCTCCATCCCTACTTTTGCACCTTGAATCACTTCGCAACTGTGTAGCTTGATGGGGGTCTCTCTCCTCGGCAACAGGAATATGCAAGAATATCATCTCTGCATTGGGGCTTTCGGAGATATGAAGCATCGGAATTGTATTATCTGTGATGATATCCCGCTTAATCCAGGTTTAGTCATTAGTACAGTTATTAATAGTATTCAATACACCTTAGATGCACACAGGCCTTAAGAAGATATTTATTTTCAAGATAGGCTCATCTTTGCGGCTTTTCAGATTCATTTGCCTACACCTAGACCATTGAGAGAGGTATGTGGGTTACGTTGTATCCTCCTCCCGTGGGGCTAAAAATTACACTGAAGGCTCAGCTATTGGTGAATTGACTACGGGTGGAGTGATTCAAGGGACGGATTGCCAGTTTATTTTATCCTTGCTTTCAGTAACAGGTTCGGGCGAGGTACCAGCTTGATAGCAGAGGCAAAGGCCTTCTTGTGGGCCTTCGCACTTGCAGAGAGTAGCACATTGACATCAATTGGGTGAAAACTAACTCGAAGGTGGTGTATTCTTTAGTCATAGGACTTGTTAAAATCCCGTGGAGACATAGTCTATTCAGACAAGTGCACAATTTTCTAGCAAACATATTCATATAGTCCACGTCTTCAAAGAGGCAAACAAGGTAGCAGATGCTCTGGCTACTCATGCTCACTCCAACAACAACGATAAAGTCTATCACTCTCCCTTGGATCTCCCGAGAAGAGTTTGTCAGGAACTAACTACATGGATTATCGACTCTTAGGCATCAATTTTTTCTTTATTGTAGTCATTCTGGCATTCGGTGATAAGAGCTATCTCCCTCCCACTTGTACGAGGCAAGAGCTATATCCATGCTTCAAAAGTTTTTCTTATTGACAATAAAGGCTATGCCCCCCACCAAATGGTAGTTTACCCTGTTTTGAAAAAAAAAAATACTATGATGGTTGGCAATGGATAGGTTGGACTGTTGGGGGAATATAGTTTGATCATCACTTGCATATTTATCCTAAAGCAGAATGGAACTCCATGTGCACTTCAATGTCTTTTGCTACAGAAGCTTGAATTTAGACAAAGAACATCAAAAGGAAAATGTAACATATGGTCCATGACCTGCATAGAAATGCGTTCATGCTTGTGTGTCCTCATGCTTGTGTGTATCGGTATCAGTAGTTTAGACCAAAACAAAAAAAAGTAACATATGGAATAATAGATTGATGGTTGTTGACCTGTATAGGAAAATGGTCCATGACCTGTATAGGAAAATGTAACATATGGTCCATGCCCCACGCGCTCCCCATATGGTCCATGACCTGTATAGGAAAATGTAACATATGGGGAGAGCGTGGGGCTGGGGCCTCCAGCGCAAAAAAAAAAAAAAGTAGTAGTACAGATGATATAGCTTGGACCATGCTAAAACAAAGGTTCACACTATCGTATTGGAATCAGTTTCAGACCCCTCTTATGAGAATCGGTATCAGTAGTTTAGGTATCAGTGGTTTAGGCAGTTCTGGAGGTTTCGGATCAGAGTTCTTCGTTTCGAGAAGACAAAATTAATAATAACTTTTATTAAAAAACTAGAAAAAAAATGATATATTCATTCTTGTTAGCTTCGAATGGAATAATAGATTGATGGTTGTTGTGATCCTATAAATATACAACTTCGACAAATGGAGTAGTTAGTGTGTTGATAATAAATCTTATTTAGATCTTCGATACGCCGAATCATTGTGTCAACACCTTTTTTTCCTACATTTCTCTCGAAAGAGATGAAGCATTAGATGATTTGCTATCCATGTAATGAATAATAAGATCCCCATCAAATTCAGCAAAATCCTTTGAATCCAATTTGTTGGATTTTGACTAATTACATTAGATATTGTCAAAATTAGATGAATTCCTGTATAATTTTCTGTTGCTACCACTTTTAGATGAATATAATATATGGGCTGGGTTAGAGCCTAAGTTTCATAAGACTTGCCAGGCAGGGCAAACTTTTTCGGCCAGAAATATCTTTGGACCACATGGAATTGCTCGGTCCAACCTGGCCGAGCCGATTGTCATCCTTACTTGGACAACAAGTCAAACCTCCATTACAGTAACTTGAAGGAAAAACATCAAGTACCTTTCACACAAGTCGAAATGGATACTTCTATCTTCTCACATAGTTTACTGTAATCAGGGGTTACCAGGACAAGTTCGACTTACCAGGACCATGTAGCTAAAACAACAGTTAAAGGAAAGTGGGTTAAGAGTCAAGGGAACGTATTCGGAGCACAATGCTACAAGCTATGTTATGGCATTCAATACAAGTTTGCATCTATATATAGCTTTCCACTATTTCTAACCTGCTAGAATTTTTGGCCTGAAGTCCAAAAAGATGTTTTATAAGACAGTGACATGAGAAGTTAGCAAGAAAATTGAAGAGAATTTGATTCTGTTGATGTAGCTATTTACCTTGAATGAGAAATTACTGAATGAGTAATTGACAGATGTGTCAGAATCAATCTCTGTGAGACCATCGCATGTATCCCCCTGTTTGCCAGCATATATGAAAAATTAAGTAAAGCACTCTTTCACCAACTTATATACATGTGTGTGTACGTGTGTGGGTGGGTGTGTATGTGTGGTGGTGGTGGTTAGGTTATTTTCCAGGGGAGTCCACATGTTGAAATACACAAGACTATCAAGTAACTACCTTTCTTCCAATATATTTCATAAAGACTTTCAGATTTTGCCACAGGTTCCCCTTAGGATAGGAACTTCCTACCTGGACTCCAAGTTGATTCCACCTTAGGAACTTAAGTAGTCAAGGAGCTCCACAATTTTCATTTTTTTTTTTTTTGCAAACGGATCCAAATTATTCATTATACCCAGGGCCGACCCCTGGGCATGGGAGAGCTGGGCGACCGTGCAGGGCCCAAAGTTAATAGCACCTGGCTGCGATCCATCTCAATAGCCCTTCGAGCCAAAAACAAATTTGCTTTGTCGATGGTACTATCCAAATCCCTACCGACTCAAATGAGAAATCAAACTGGTCTAGGTGTGATGATCTTGTCGCTTCATGGATTCTCAACTCTGTCACACGAGATATGGAAGGATCTGGGTGATCGTTATTCACAAACGAATGCGCCCAAAATTTATCAACTCAAGCAGTCGATTTCTTCTTTGAAGCAGGAGAATACCACGGTATCTATTTATTATATTCTCTTCAGTCTCTATGGGATGAATTAAATTTCTTATCAGTTGTCCCTGTATGCACTTGTGGCCATGGATCTGCAATTGCTACTCGACTTCAAGAAGACTGTGCAATGGAATTCTTGCAAGGTCTTCATGATCGTTTTTTCTGCAACTAGGAGTCAAATTTTACTAATGGAACCTTTTCCTAGTGTTGCAAAAATGCTTAACATGGTTAGGCAAGAAGAGAAGCAACAAGAAATTAATGCAATGATGACTCCTGTTCCTGAAGCTGCTGCATTAAGCACTCAAATCAACAAGGCCAACCAATGGAATTCGAATGGGAAGACATACCAGCGTACTTCTCAGCCGTCTAGCAGCCATGGTAAACACTCTAAAATTCATGTTGGAGCAAACAACTCTCAGAAAGGACAGCCATATCGTGATGGGAAACAACGTCCATATTGTGATTACTGTGAGACACATGGTCATTATAGGAGTACATGCTTCAAACTCCATGGATATCCATCCTAAAATGCTCAAGCTAATGCAGTTTCAACAGACAAATTATGCTCGTGCTCAGTCAGTTCCTAATGCAGCTACTCACCATACTTTCTCAAATGAACAATATAACAAAATCCTCAACATGATTGATTCAGGTAGCTCGATGCCACAAGCAAATTTGACAGGTATAGCACTATCTTGTTCATCAAATTCTCAGTGGATCATTGATTCCGGTGCAACTAATCATGTCAGTTCCTCTTTGCATCTTTTCTCTAATTATACTGCTTGTTCTAAACGTTCCACACTCAAACTTCCAGATGGAACTGATCACTTAATCACTCACACTGGCAGTATTATTCTATCACCATTATTACGTATTGCTAACGTCCTTTTTGTCCCCACCTTTCAATTCAATTTAATTTCAATTAGTGAACTCGTCAAATCTCAATCCATTTCTATCACATTCACTGATAACCATTGTATTTTTCAGGACCTGTTATCGAAGAGGAAGATTGGATTGGGACACCTCCATGAGGGACTGAACTACCTACAACTCGCTTCCGTTTGTTCTTTCCAAAATTCTACTACAAATAATCTATGGCATTGTCGTCTTGGACATGCTTCTTCTACTACTCTTTATTTGTTATGTAAGCAATTTCCTTTCATTTCAGCTTCAAATAATACTCTCTGCACTGTATGCCCCCAAGCAAAGCAAACTTGCTTAAGCTTTTCAAACAGTTCCATAAAAACAAGTAGACCATTTCAAATGATTCACTGTGATATTTGGGGCCCCTTTTCTTTACCATCTCATTCAAATGCTAGATTTTTCTCAACAATTGTTGATGATTTTAGTCGTGCTACTTGAATCTATTTATTGAATGTCAAAGCTGAAACTGCAAAAATCTTACAATCCTTTTTTGTCATGGTGAGAACTCAATTTCATTCCAAAATTCATTCAATCATTTCTGGAACCAGTGACATTGATGAACACTTCAATGATATTCAAATCATTCGTTCTGATAATGGATCAGAATTTTTATCACTCACTATGCAAAAATTCTATTCAACTTATGGAATTATGCACTAATGCAGTTGTGTCTCTACACCCCAACAAAATGGTGTAGTTGAAAGAAAGCATCGTCATTTACTCAATGTTGCACGTGCTTTGCGTTTTCAAGCTCATTTACCATTGTCGTTTTGGGGTGAATGTGTACTTACTGCAGCATATATCATAAATAAACTTCCTACTCCTTTATTGGGAGGCAAATCACCACATGAAATTCTTTTTCAAACACATCCCCTTTATACCAATCTTCGTGTCTTCGGTTGTTTATGCTTCGCTCGCAACACACATATCAAAAACAAATTTGATCAGAGAGGAAAACCTGGTGTATTCGTTGGATATCCTTATGCTCAAAAAGGAAATCGGATTTTTGATATTGATTCTATGAAAATTTATACATCTCGCGATGTCATATTTTATGAAAATGTTTTCCCATATCAAAATATTCCAAAATCATCACCAAATTTGCCGGTTCATCCTTTACCTATCATTGATGATGGAACCTTCAATTATACACCATCCCCACATGCAGTTTCAGAACTACCCGTTCATGATTCAGGTCCAGACTCATCTCATATAACTACATTAGTTCAACCATCTAAACCACTACAAGTTTATCAACGTCGCTCCACCAAGACTTCTATTGAACCACAAATTCCTATTCCATCTCCTTCTTCACATACAAACCCACTACAGTCCATAGCCACAACAAATCCAACTATACCTTCCCCACCTACATCATCCAATTCACAAGCTACAAATTCTGCACTACCTGAACCAGTCTCCAGACCTGCAAGACCACGCAAACCACCACCACCACATCTACGTTATTTTCATTGCCCTACACTTCCTCATGCGGCTAATCTCATTCAATCAGACTCAAAGGTAACTAAAGTTTCTACTCCATATCCTTTATCTTCTTATGTTTCTAACAATAATTTTTCCATGTCACAGAGCCTTTTTATCCAAAGTATCTTCTACAGTTGAACCAAAATCCTTTTCTCAAGCTATCAAATTACCACAATGGAAAGATGCTATAGCAGCTGAAATTGAAGCATTCGAAAGAAATCATACATGGAGCCTAGTTTCCTTACCATCAAATCATAAGCCCATAGGATGTAAATGGGTCTTTAAGATTAAATATAATGCAGATGGTTCCATCGAGCGATACAAGGCACGTTTGGTTGCAAAAGGTTATAATCAGATTGAGGGACAAGATTATCATAACACATTTGCTCCTGTCGCAAAATTAGTCTCTGTTCGTTTACTTCTTTCAATTGCTGCAATCAAAAATTGGTCCATTCATCAGTTAGATGTTCACAACGCTTTTCTACAAGGGGATTTAGATGAGATAGTCTACATGACTCTACCTTCGGGATTCGTCAAACAGGGGGAGAATAGAGTGTGTAAGCTCAATAAATCCTTGTATGGACTCAAACAAGCTTCTCGACAATGGTTTGCCAAACTTTCCACTACATTGATTAAAGCAGGATTCACTCAATCTAAATCTGATTATTCCCTGTTTACTTCTATCGATGGTTCTGGTTCTACATTTGTTCTTGTCTATGTGGATGACATTATTGTCACATGAAATAATCCCGTTTTGCTTCAGAAATTCAAGCAGTTTCTAGAACAACAGTTCTACATCAAAGATTTGGGGATACCCAAATATTTCCTTGGAATCGAAGTTGCACGTTCTAAAGGAGGCCTCTTCCTCACCCAACGAAAATACACTATGGATATTTTATCTGATTTAGGTATTACTGGTGGTCGAATATCCGAGTTTCCCATGGAGCAACACATCAATCTCACTACAACTAGTGGGACTTTGTTTCCTGACCCTAAAATTAATCGTCGCCTTATTGATCGTCTCTTATACCTCACTGTCACAAGACCTGACATCAACTATGCGATTCATAATCTCAGTCAGTTCATGCATTCACCACACTCTATTCACCTGGATGCTGCTAATCGTGTACTCCGTTACCTAAAAGGTTCCATTAACAAAGGCATCTTACTCTCCTCTTCTAGTACTCTACACATCGCAGGCTTTTGTGACTCTGACTGGCCGGATGCCCGGTTACTCGACGGTCTACTAGCGGTTACTCTACTTTCCTTGGTTCTAGTCCTATCTCCTGGAAGACGAAGAAGCAACAAACCGTATCTCGCTCATCGGCAGAGGCTGAATATAGATCAATGCAACTCTTGCATGTGAACTTCAGTAGCTGAAATATTTTCTTGCTGACTTGGGCATCCCACATACCTCTCCAATGGCTATGTTCTGTGATAATCAAGCACCCCTTCACATCTCTCAAAATCCTGTCTTTCGCGAAAGAACAAAGCATATCAAACTTGATTGTCATTTCATGCGGCAATCACTCAATATATTCCATCCTCATCTCAGGTTGCAGATATTTTCACCAAGCCTCTTGGAAAAGATATTTTTTTAAGATTGGTTCGCAAGTTGGGTGTTCTTGACATCCACACTCCAACTTGAGGGGGAGTATCACAATCATATATATATATATATATATCTCAGTCAGTTACACAACAGACTGGAAGAATTATTCAGCAATACTTATCCTTATACAGCTGTATATATTGTTTGTTAGTTAGTTTGCTAAGATTAAGTATCTATCCCTTTATTTAAGGTGATTTGTTTATGTAAAACTTTTCTATATATATTGTTGTTGTCAATAGAAAACACACATCATAATTCAAACTTTCTTCTCTCTAACATACCTTATTATCTTCTAATATATATATATATATATATATATATATATATGCCCAAAAAAATGCCCAAAATAAGATATATAACCTTATGGAAAATAAATTACATAAATAATATATATATAACATCAATCAAATTTATTAAGAAGTCAAAAAAGAAATCGTTAATCAAGAGCCCAAAATAAAAACTTACTTACATGTCAACTGAAATTATTATAACTAATAATTAGATAATTCATATATTAGTTACTTGGAAAAGAAAAATACAGACTACAGTTCCAATTAAGAAAGCCAAAAAATATGAAAAATAAATCTATGATTAAATGTATCCATATTTAACAAATAAATAGTTGTTAGAAGTAATTATATTAAGTCTTTTTTTTTGCTAGCAAGTAAATCAATGTTAAGCTAAAAAATCGTAAACATTAAGATAGAATAAAATCCCTATTTATTAGTCTAAAGATTTTTTTTTAATTTATGAAAGACTATTCAGTTTCCATTTTTTTATCTCTTCTGATTATTCTCTACAATTCCATGTTCTATAAATTTAAGTATACTTTTTGTAGGTTTGTTCTAAACATATTTAGTTCATATAGTTGCTAATTTATTTATTTATTTTATCTAGTCATTAATCTTAATAGAATTTATGCTTCAGAACTATGTAGTATTATGCGTTTTTTGAAGAAGAAGAACATTAGTTCAACAAAATCAATCCAATCTATTATTGTTTGTTTAATAGTAATATTTTATTTTGCTTTTTTGTGCTAGTAAAATATGTTATTTAGAAAACAATAAAGTGAGTATAAAAAAGACAAAAAAAGGATACAAAAATTGGTTCATTATAAAAAATGTGTGCTTGATAAATTTATTACTAATAAACTTGCAAGTTCAAATGGACAATTTTCAAAAAATGTAGTTGATGAAAGTGGTGAAATAAGTCATGTAGAAGAATTAGTTGATATAGAGAACAATGAAAATGATGGTATTGATAATCTTGATGAAAATACGAATAATGGCAATAGAAATGATAATCATCTTGATGGTACTAATGAAAATTCGGGTAATGAACAACTAGAAATATTCAAACATTTATGATCCAAGAATATGGACCCAAAATTTATCATTTGGAAAATAATAATATTTTTTAATACAATATTTCTACCGTTGAAAATGAGAAAATTATAATGGCCCAGAATTTGAAACCGTCCATGGCCTCAAAATTCCTAGACTGGCCCTGATTATACCAAAATAAATGGAACAGTTTGTTACTACATAAACTATAGATTAACAAGATATTTTCAAATTTAATATTATCCAAAACTTAGCTCTTACTTTTATAATTTTTTCTTTCTTATTTTCAAAAAATGCAAAATTCATTTCTTTGCACATAAATATGGGTCAACAAAATCTCTCCAAATTTAAGGTTTTAAATATACATTTTCATCCTTTTTCCAAAAAAAAAACAAAGTCCATTCTTTATACACAATTCTTCATTATAAATGTATTAATGTAAGAAAAATAAAACAAAATTACCAATCATGATTCACTTCAATATAGAAATTACAAACAATATGTTTGAGTTGCCAATGCTAAAGAGATCTTCCTGTGGTGGGGATTCAGCTGGAACAAGTGAAGGACGAATAGGAGTCTAATTGAAGCCTAGAACAGCTTAATAGGAAAAGAACAAGTGGAAGATAAAAATGAGTCTAATTGCAGTCGAGAACAATTCAGTAGAAACCAGTCTAATTTGCTATGAATAGTTGGTTTTGTAAGTAATAATGGACAAATATTATCTGCTTTTTTCTTAGTAGTTTACTCTTGTTACAAGTTGGACTTGATTGTATTAAAGACTTCTGTAATCTCTGAGAGAGAAATAATAATAATAATAATAATAACAATATAAATGCATATATCATTTAATCCAAATGTTAGCTTTTAAATTTATACTGTTTTTATTCATTTTGCAAAAAGATACAAAATTCATTTCATTAGGGATAATTATTCATTATACCAAATATTCGTGTGATATTTTGTTACCAAAACCGATTTACTTAGTTTAAATCTATGCTTATATCATAATTTTATTTAAGTTTTATTTAAACAAGGTGGTTAACTCACATATCCTATCATGTATCAATTTGCTTATGTATCGTACCGTGTATCATGTAATGTTGTAATGTATACCAGATCTTCCAACCTTTTCAGAAAACCAATTCATTGTGTGTCCATCCCTTAAGTATTGTGTTGCCTACGCTTGCGCCCCAAAATGGTTGCCGACTTTGTACAAGTCATCCAGGTCCGCTACGGCAACACAACCTACGTTTGTCGGTTTTTCCATCATCCAATCTACGACAAATCGAATTAAACCGCTTCCTCACTTCGGTAATCTTATTTCTCTCTCGCTTTAGGTTTATGCTTCTAAATCCGCATAGGAACATGATTAAATATAATTTGCTAACAACATTTTTATTTGTTTCATCTTTACAAGTCTATCTAGGTCCATAATCCAAATTCTTAAGTATACATTATATGACTCGAAAAAAAAATCGATACTACCTATCAGCCTATTGTACTGTATCGGATCAACCAATATGTAACGACCTACCAGTCTATTTGTCCTGTATCGGATCAACCAATACGTAATGAAATGGTAGTGTACCGTGTCGTATCGTAATATACTAACAACATAGCATTGAAATCATAACTTTTATGTAGAATTTTTTTAATTAAAATTTACTTGAATCATAATTTTTATAAACAAGATTGAATTTTTTTTTGAAAACTTGTGCAATACATGTTGCAAAAAATAATTCATGTAATATTTTAGAAAATAATCCTTAAAACACTAATCATACTTATGAGATAATGGTCGTTTGTTCTCCTTTTTCAAAAACATCCTTTAGCAACTAACAATCTAACAATTTCATTTCTACTATCCTCTTTCCTCTTTAAATGATAGTTTAGTAAGATTCCTTGGTAGGAGATTAATCTATAATTGAATAAGGTCTCCTTGCATCACGTTAAACCTATGAAAACTTAAATTTAATTTTTTTTTAAAACATGATTTTAGTTATTTACCTTAACCGTGCAGTGCACGGATTTTTTCTGTTAAAGAGAGAGGAACTTTTAGCAAATTTATGAAGGATCGTATCATGTGGTGCAGAATGCATAATGGCAGTCATTTTTTGATAAAAAGCACCATCACTATTAAGCCTAGCCGGATAATCATTCCATACCGGTTCCTCATGGCGATTGCTTCTGCAAGTACTTCCACCACTTATGCTGCCATTGTCACTGGAATCCTCGTATTCGCTGGCTTCATTAATGAACTCATCTGATGGGTTCCAGGAATAACGGCTAGTGAAATAGCTGGTATCAAGTGCACTATCAAAAGCAGGAACAAATGCCGCCTACAAGATATGCAGTATTGGTGAATTCTGAATTTTGCCAGGAGAGAGAAAAAGGGTTGTGTAGTAGTCAGTATATCATAAAATCACCTTTTGCCTGGCAAGAGAATCCCAGCTAATATTTTTAAAGAAAACATGTTGTTTCACCTGGAAATTATATACCTTTTAGAATTCTAAAAATATGGATTTCAAATTTTTACAGTGACAGTGGATAAAAAAATGTTCCTCAATAAATTTAAGAGCATAAAAGCAACTTACTTCTGACGCTCCTCTAGCTCCAAGCCTTTGATGCGGATCTTCTGTCAATAATCTGGAATATAAATCACAAAAAACTACAAAATTATCGCAAAGCTTATTGCCTTATTTTGTAGGTGAAAAACTGAACAGATTCATGTATGACAACCTTCACAGATATGCAAAAAGTGCAGTTTATAAGCATTAGGGAAGTAATGAAAGTGAATTCCCATTGAACTCTTAAATAGCAACACTACAACTATCTTGATGCATTATTTTGTAACTGCATTATCCCATGAGCAGCTGCTAGATCAATAGTGGAGGAAATCGGCTAGATATGTCCATTCATGGAAGACTTTTATGGTAATTAACTAGGGAGGCTATTACCTAAGATCACAATTTACAGGATGGTATTCAACCATAAAAATTCAGCGACCCCAAAAATTTGGGATAAAGACTTTGTTTTTGTTGTTGTTGTTACTGTTGTTGTTGTTGTTGTTGTTGTTGTTGTTGTATTCAGCCTTAAAATTCATTGCCCCGAATTATCGGTGAGAAAGTTCACCTGGCACTAGCAGCTTTATAGGGGAATTTCCAATCTCAGTAGGAGCTTTCCAAAGAAATAGCTTAGTAGCCACATTAGTTGCGCTTGGGATGATATTAGGAGCGGCGTATCGAAACTGAGATAAAAGAACTTATTTCAAATGTAGTGATACAAATGAAAGTTTACAGGTTAAACGAGCCCATAAGCAAGCTTGAAGACAAAGCCCTCTAAAACATGTTGAATCCATGTAAGTACGTCATCTCACAGCAATATAAATGGTAAACTCAATCTGTGGGGCCAGTAAGTAGTCATTCCTTGGAACGTATTATGTGATTCCATTAACCTAAAATTCTCCATGGATCCAATTCTCAATCTTTAGGATCCATAAGTAGTTCATTTCTTGGAACTTATATAAGATTCCCTTAACCGTAGTCCTTTATTCCACTTCTGTTCCGATACCCCAAACCATTTCCAACTGGAAGATACTAGAGCTATCAGTATTGCATTGTCAAGCAAAGTAGGATAAACAGGTGAACTAAAAATTATCCCCCTTACTGAGATAGCTAACAATAGGATAACTTTGAATTTGGTGGAAGATTGTGAAGCATTATCTATGGACAATAACACTCAACCAAACCGTGTTATTTTTGTGATGCGTTGTCTGCAGAAAACAATGCTGCGAAAACTGTGGTGACAATTGGTATTGTCGTCTGGGTGGTACCACCAATGGTGCCAATGAATCTTTACTAGACGTTTAAGTAGATAACGGTCAAGCTTCTACTCATTTCCAAATGAAGTGCTTTATATCCAACAATGATATGTGATGGCGAAGAGGACGATTGGAGGCTTTAAAAAGCAGTGTTTATGTGGATTCATTGCAAGCAGTGGTGATATCGAGGGAATGGAGTGGAAGACGAATGATGATGGCATGAAAGTGAATTGAGGAATGTGTCAGAGAACGAAGAGTTGGAGGATGGAGTATACCATGAATCAGAGGATGGCGTCGACAACGAGGGCGCTGTGCAGGGCAAGGTAGAAGATGGCGACATTGATGGTGATTATCAGGTTTTATCTGGTAGTGACATGCCATGAACAGATTATGTAAGACGAGTCGAAGACTAGATTTTTGATATGTGCCGTCAATTCATCATTGGGTTCACTTTCAGATCCATAAGTAGCTCTGCTTATTAATTCAGTAACATATTCAAGATCCCTAATGTCTGTCACTTGATGGTCCGAACGAATTTTCTAACTCTTAAAGGAACACAAAATATGATGTAATTGATGGAGTAATATACCTTTAGTACCAAAGTCAGACAAAACACAATCAAGGGGGAACATTTGAAAAATTCTTCTAGAAGATCTTGGATGACTTTGGTATTGAGCCAGGCCAGCTCCCACAGCATAAGCATATGAGGAATACTCTTCAAGTGGAGAGAGTTGTTTTTATATCTAAAACATGGGTGTGAATCAGCTCCAGATCAAAGATCCAGCGATGTAGATGAACGAAGCAGGAAATTTGCACCTCTGTTGGTATACTATCACAACCACTGTATGTAAAAGAGTTGATCGAGATGGCCTTTGCGATGATGAGGAGAGGACTAAGGGTCGAACTTGCGGAGCAGCCGACGATAGACCACTATGGTGTCAAAGAAGGAAACAGTGACAAATAATGATAACAATCCAATGAAAGATGATGGCGACAATCAGATGTACGATCTGAAATTTCTCTTTCTTCCAATTCCGTCAAATATTTATCTTTCTTCTTCATCCTCCACCACTTGCCTTCATTCAAGAAGAACTCTAACAACGATATCATGAGGAGAAAAAACACTCGAGATGATAGACCGACTCAGCCTCTCCTTCGAAGATCATTGATCATGCTCTAATACCATGTTTAATTTTATTATACAGCAGACATGGAAGATGGAGAAGAAGAGGTGTTGACTATAGTTACCTGGAAAGTTGTATGTCATGGGTCATGGTACGAATTCGGAAATGGGGTACATCACTTGTATTTATTTTTGGTATCCGGGGGATAGGCTTAGTTGTTTCGCTAATTCGGTACGCGGTACACTTTAAAATATTAGTTTGGTCGATGTTAGGATATAGAGAACATTTTGGATAACTAAAGGTTTTCTCATCCCCTATGTTTTTTCTTTAATTTATTATTGTTTTGATGTTTACAAATGTGTCATTAATGCAACAACATCTATTCTAACCTGAAGGAGATTCCTAAACATAGGGAAACTAACTATCAACCATTTATTAACATCCACCAGTTATAATGGCTGCAACTATTCATCTTCCCCACAAAAAGAGCTTAAACTTCAAAACATGTGAGAAATAATACATATATAAAAGGAAGATCTAAAATTCCATGTGCGAGTGGGAAGTTATCAATGGATGAAAGTGGACTAGGGATCTGGAACGTGAAATTTGGCAATTATGACTTTGTATACGAACGTGGTTCAGTGGCTATTTTGGTCTACCCGATGTAGTCATAAGCGATGTCTAGACGCGCCTAGGCGTCCAGGTTAGAGAGGAGTCACCTCGACATGGAAAAAATTCTCCTAGGTGTGGCAAGATCCCCAAGGAAAAAAGTCGATATTTAGGCGAGGATTTTTGATAGATATAAATGTAAATTCCAAATGAATCTTTTGATGGAGCATTAGGTTTATGGTCCAAAAGGTTGTTGTTTTGCAAAAAATAAAGAAAAAAAGAATAAAGAAGTTGCTGCTGCTGAAAAGAAAAAGAAAAGAACTTCAAAATCTCCAATCAAGGAATGTTCTTCATTTTTGGTGTCTGGTACTGCTACTTCTTCGTCTTCTTCTTCAGTTTTTGTTTTTTTGTTTTAAATTTGTTTTTTGTTTTCTATGTTAACTTCTTCAATCCTATCTATGTTTTTTGATTTCTGCTTCCTCTTCTTTAATTCTTCTTTTTCATTAGTTGTTATGTTTTGTTTTAAAAATTGTTATTTTACTTCAAATAATGATTTATTCTTCTTCTTCTGCAGTCGTTCTTCTGCAGTTGTCTATTTTTTTTAACTTGTGATCTCTGTCTCGATTTCTACTTCTTCTTCTTCTTCAGTTCTGCTATTGTTTTCTGTTTTCTTAAATTTTTTCTTTAAAAAACTTCTTGTTTCTTCTTCTTTTGATGTTGCTTTCTTCTTCTTTTGTTGTTGCTTTTTCGATTTGTTCTTTTTCTTCTTATGTTTCTTCTGCTTCTGCGGCTTTCTTCTGCTCTTGTTTTTTCGATTTTTGGACAGAAGATCCTAGATGGATGAAGGAATCTTAGGCAAGCGTCTAGGCGAGACGGGTGGCATGTCGCCTCGCATCGCCTAGTGCCTAGTACAACATAGGGTGTACCACGCTTAGAAGCTAGAAGCGGAAGCAGAAGAGCGCGACTACTTAGAACAGTCTAAGGTTGGTAACATGATGAAAGCGTACGCTAATAATTTTTTTATTTTTATTAATTTTTGTTATCAAAATTTATTGATATCTTAATATTATTAGAATTTATAAAGTTCAAAGTTACAGAAAGGTCATTCGCATGATGATTTTTATAATGTCATGATAAGTAATCCTTAGTTTCTTGTTACTTTGATAAACGTTTATTTTTCAACTTTCTTCCCAAAAAAATGCCTCTTAAAATTTTGGTCATATTATGGAAAACGCTCCCGTCGCAGGGAAAACGAGCTCTCGTCCCATGGAAAACGAGCTCCAGTCACCGGAAAAACGAGCTCCCAAGGACCGTCGAATCGAGATTTTTATTGAGATTCGTTGACCTCCTAGGAGATTCTGAGTTCTAAGGTACCACGTAACTATGGTGTTGACAATCCTAATAATATAGGAAAAATAATAAATTAAGGAGAATAATTGGCATGCTCTCCGTAGGAGACTTATTTATTATGTGTATTAATTCCAAAGAACAAAGATAGACCCAATCTAATAGACTTAAGATCCTAGACTCAGTCTATAAGTAAATAAATTGTGGATATTAATACATCTTAGACTTCTAGATAAATCCTAGTATAGATATATAATGAATAAATATTATTCCAAACTTCCTCATACAGGTTCTTCCATAGCATATAGTTGACTCTTTTTCTGGATATGATTATTTCTCACCCCTAATCTATATCACATTTTATTCTTTGTTGCTTTCCTTTGTTGACTTACAAGATTATATCATGCCTAATCATAACCACATTCATACACAAGAAATCAAAACCATATATGTGAAATAAAGTTAGGCAAGCATTAGGATCTTAAAATGGTATAGAATACATTACAGCAAAGGTGAAAACTGTTGTACAGAAATCAAAACAAGGTAATAGGAGTTTTACACTTGTACCTGTCAATTAGGTCAAATGCTTCAAAGCTCATCTCTTCAGGTACTCCAGGCCAAGGTATTTTACGATTCAGAATGTTATCAAAAATTGTCTACATCAACAAGCAGCAAGTATAGAATGAGTAATATTAAATAGTATTTCTACCTCTTGTAAACAGCATTGATTACAAGCTGTTTATATAGCATCATATATTTGATAGAGACTATGCAGCTAATAAGGTAGAAAGCTTAAGATAGATGATTGTTATATAATGCTTTCAATCAGTAATTGATGCTGCTTTCTGAATATATTTAGAATTTTATCTATTCTAGTTGACTGTTAACGCCTAGTTATCCCTCACGATTCAACCAAAGATTCCACATTAGATACACAAAAAGATACACAAAAAGCAGGTATTATCTACCATAATTGAACAAGTAAAATTAGTCATCTTTCAAGTGCTGTTAATGATGTGCGAGAATAATTTGCACAAAAGAAGTCGGATCAAGTCAATTGTTATTCTTATCACAGGTTGTACTACGTGCATAAAGTTTAATGGTAGTAGGTGTTAATGGCAAATATATATATTGAAGCTTCAAGGAGGGGATTCAGTGCAGATTCAACATAGTATATACCAATTTATAACAGATTTTAAGTCCAAAATCCTGTTAAGGAACCCATATTCTACTCCCACATCAAGAAAAGTTCACTTACTATCGTCTATCTACAACATAGAACTAATAAAACCTAACCAAATGACAAACAGAAAAACCTGTGGGTGCTCCGCATTAAATGGTGGAATTCCTACTATTAGCTCAAAGAGAATTACACCAACAGACCACCAATCTGCACTTGCACCTGCAAAAGAGAAAGGCACGCTGAAGATTATTTCAGGGAAGCACCACCAGTAACAACAACAACAAAACCTTATCCCAAAATTTGGAGTCAGCTACGTATCAACTGTAAGTAGATTAAAAAAATGAAAGGCGTACTAGCCACCAGAAATATAGAATTGGTTATACTAACCATGGCCTGTTCCTAGGAGAATCTCTGGTGCCAAATAATCAGGTGTACCAACAGCAGATTGTTTCTTCCTTCTTTCCCGTTGATTCAGGTGCTCAGATTCTGATAACTGAGGTTCATCTTCTCCAAGTAGTGAAGTCCCACTAACAGCTGGACCAGATAAATCATCCGTACTGTTTATAAGGCCAACCTTGGAAAGTCCAAAATCTGTCAACTGTTAAGGGGAAATGACAGGTTTCGTGAGTACAACATCAAGAAGAATGGAAATGGCAAATGTGCAACTAAAACTAAGAAACAGACTAAATACATGGATCTATAGACGAGGGAAGAGAAGAAGAGTGTGTGTGTGTGTGTGTGTGTGTGTGTGTGTGTGAGAGAGAGAGAGAGAGAGAGGGAGTAGCAAGACCAAAAAATTAAATTTATTAAAACAACTCACGTTAAAAACATTGAATTGTGGTAAATACTGCTAAGTAAACATTTTTTACAATACTAACTTGGTGTTTCTGGAGAGCTGGACTTGGATGAACGTTGCTTATGAAACAAAACCCACCCGCCACCCTATAAGGGTTGAACCGTTATGGCAACTACCACCTCTCCACATGTCTCCTCTTTTATCCGTTCCATGATTTGTATAATTTATGTGCTCAATGATACTTTGGTCATGGAACAATATTCATGTTGAACAAGTGTAATATGCAGCAATCTTTGGACAGACGTTTTCTACACTTATCAAATGTGCATTTTTTATCATATACTTGTTACACACCTGTATAATACATTTTTTTTATAATGCTTTACAGAAGAAAGATAATTTGATGTAAAAAGTTTATCTTAATAGTCATAAACCTAGACTCTACTATGCTATGAGTGAGTCAAGCATATATTAAGCTAAAGGTGACGAGCCAATAGCTCAATAAGAAGGTATACAAATGTATGAACTGTTAATGTATATAACTAGTGAAAAATAAATAAAAGAGTGTCAGTGTGCTAAGAGGCCCCCGCTTATACAGGGTCCGAGGAGGGTCAAGATGTACAAACCTTAACCCATATATATATATGGAGAGATTATTTCTGTGATTCAACCCACTTCCTCCATGATAAATGTAACAATCCTTGTCATCACGCCAAGTCAAGTGTCGACCCGAAAAGATTTGGAATAAAGGCTTTGTAGTAGTACCATCAAAGCAATATTTATTATTCTTAATATCCAAAAAGTGATTAGAAAATAAATATTTTTTATTGACAATCCTTGCTATGTTCTTAAGATATAGTATCCGCCTGTGACTTTGTTTCATGACATGAAAGAGACTTGTTAAGATATTAAGTAATGCTATGCAACATCTCAATAAGTATGGACTTATATGTAAATGTATCATTCACATCTCTATATATATGAGTCCAAACCCTCACTTTTGAGTTGAGGGATTCATAATATTTCCACATGGTATCATAACCAAAACCCTCGTCGCCGCCGCCTCCTCTCTTCTCTCCAGAACCCTAACTCTTCTCTCCCCTTCTCTTCCAGTCGCTATCACCCCTGTCCTTTCTCGTCCCAGTCGCCATCAGCCCTGACCCTGGTTATCACAATCCGATTCCGCCGCCACCAATCCCCAGCAGATCCCCGTCGCTCCTGGCCACACCGCCCCTATACCGCTCCTGACCGCAACCCCCCCTCGTGCCTGCAGATTCAGATCACCCCCGAACCTGCAGATCCCGCCTCCGCCTGCCTCCAGCCCCTGTCTACATCTGCCTGCCTCCAGCCCCCCTCCCACCACCACTGCAGATCACGTCCCCGCACCCACGACCGCATCTGCCCACCCCAAACCCTAACCATTTCAAACCCAGCTGCCACCCCTCTTCCAAACCCAAACTCAAAACCCTAGCCGCTCCCCTGCTGCAACCACCAGATCCAGATCCATCCAGATTCAATAATAATAATAATAATAATAATAATAATAATTAAATTTATTGGAGTTGAGATCTTCAAAGGGCAAATTATGATCGTTTATGTGAACCTCTGATCCTCGACAACAACATCAGGAGTTAACAGAGAGCAAACTTGATTGTTTGTGTAAATCTTTATTCCTGATCCGATATCCACATCAGGATCCAACAGAGAGCAAACTAGTTTTTGGTAAATCTCTATCATGGCTTATGTGATCCACCTTCGATTATTGCCACGTATGCGTGAGCCAGCATTGGCAAAGTTATTGTGAACATCGCGCATTGGCAAGGTTGATGTGAATATCGGATCGTGACGATCTACGATAGTCGAATCAAGAAACTGAAGAATGTCAAAAATTGAGGTGTACAACACCAGTGTCGGGAACTCAGTGACGGGAACATCGAGCACTGGTACGACGATTTTATTGATTCGACTTGTTGATCGGAGGCTGGAGGGTCCGAATGGCTACTCCACATAGCACAAGAAGGTTGAAAAGACACTTCGGGGAATGCGGTTATCCAAGCATCTTGACAACCCCAGGTGGTGGATGATCCCACATACTAGTGAAAGACAGATGATAGCCGATTGTTTGCACGGTTGATGAATTCGATGGAATCATCAGTCGAGGATAAGGTTTAAAACACGGATTTAGTGAAAAAATGATGGGAGGTCCTAACATTTGCGTTTGATGGCAAGCGTGATTTGTCTCGCATCTATGACTCGATTGTTGGCGTCTACCGAGCTGATCAAGAAGACAAGTCACATAAGGATCACTTTCGTGCCTTTAAGGTCCTAACTAATGAGGTAAATCGCGTGTTACCTTTAACGACATATATCAATGAGGCGAGGACTCAACGTCAGCAACTCTATGTCATGGCGTATCTCGCCTCACTTCGTCCTGATACCAAGGTTCAAAGTATCGGTATCAAAATCGGTATCAGACCATTCCTATGAGTATCAAAATCGACGATATCGGTAGTATCGACGGTTTCAAATCGGAGTATCGGGTTTTTTGGTATAAGAAAGCAAACAACTATTAGTAAATTATTAAAATTTTAGAAAATATATTTTATACATTTATCCATAATTTAAAGTATTTACAGTGTTGTTTCTTAGTATTTTTGAAATTTAATAAAATAGTAGTCACCCGGATTGATTTATATGTGATAGATAATTTTTTCTCTTTTATATGCCTTTACAACCTTACTATGCTTTTACACCCTTGCTAATTGGCCTTTTTAATTCAATTTTCTTTGCCGAATTGATCAAAAAAGAGACCTCTAATGTCTGTATCGGTCAGTATCGGGTATCGGTCGGTATCGGATCGGAACATGCCAAATTATAACGGTATCGGCCGATACTTCAAACTATACCTGATACAGACTCTGCACGGTCTCAGATTATTGCTGGGGTCGAGGTTCTATCTCTGATGGAAGCCTACTTTCGTGTCATACGGACAACGAAAGTAATTGGGACTAATACGAGTGATGCACCTATTGATCGATCTGTTTTGAGTGCTGCTCGTGGTGGATTTCGTGGGGGCCGTAGTGGTAGACGTGGTGGCCGAAATGCTTGTCGTGATGATGGAAGAAGCAATGGAGGACGTGATGGAGGACGACCGTGCACATGCTTCAATTGTGGTCAACCTAGATATTTTCTGTATCAATGTCCCAAAGCTCCTACTGTCAATGTTGCATCCGATGTTCATGATGATGAAGAGCGAGCGATCCGCGAAGATGACTATAGAGACCTATGCAGAATTCGCTGACTTCCAAGCTCAACGACGTGGTGGTATCTCTACATATGGATCCACAGGCGGATGCTCAGCGACGTGGGTGGTAAGACAGAAGCAATGGGTGATAAATTCGGGTGCGTTTGATCACATGATAGACGATGCAGGTATGTTGCGTGATTATATATATGTTGGTCGTGTGACATATTACTGTTGCGAATGACATATCTCTAAAAGTTCGTCAAAAAGGAAGTACCAGTATTTCTCCTACCATGTCACTTCAGTTTTACATGCACCTGAAAACCAATTCAGTTTATTATCCATTAGTCAGATAACTCGTGACTTGCACTGCTCGGTACCATTCTTTTCTGATGGTTGTATTTTTCAGGACCTGAAGACGGAAAAACTATTAGTAGGGGAGATATGACTGGAGGCTTATACCTGGTTGAGTTGAATTCGTCGGTTGCCTGTGCCAGGGTATCCCGCGACCCGTTTGAGTCAATCACTAGATAAAGTTGTTTCACCTCCCTTTGTCGACTTGGCCATCCATCTATCCAAGCACTCCATTTGAAACATAAGTGCTCGAGTCTTTCTATGTTGTTACACAATTTGGAATGTGCCAATCAAAGAAGGATCATTTAGTATTTTACCGGCAAACATCAGCCGGACGTATATTACTTGGTGTCTATGTTGATGACATCATGATTACAAAAGATGACAGTCAAGGTATTGCAGAACTGAAAAAGTTTCTAAGCGAGCAGTTTCAAACTAAGATATGGTAGCATCAAAATACTTCTTGCACATCGAAATCACAGGGGGTGAGGAAGACATTGTAATATTTCAGAGAAAGTATGTCCTTGACATATTAACTGAAGCAGGGATGGTGCAAACTAAGAGAGCAACCTCACCCATGGATCCAGGGGTAATGTTACTCCCAGATGAAGGGATATTGATGACCAATCCTGATCAATATCAATGGCTGGTTGAGAAACTCAATTACTCAGCGATTATGACTCGTTCGGACATCTCTTATGTTGTAAGTATTGTCAGTAGATTTATGGCTTCTCAACGAGTTCCGCATTGGCAGACAGTTCAGGATCTTGCGTTATCTAGCTCAAAATCCTGGAAAAAAAATTCGGATGGAGAATCAGGAACATACTCGTCATGAGTGTTTTACATATGCTGACTGGGGTGCGAGTCTTAAAGATCGGCGTTCTACATCCAGCTATTCAATATTTATCGACGAGAACTTAGTGTCATATAAGAGCAAGAAACAGAGTGTGATCTCACGATCGAGTTTAGAAACGGAATACCGAACCATTGCTCATGGCACAGTAGAGGTGTTATATTTGCAATATCTTCTAAAGGAGCTGGAAGAAGCAGTAGAAACGGAAATAGCAGATATGTGGTGTCATAATCAGTCAGTCATCCATATTATTACCAATCATATGTTCCATGAAAGGACGAAACACATTAAGATCGACGTACACTTCGTCCATGATGAATACCAGAAGGGGGTGATAATATTTCACCATGCGAGAACCGAAGATCAGATAGCAGATATCTTTACGAAGTCTCTTTTAGGCCATTGTGTTCGTTTTCTTTGTAACAATCTGGACATGATTGATATCTATGCTCCAGCTTGAGGGAGGGTGTTAAGATATTAAGTAGTGTTATACAATATCCCAATAAGTGTGGACCTATATGTAAATGTACCATTCACATCTCTCTCTCTATATATATGAGTCCAAACCCTCACTTATGAGTTGAGAGGTTCATAATATTTCCACAGGACTCATCGAGTCTTTTGACTAAAATATAGCATTAGGTTAACTATTACATTATTTTGCATTTGGTTCTGGTTTTGTTTTGCCAAAATCAAACAAAAAACTGCCGGTTTTTCAAATGGCCAAAGAAACAACGTTTGCAAATTTGAAACAATAACCAAGAAAATAGGGCAAAATTGTCCCCAACTTTTTTGCACAATGACAAAAATTACCCTTTTCCCTTTTAACCTAATTTAATTGAAATATTAAATTTGCATGTACTACTCTAGGTTGTTAAATCGAGATACATATCAAGTATCGATTCACTTGATTACCACAATGTGTATCATATGATGTCATGTATCATAACATACATTATGTTATGGAAATTTTGATTGGAAACTTATATAACCCTTATATATTGATGGATTTAATACATTGAGAAATAATAAGCATTATCAAGCAGTAAGTGACAATTTTATCATAAAATCGACAAAATTGACAATTTAAGAAAAAGATATAGCATTACTATTATACGACAGTATTGTTCATGAAATTCTGGAGGAACTTTTAGTTTATTGATGTGAATAAAACATGAGCAGTCTTGGTACATTTATTGGAGCAAGTCATGACATCCTTCTTTGGCCCAGACGATGTGGAACTAAAGTAAGGTATACAATAATAGGTAATTGACACTCCCCCGTAAGCTAGAGCATATATATCAATCATTTTCAACTTGGATAATAGTCGACAAACAAAGTTCGAGGCACTAGTTTGGTGAGGATATGTGTCAATTGAGCTAAAAAAGACGTGTTGCATCGCAACTTTATTTTATGTTATTTTCTTTCAAATAAAGTGGCACTCTATCTCGATATGCTTAATCCTTTCATTAAAGACTCGATTCTGAGCAATACGTGTCACAACCTTGTTGTCACAATAGAGAACAACTCGAGAAGAGAGTATGACGTTAAGATCTGTAAGGAGTGAGTCGATCCAAATTAACTCAAAAACCAATACTAAAATTCCTCATTCGGTTTCGGTCCAAAACCAAAAACCGAATACGACATATGCAATTATTAAACACCCTCAATTTTGTATATTTTATGATTAAAAATATGTATATTTTTTGTTTATATTTTGAAAACAACAATTATATTTATGTGTTCTAAAGCTTAACTTTGTTAATTTAACAACTAGTACAACTTTGGACCTAACTTTGAAACAGTGTAGTCAAAGGCGCGCCTCAAGCGCGCCTAAGGCGCGCCTTGCTCCTAGGCACAGGGTTAGCGCCTCAGGACACTCCAAGCGAGGCCCAATTCTTAAGGCGCACCTAAGGCGCGCCTAGATGCGCCTTTTCCGAGCGCCTTGGAATAGCTAAGGCACGCCTTGAAAATCTTGTGAAAAAAAATAACATGTTTAGACTTTTTTTAACTATTGTACTGTTTTTAGACTATTTTTTGAACTGATGTACTTTATTTTTACTGTTTTCTCTCTCACTCACTCAATTCAATGTGATTGCAACCTAGACATGGGAGAATTTGAAGCACAGATGTTTATCAATATAGAAATACGATGTGTATATATATATATATATATATATATATATATATAATTTTTGCGTCTCGCATCGCTCGGGCGCGCGCCTTAAGTGCGCCTTGCGCCTCGGGCGATTTGGACCCTTTGCGCCTCGAGTGCGCCTTGCGCCTTTGACTACCTTGCTTTGAAATACAACAAACATATGTATAAAAAATGCAAAATTTTAATATAATTTAACTACAATCTCAAATTTGTGCCCAGCCCATTAAACAATAAAGATAGTCCAACTGAACAAATCAATCGGTTATTGGTTCAGTTCGGTTTCGTTATGGCTTATTGCGGTTCGGTTTTGGATTTTTGTTTTATTCGACTATTTTGGTTCGGTTGAAACCAAACGCTCACTCCTAGGATTAGGGGCTGATTCTGAGATAGAGTGTGGGTTTTTTAAGTTCGATTGTTAGGATTTAGGAAAATCCATGCCTTGAGAGAGAATAATAGGTTGCATTGAGAGGGTAGTGACCCCTTTTTGGATGATGAGTATTACGTTCTTAACCAATGTGGGACTAAAAAGACTAATTAGAAAATAACGAGATGTAGTCTCATGAAATATTAACAAAGCTAAATATAAAAAAAAGGATTCAAATAGCCAACTCAAAATTTTAGAGAGAGGCTTTATTGTTGACGTAGTACTAATTTCTATATTCAAATTAACTATATGCAAGAAAGCACATGAATCAAGCTAGAATTAGGGTTGAGCATTATTCAGTTTTCGATCAATAACCAAACGGAACCAAGTATGAGATTCGGAAGCTAGAGCCTAGAATTAGGGCTAAACATTGTTCGATTAGGTTTGAAAAACATTTGGTTCGGTTCTAGTCCTGGATCTGCCTGGGTTCGGTTCTGGTTTTGGGTTTCCAATTGGGTCCAAAATCGAAAAAACAAATAAGAATTACTTAATTAACTAAATACCCTCACATCTGACCCTAGTATGTCAATATATATATATATATATATATATATATATATATATATATATATATATATAACCCTAAACTTTTCCTATTTCTCTCCTCTTATCTATCATCTCTGAGAAAGATGAGAAACCCTAACACTAATTCCAATTTTTTATATTCATTACTCTACTGTTAAACCTATGTGATTTCTTACTATCTTTTAATAATTATTTCCTGCTATATATAGTTGTAGAAAATAGGTCAATAATTATTTCTTGCTATATATAGTTGTGTAAATTAAGTAAAGATTTTATTTTATTTTAGGGCTAATTAGTGTTTAGACCCTGTATTTTATCCCGGTTTGGAGTTTCAGTCCTGACATATCCAATTGGAACGTTTGGACTCTGAATTTTTATTTTTCCCCATTATACCCTCCCTCTCATTCCTAACAATGAAACTTCCATATATAGGCTAGGGAGGGTATAATCAAAAAAAGGAAACCAAAGATAAAAATTTACGGTCCAAACTTTTCAATTGGACAAGTCAAGGCTTAGACCCAAGTTGGTATAAAATATGACGCTAATTAGCCCTTTATTTTATTTAGTTAGATTTGTTATGAGTGATTTTAGGAATCATTGTAAAATCTTTGTTTCTTTTTAGTCTATGTAATCCTCTTACGCTGCCCTCCTCCTTCCTCTCGGCATCTCTCCCGGAAAATACGTACACCATAACTTATGCCCTTCTTATCAACCTTACCCTAAACCTCATCATGTCCACCGTTACCGAATCATCCTCTAACGTCCAAAACCCTATTACCACTATTCCAATCCCAACCATTACTCATCTTGCCACAGTGAATTATCCAATGACAATTTTTCTCTGGTCTCACCAGATCGAGGCTTTTTTCTATGGCCAAGATTACTTCAAGCAAGGTTGTGAAAAGCGCTAGTCGGGCGAGCACCCACCGTCTAACGCCTAGGCGGCTACCTAGACAGCAGTCTAGATGTAGACGGTTCAAAAAAATATAAAATAAATTCAAAAAACCTAATAAAAATTGCATAAAAAGTTCATAAAATCCCATAACTTTGCATAGTCGGACGTCGGGAGGACTAGGCGAGCGCCTAGGCGGACATCGGACGGACACCAGTCGTCTAGCGCCTAGGCGGCCGCCTTTTAGAACAGTGATTTCAAGTATGTGGATGGCTCATACACTCAACCCGCCATCAAATCAGAAAACTCTGCTCGGCTCCGGGCTAACAAAACCCTTACCAGCATCATCTCGGTCACTGTTTGAACCACTACTAGCCACTATTACTGAATGCAAAACCTCTGCCCAAGTATAAAATTGATCCAGACACTTTTTTCAAAAGTCTATTGCCAATGCGCCTTCCTCTACCGGAAGAGGCTCACTAGCATGAATCGTGGTTCTCGAACCATCTCTAAGTATCTCTAGGAAGTCAAATCTATTGCGGATGCTCTTCCTACCATTGGAGAATCCATCTCCAACAATGATTTGGTCAATGTTGTCCTTCATGGTCTTGGGCCTAACTATGACATGGTTGTTACCGTTATTGAAAGTTCCGATGCTCTACCTGAGTTCTCTAATCTCTGATCATGCCTTCTGAATTATAAAGCTCATATCAAACTGACCACCAATCTACAAATTGCTGCTTTTCTAGCCTCACAACATTCCTTTCCACCGGTTATGCTCCTCGGAACACTTATCGTCCCAAGGAAAGCAAGAATAGTAGATATTCTTTCAACAATAACCGCCACCACAATGCTAGTCTCCTTGGACCTGGACCTCCATCATCATATCAAACCTAATGTCAACTCTGTTTTGGGTTTGGCCATTCCGCTCACAATTGTTCCAAGTTCAGTGCTCCTCAACATTTTTCAATGCCCCGACCTCTCTACTCTGTCTTTGTCGGACTTTAGATTGCTCCACCTCTATACCACTCCACTTCCAGCTACAATCATGTCTACGACTCCAGTTGGTACCTTGACACATATGTCTACTCACATGACTAGCAATCATATTCTTCTCCTGCATCAAACTTCCTATCGTGGTCCTAACACTATTTAACTTGGCAATGATGACCATCTTTCTATCACCTATACTGGTTACACGATACTCTCTTTAGGCTCCTCTTCCACGATAATATTTATGTTGTTATATCTCTATGCGTAATAACTTATTATCTATTGCTCAATTCTGTTACCATAACAAAATTCTATGTCTTTAATGCCTATCATTTTTACATCTTTGATCTAACTATTGGGTCTCTTCTTTATATGGGCCTATGTAAAGATGGTCTCTACAAAAATTGTCCTTCCAACTAATTTTGAGGCACTCTCCGCTTCATACAACTCTTCGTCCTTGTAACATCAATGGCTTGGACATCCACCTGTCAAAGTCTCTTATCTAGGATCTAATAAATATTTGTCATCCTCTTGAAAGAAATAGTTCTTACTTCTATCAAGGATGTGCATTAGGCAAATCCACACACCTCCTATTTCCCCTATCAAATGAAATAAAAGTGCTTTTTATTTAGTGCATTCTGATGTATGGCAATTCCATGTTCTTTCTGTTTCGGGCTATAATTATTATGTATTGTTTACTGACGATTATACGCATTATTTATGTCTTTTAGTTCATGAAACGTAAATATGAAGTAATCACACATTTTTTTCAGAACTTTATCACATATTCGCACTCAATTTTCCACTAATGTCAAACAGTTTCGAAGTAACGATGGCGGTAAATACGATGGTGTTTCATTCAAAGATATTTGTAATTCTCTTGGTATTCATTCTCTCATGTACCCACACACCTGAACAAAATAATCTTGTAGATAGCAAATATGAACATATTTTTGAAATGGTCCGTACTCTCCTTGTCTCTAGTCATGTTCCTCCATGCCACTGGCCTGAATCTACCACCTACCACTCCCCCACAACCCACCTCCACTATACCTGAACCTACCCCAGCGATTTCCTCCAGACATCCAACAATAACTTGACAGCGAGATGGGTCTAACAAACATCTTAACCGTACAGATGAAACAAGCAACTATAACATCCCCATAACCTATTGGCACATGCCCACTTTGCTACTACAAAACCTACATGTTACTCTCAGGCTGCTCAGATTCCTGAATGACGTCAGCCCATGACTTCTGAATTCAATGCCTTAGAAATTGGTAGTTGGGCCCTTGTTCCTCCTGCTCCTCAGCAACATGTCGTTTGTTGCAAATGGATCTTCAAACTCAAACAACGTGCTAATGGGTTCATTAAACTTTATAAAACCTGTTTAGTTGCCAAAGGATTTTATCAGTAGGTTGACATTGATTTTGATGAGACCTTTAGTCCGATAATCGTTAATCAAGTCAACTATCGTCCGCAGTGTGCTTAGCATTGTTGTCTCCGTGGGATGCCCCATACGCCAACTTGATGTCAAGAATGTCTTTCTTCATAGTCCTAGATTAAACAGTCTACATGAGTCAACCGTCTGGTTTTACAGATTCCGCTCATTCTCATCATGTATGTCTTCTATGGAAAGCCATCTATGGTCTCAAACAAACTCCTTGAGCCTAGTTTCAGCACCTCAACAATTTTCTTCTCTAATTTGGGTTCATGCAAAGCAAGACATATCACTCTTTATTTATCTACTGTTCAGACTCTGGGATTCTACTTCAGTTTCTCTCTGTGGATAACATCATTCTGACGGGTAATACTCGTGCCCTCCTTACCTTCTTCATCACCACTCTTGTAAATGAATTTGAGCTTAGTGACATGGGCTCTTTATCCTTTTTCGGTCTCGAGACAACCCGTTCTCAAGACTCTCTACACCTCTCCCAAACTAATTATACCATGACCTCCTTAAAAGTTCTCCATGACATAGTATAAGCCGTGCTCCACCCTAGTTGCGTCAAAACTGAGCTCTCAGCCAATACTCATGATATACTTCTAGACGCTACTGAGTATCATCTAGTTGGTTCTTTGCGGTACCTTACCTTTACCCTCATGGGCATTGCTTATGTCGTTCATCATGTGGCTCAGTTCATGAGCCAACCCTGCTCTCCTCACATCATTGCTGCAAAATGAATCCTTTGGTATCTCAAAGGATCTCCTAATTTTGGCCACATCTTTCGTCGTTCAGCTGGATTGTTCACCGTCACTGTCTACTTCGACGCAGGCTGGGCAGGCTACCCCGATTATCGCCGACCCACTACTGGTTTGTCGTTTTCTTAAGGTCTAATCTCTTGGACTGCTAAGAAACAACCTATAGTCTCCTGCTCCAATACCGAAGCTGAATATCGCTCCTCTATCCATGTTTGTGTAGAGACTACTTGGATATTCCGCTCAAATCCATCACCATGTTCTGTGACGACCTCAGCACGAGGTACATAGCCTTCAATTTTGTCTTCCATGCTCGTACTAAACATATTGAGATTGACTACCACTTCATCAGGAGAAGATTTCTCTCCGCTTTTCATCATGTAGTTTTTGTGTCGTCTCCGGATCAACTTGTTGATATTTCCACCAAAGGGCTTTACAAACACCGGTTTACTATGTTGCAGTTCAAACTCGTCTCTCATGGACTGCCGAGTTTTGGGGGGAGTGTTAAACCTTCGTAATTTTTTACCATCTTTTAATAATTATTCCTTGTTATATATAGTTATGCAAAATAGGCAATGATTTGATTTGATTTGATTTAATTAGATTTGTTATGAATGATTTTAGAAATTATTGTATAATCTTTGTTTCCTTCTATACTCTCTGTAATTCCTATATATTGAGGTTTCCAGTTGGAGAAAAATACACAAAAAATTATCAACTTATATGTTATCATCCTAAGTGATCCTCTTTCTCTCCCCACCAGATCTCCCTCTCAAGACTCATGTTGCCGTCCCTCTTTCTTTCTTTCTTTCATCATCTCTCCTCCCTCCTCTTCCTCCCGAAAAACTCCTCCACAGAAATTTATCAACTTACATCTACAACTACTACTTTGCATTATTTATCAAATTTGTATTTATTTATTTTTTGATATATTTTAACCACAAGTCCAATTTTAGGCCCGACCTATTAAACAATAAAAAAAATAACCAAACAAACCGAATAAACATAACCGATTATATTTGTTCTGTTTGGATCGATTATGGCTCACATCATTTCGGGTTCGTTTTGGATATTTTGAATTTTGGTTAATTCGGTTTTGGGTACTACAATCTGATTGAAACTGAACAAACCGAATGCTCGACCCTAGCTAGAATTAGTATAGAAGAATGTATTTGCTTCTTTGGTTTAAAAGATCATATGTACCTTCCTAAAGTTTCAAGAGATGGATCTTCTTCCATATGCAACAAACATGTAAAACGTCGATTTAAGAAAAAATTGGAGCTTACAATGTAACATGTAATTATCAATTGCATAACAATTATAACACATAATTACCACTATCCCTCGTTCCTCGATTAGTGTGCGAATAGATAAAAATATGAATTAACATTCCATTTAAACTTCTTCCTTAAGAAGAAAAGGAATGATGTGAGACAACGTCAAGAACAACAGACCATGAAAAGGACATGCATCGAGAGGGTAAAACAACAAAAACAACAATTGGGCAAGTAAACATTAAAAAAAATTACCTCTTCCTTAACTATTACATTATCAATATTTTATGTAGGGAACCACAAGGGAATAATAAGAAGCAAATTTTGATGCAAGAAATCATGAAGTTGTTATAATTAGTTTTTCTATACCACCTATCAATCTAAACTCATAATAAGAAATGTGAGAGATATACACAACAAATAAAAAAGCAGTTCCTTGTTTCACGGCTCCAGAGCATGTTTAACGAATTTACTGTATTTGACATCTTAGACGTGGGAGAATTTATCAGTACATCAAACTAGGGCATGAATAGAGTAATTATACCTTGATATGACCATCATGTGCAATAAGCAAATTGTCTGGCTTCAAATCTCGGTGCACGACACGCAAGGAATGTAGATATTCTAAAGCAAGAACCTGTATAATATATACTTCACATAGAGAGAGATGTACCAAACAAATGGAGTCTTTTGTTCAGAAGCAGTGAACTTACAACTTCTGCTATGTAGACACGAGCAACGTCTTCATCCAAGCAACCTAAATTTCTCAGCAGTGAATATAAGTCCCCTCCATTCAAGTATTCCATTACAAGGTATAAGTTCTCTCGGGATGTGAAAGAATAAAAGAACCGTACCTTGTAAAATCATATCCAAGATCAATGAGAGTTGAGTGTTTGTTGGAAGACGAACAAAAGTAAATGAAATTTGATCGAAATAGCTCACCACAAAAGGATTCCGAACTGAAATTAAGATATCACGTTCAGCCAATATACTCTCAACAGCATTTTTGCGAATCATATCAGCCTTTTTAAGAACCTGCAGATACAAGTCAAGCCTCACAAAGCATTAACACTCTAACAAGCTTGCTGACCATGCTGTATTATATGTAGGAAGGAGGTACAGTATCAATTACAATATGTAAGTGATGCAGATCCAAGGTGGAACTGCTAGGTAGTGCAAGCTTGGTGGAAAAGAAACTGAAGAACATACTTTGGGGAAGATAACTAAACAAAAGTCTCTAATTTAATTTAAAACATAAGCTGTTTATTACAATGATCTTTCATAGGCTTAAATAGTGCTAGGAAGAACAAAGATTCTAAATTACTACAAAGTGCAAACAAAAAGGAGAAGTGCAAATCCTCGGAATAACTACATAAATTAATCAGAAATACAAAGAAAAATATGAAATGCCAACACATGTAATTAACTTCAAAACATGTTGGAAATAATTGTCAAATTAATACTTTCTAAAATAAACACGGAATTTCATTTATTGTCGGTGCACTCATAATGGAATTATAGTGCAGAAGTCCCTCGATTGGGTGACAATGTATTTTTTCCTACAGCACGTCCTCCAACCCAGCTGGAAAAACTCACCCTCGTAGGGTACCAGATGCCTTATGTTGAACACGTCCGAGGTCTTCAGATAGCTCCGCAGCTTTAGCTGGTGGGCACTATTGCCGATCAACTTCAACATTTGCATGGGCCCACCTTGTCACATAGCTTAATATACTTCTTAACCCCCCCCCACCCCACCCCACCTCCCAACCCCCACGCGCGCCTGCCAACAAGATATTTATCCTTGTTGAGAATGGCCCATACAATGTCACCCCTCACCAAACACCAAATGATGACAGTAATTATGACCTGTCTCTTTGCACTTGTTGGAGCCTCAATGTGATGTAGCACGTGTTCATGCAAATCTTTCAGATGATCCACCAATTATTTGACCTTTACTTCACCGCTCATCATGAGGAAGTGGTGCAAGGTCAAGGGCACCATGCAAGTTGCTACCATGTTCCCGCTAAAATAATTTCTAACTGAAGTCCTAGTACTGACCATATTCCATAAGCCAAAGCATAACAAAGTAAATCCTAAAACATATCTGTCATCTCATAAGAAGAGGGAATCCCATTGCCACAAGGTTCCTGCTAATATAATGTCTGGGAAAGGTCAATTTGCATTTACCATTCTCTAGGACAGCATTATGAAAGTTGGATTAAGCATAAAATTAACTGGTCGAGTAATCGGCCAACTAACTCATAGAGTGTGTGGCTGATTAAGCAGAACTTTAGGTAACGTTTAAGAACGAATAATAAACAAACTTAATTCGGTTACTAAGTAACCAGATGTAGCACCTATTTCACGGTATCGATATTTTACACGGATACCTGTATGTATTACAGTATTTCCATCATGTTTCATATTTTTTTCGTATTTCGTGATTTCGGTATTCTGATCGAGAGTTGGATGTTTTTTTCTTGATACGTAAATAGAGGCATGCCAATAGTATGTCGTGATCCTCGTAAGACCAGCTCTCGACCAACGTGTACTGTATTAGGTTCATGTTTTTTGACTTGGCATTTCTTGAGTTTTCCTCGATTAGTGTACATCGTGTATCGTAGGAGATAGCTCGTGTGATACTTGTAGGAGTTTTCTAAATTAAATAATGACTTATGTAATTTCTTGGTTTTAAGTTTGATTTGAGCATGTAGGTTGATTCCCTGAGACTGGTAGAGATCAGTGGCAGTGTCATGTACTCTGGTTATGAACCACGAGTAGATCGGCACCCAGAATCTTGGATTTTCTCACAAATTGTATTGCTAGCAGTATACAACCGGTATACAACCATCACTGAAAAACAACCATGCATGTCATTTCCGAATATTGGATCTCGATCCAACATGTGTGATTTGTTTGAGAATGAGTTTATAAGAGTTAAACTCTCTCTCTCTCTCTCTCTCTCTCTCTCTCTCTCTCTCTCTTCACTTTCTCTCACTCCCTGCGAGCTCCAGAGTCGAGGGAACGAGGCATGTGCCATTTGGCCAACCTGGAGGTGGACACGAGCACAACATTCTAGTGTAGATCAACTGGTCGCATCGCATGCGCAGAGGCAAGTACATCTTGCTCGATACGAAGGCTTGCCTCGAGTTTTCTTTGATTTTCATCTCATTTTTTTCTTGAATTAATTGCATGTAAATATATGGTTTTAATTGGGAAGATCAACTCGTGCTATCATAGATTTCGAATATGGTTTTGTCCGAGAAACAGTTCCTCGATACTTGTTTTTCCTTTGTGTCGAGAATGTGACACAATTAAAACGAAGCGATACAAGTGTTTCTTGGCGCTCACACGAAGCACTAGTAATTAGGAGTGCAACGAACCTTTCGAATTTGGAATCAGGGATGTGTGTGTCGAGATACGACATGTTTCACGTAAAACAATGAAGTCCCAGAACTGCACAGGTGGTACACCGCCAGTATACCGTCGACGTATTGTGATGCACTGACTTGTCATAACTTATGTTCTGACAAATTCACTAAGCTGGTAGTACTCCGCTGGTATACAGTATACCAGTCTGCTCTGTAATGAGCCATGACAGCCCATGGACTCTTCTGAATCGCATGACCATGTGTACCTATCTTCTCCGACATGACTCCTTGGTATTTTTTTAATCTTGTATAATATTGTTCTACACCTGTCGGTGTATTTTCGTGGGAATCTGGATCCCCGATTGACACGTATCGATCTGTATCCGTATGCGAATAAATATGGTATTTTCGAACTTTTTCGGATCGAGTTTCTATTTCTAGAACCGGTTGTATATGCTATATGAAGTCATGTTTTATTTACTTATAGCAAGTATATTTCCATTATCCTACTTATCATGACATATCTTGCACACGTATCGAGAGTATGAAGAACTCTCATTCTAATACAAGTACCTGTACATGTTTCAAGTATATATCAAACCAGTGTATAGTCTAAAGAGACTTAGTCCAGTAGAACTACTGTAATCGATCAAGTACTCGTACTAGTCAGCCGAGAGATGTACCCACTGGTTGTTTGTGCTTGTAGAATTAAAATGCTTGCATCAGTTATGTATCGATGATGGATCGATCAGTGTCAATGTCAATTGTGTCAATAAAGGTTCGACATGAGTTTGACTCTGGTCAGGACCAACCTTATTGAGTACGCCATAAAGGGTCGACTTATAAGAGACCAAGACTCATAAGCCTTGAATCAAATGGAGTAGGTTAATTACAGTTAACTAAAAATAGATGCATCGGGAGGGGAGGAATCTGAGGCTTCACACGACCTCGTTCGTTAGGCTTTCAGGTCTGGTACCTCCATGTGTGTGGACCAGGACCTGCTTTTGGACACGGTGACCTCCTGAGGAGCAGGCCCGTGATCCCCTTGTATGTATAATCATGACATTGATCAGATTATGTACTATGATATCGAATTTACTTTTAGTCATTTATTTCTTGCACATGACAAGTACAAGTCTAGTATATGTTACCCTCGTCAGCCTTGATTGTCTGCAGCAAGCATGCAACTTAAGATTTCTCAACCTGCATTTTAGTAGTCAGGATTATGAAACACTAGCTAGTTAATTAGCAAGTCGCAGCTTTGCTTGGTCGTATATGATCTGTTGGATCTTATTTTCCTGTCTAGTTCAGTCTTTGCTCATATCTTGTTGATTTCGGGTTAGACTTAGTGAATTAGTAAGTCGAGAAATATTTTGTTCTTGTTTGATTGGAAGGGTTGGTTAATGTTCTATCGAGAGGCTATGAACCTCCATTGAATCCTGGGCTAGTTATCGAGGCATGCATTGGTTTCACACTCTCCTGACTTGGAATTGACTTACATTAGTCACTTGCTATATGTACATGTACATGATACCAGTTATCAGCCCATGTACCTGTATAAGTACAAGTATTTATCAATTTTTGCTCTATTATTTATATTTTCTGTTAGAGTCAGGTATAGAGACGTGGACTGTCGAATGATAGCTTTCTAACTCTTGTTCTTGTTTAATATAGAGTTAGCCTGCCGCTTTATCAACAGACCACGACTCTATACTCGGTATTATTTTCATGAGTTTTCATGTTTCTTGCTTCATTGCTTGTTTGTTATCAGTTTTCATTTCCCGCAGAGCTTTCCTTGTGGTACTTGCTATTTTGGGATTTTGATTCCACTGGTTATGCATTGGCCAGATTTCTTAGCAGAGCCAGAGAATCTTTCGTATCTCGCTCTCGACGATGACCAACCAGAGGGTGGCACACCAAGAGCACGAGTGGGTTCCTTTTCCGCTTTGTACATTATGTCTATTCTTTTGGACATTTAGCCACAGACATTTGTTAACCTGAGTTCTGGGAGGTTCTTCCAGCATGCGGGCAATCAGTTTATATATATATATATATATATATATATATATATATATATATATATATATATTGCAGGTATGTTATGGATGTGTATTTGTATATATTGCTAAACTACAGTATTTTGTACCACTAGTTTCTTGATCTTGCATGTTTTAGCATTTGGAACGTCTTACTGTTGTACATGCATATGATATATATTTATGTTTCTTGCTTGTTTGGGATGAGAATAGGATCTCGTGGACCATAGGAGACCGTTGGATTGTAGCTGACTCCCTTGTCTTTACAGTCGTGACTGTATCGTAGGGTATTGGTGTACTCTGCAATACGTTGTTGGCCGAGTTATGTTCCCGATTCTCCGTATTTTGGATCTGGGGCATGACACCAGCCTTGGACCAACCACATGTAACGAAGTATCAAGCCTTCCCATTAAACCATGCCCTCTATCTTTCATTGTTGATTCATTCCAGGAATGTGCCCATAATTCACTTATATGACATGGGAATCTTGTCTCAAAGGCTTCACAAGTTAATTCTTAAACCATCCTCCGGTCCAAATACACCAAATAATATGCACTGAGGATGCATGCTTTGCATTAAATAACACCAATGGTTGATTATCCATTTATGGTGAAAAAGAATCAACAGCCATCATTTAATTTAAGAATATTGAACTTCAAGTGTAGCTAGGTGATATAGCTTGACACCAAAGAGAGGGCAAAAGTGGGGAAAGGGAGAAAAAAAAAGGGTCTCCAGTTACTCGGTAGGGACACTCGAGGAAAGTTGATGACCATACATATCAGTAAGAAATAACACAGAGAAGATGCAATATCAAATAGAATAAGGCCCAAGTTATCTATTTCAGTTTCCAGCAAAAGGCTTACAAAGTTAGTGACCAATACTCTAACTCAGTCACCTCTACTAATGAAGCATTTGCGACGCATTATTTCTCTTGCACAGTACCATGAGAATGGTTAATTTTACATATCAATATTGATTTAACCTACATATGGATTTATTAACAAGACGTACATCCAAAATCTGAAATCAAAACTCTGAAGTGTCATTAAAATTGGAATGACAATCTGCAGCAGTCTATCAATCCAATGACAATCACCATGGTTATAACCCGTGCTATGTTTCTAACAAATTTTAATTGTCATAAGTATCATAGAGTAAGTTGTTTATGCTATCAGTACTGAAGAGAGGGCAGGAACAAATCCAATATACATCCATCTTTAAATTTGATCATCAGAAGCAAATGCATATAAGCCACTTGTGGAAGACTATCCACAATCACCAAATATAGACAAGAAGGCAGCTATAGTTATAAGAATTCATGATAAACACAATCTAATGCATATGGAAAGCTAACTGATCACTTAGGTTATAATACCTTAAAGATGATGTTGTAAGTTAGAAATTATTAGCATGCATGCCCAAGTAAAACAGGAAGGACATCAGTTGATGTACAGGAGGCATGATAAAATACCTTGATAGCAAAGAGGTCTCCTGTTTTTCTTTTCTTTGCTAAAAACACACGACCAAATGCACCACGACTTATAGGCTTTATGATCTCAAAGTCATCTATAGTTGTTCGATCATTAGTTATAGGATGGATAGGACTTGTTCGCAGGCTACGGACTACATCTTCTTCTTCTTCCATAACATTGCTTGTTGCATCAACCTTTTCAACATCAACTGCACCACAGAGTTGCACACATTTCTCCCTATAACAATGATTATAATAAGATGTATGCATCGGATAAATAGGACAATAATATTATGAACTCTGAGATTTCCTTATAAACAAAAAGCATATATAATAGCATAATCGAATATGGATATGAAACTCAAGGTGGAAATTGAAGAATGACAAAGCACGTGCTACGATCTCAATATGTACACTCACTGATGAAGCTTCTCTATACGTGTTCCGAATGTCTGCACGGTGAGTGCTTCGAGCTTCCGACGATTGACAACCTCTTGCAGATCTTCCAAACAAGAAATCAAATATGACAAAGAGCGTTCATCATCCACAGCTGCATTTGCTATACATCGAGCAATATCAGCAAGTTCAACAATCTGTATCATTCAAAGTGCATCCAAAATTAAGTGCTGATAAGATTTTAATAATAAGCACTAAGCAGTTTATGCAAAATCAACAACATATAGGACTACAAGTAGTTCCTGCAAATGCATAGGTAGTAGTTGACGAAGTCTGAATGGTATTATGTGCTTGATCTAAAGGAAAGATTTCGTCGTTGTTTATGCAACCTATAGAAGGAAATAACGACTGAACAATATATTTACATCCCATAAGAAGAAAGAATGAATGTAGCATATAGTAAATAATGGTAAATCAAAACTATAAGAAATATCCTTTATGTGACTTCTAAGAACAGGTTGAACTTGAACCATATATCTTGGATTTCACTCTTCAAGAAGAGAACTTACAATCTAAAATCTTGTTCTTAGTCTCAAAAAATTATAATAATGATAAAATAAAAGTCCGCTCTACATGCAACCTGTTGGAGAATCATTGATTCTCTCTCCTCTTGTCATTAGTCATTATTAGAGAATTCATTGATTCTCTCTCCTCTTGTCATTAGTCATTATTAGAGAAGATCTTCTTGTTATTAGTCATTATTAGAGAAGATTTTCAGTTTTCATTTAGTTTCATTTTTCCTTAAGGTTCTCCTTGATTCAAGGATGAATATTGATTGTATTTTTTCTATTTAAACCAGCCTTGGGGCTGAAGAATAAAATTGAAGCATTCACCACTTGTTTTCTAATATGGTATCAGAACCAGGTTCCCTAACCTAGGGTTTGTAAGGCTCTCAAATGGCCGATTCCAATAGATGGCAACGAGCCCTCACCGGCTCAACAAACAACGACGACTCCTCTACAACAGAAGGCGGAGCAGGCCGTGGCGATGGTGGTGGTGCTGGTCGCGGTGCTGGCGGAGGTGCTGGTCGCGGTGCTGGCGGAGGTACTGGCCGTGGCGATGGCAGTGGCAATGGAGACGGAAGATCTTTCGGAGATAGCGACTTCAACACAGATTTTAATGATCAGGAGGGATCCTCAAATTCCCTCAAGGTCAATGTTCCTAAGATGAATGGAAAAATTATAATGAATGGGCTCAAATCGTTCGTTTGGTATTGGATAAACATTGGTGTGATCACTGCGAACGCGCATGGCATACGCGTGAAACATGTTGGAAGCTTCATGGCAAGCCTCTGAACTGGAAGAAGAAAGGTGGTAATGAGGGTCGTGCATTCCAGGCTAGAAATTCAGATCAAGGGCAGCAATCTTCTTCAACTCAACTTTCACTCACGACGGAATAACTAGACAAACTGTTCAAACTTCTCGAATCTCAAACTCCTTCTTGCTCTATAGCACAAAAAGGTAATTATGTTCTTCTAAGTGTCAGTCCCAACCACACTTGGATAGTAGATTCTGGTGCAACCGATCACATGACAAGTGAATTTACTCTGTTTTCTTCATAAAGTCCCTGTGCAGAGAATAAAAAAATAAAAGTCGCAGATGGCTCTTTTTCAGACATTGCAAGTAAAGGTTCAGTTGTGTTGTCTCCGATGTTGAGTATTAAAGATGTCTTTCATGTTCCAAGTCTATCTTGTAGCCTAGTGTCTGTCAGTAAATTAGCCCAAGAAAAAAAATTGTCAAACTAACTTTTTACGTTCTCACTGTGACTTTCAGGATTTGAACTCGGAAAAGATGATTGGCAGTGCTAAGGAGAATGGAGGACTCTACTACTTTGACATTGGACCTAAATCACAACTACCTTCCAAACCGATAAGTTCCTGCTTTGAGTCTTGTTTTGTTTCGAATAATGATGACAACATTATATTATGGTATTTACGATTAGGTCATCCTAGTTTTCGTTATTTAAAACATGTGTTTCTTAAGTTATTTCGTAATAAAGATTTGTCTTTGTTTAAATGTGAAGTATGTGAATTTGCAAAACATCATCGTTCCCATTTTCCAATACAGCCTTATAAACCATCAAAACATTTTTCTATTATTCATAGTGATGTTTGGGGCCCTAACCGTACAAGTACACTTTCTAAAAAAATGGTTTATCACATTTATAGATGACCATTCAAGAGTATATTGGGTGTACTTATTAAAGGAGTAATCTGATGTTTGTCAGGCTGTAAAAGATTTTTTTTTAAATGGTGCAAAACCAATTTCGGACAACTATCCAAGTCTTTAGAAGTGACAATGGCTGGAATACTTTAACACAATTTTGGGTGATTTTTTTCTTCAAAATGGAATTGTGGATCAAAGCTCATGTCCTAATACTCCCCAACAAAATGGAGTTGCAGAAAGAAAAATAAACACTTATTGGAGGTGTCTAGAGCTTTACTCTTCTCAAATAAAGTACCAAATTATTTGTGGGGTGAAGCAATTTTAACTGCTGCATATTTAATTAACAAACTGCCCTCCAAAGTTCTCAATTTTCAAACTCCAATTCATATTTTCAAAGAATGTTTTCCTGTTACTCGTGTTTCAACTTATTTAACATTAAAAAAATTTGGTTTCACAACATTTGTTCATGAATATAAGAATATTGGCAAACTCGAACCACGTGCTATAAAATATGTTTTTGTTGGGTACTCTCTAACCCAGAAGGGTCATAAATATTTTGATCCAAAAAACAAGAAAATGTTTGTCACTATGGATGCCACATTCTTTGAAAACAAACATTTTTTTGATGATACTCATCTTCAGGGGGAACTTAAAGGAAGACTCGTTTCAAATTGAGAACATAAATTTTTTAAATAACTTGTCCTTGCCTATATCACAAAATTCTCAAACTGAGAACATAAGTTTTTTAAATAACTTGCCCTTGCCTATATCATAAAATTCTAAGACTTGTACTTCTGCACCAACAGAAAATGGCCATGATCCATTATCTGAACCTACTCCTACTATGAGTAAGGAACTCGATGAATCCGAGCCTACACTTTCTCATGGAAAAAATAATGAGAATCTTGAAGATGATAATAATTATGAACTAATTGAAATGCCACAAAATGATGAGTCATCTAAAGAGAACAGGTTCGAAGTAGGAAACAAGACTTGGAAAAAAAAAGTGTTTGTGAGGAAGAACCATAAAGAAGGGGATGTGTCCACATCTCAACACTGCCATGAATCTGAACCGGGGAATAATCAACCTCCTAAGAAAAGAAAAGGCAAATTTATCTCTGTTTCTGAGAGTTGTATCAGGTATCCTGATATAGATGACCCCATAGCTGTTAGAAAATATGTTAGATCTTGCCATAAATACCCTATGCCCGATTTTATATCATATTCAAACTTGTCTTCATATTTTTCTGCCTTCATCTCCCAATTGTCTAGTATAGAGATTCCAAAGAATGTACATGATGCTCTAGAAGTTCCAAAGTGGAAGGAAGTTGTATTTGAGGATATGAAAGCTCTTGAAAAAAACAAAACTTTGAGAGTCATGATACTACCAGTTGATAAGAAGACCGTGGGATGTAAGTGGGTGTTTACTGTGAAGTACAATTCAGATGGGTCAGTTGAAAGATATAAGGCTAACTTGGTGGCTAAGGGTTTCACTCAAACCTATGGCATAGATTACTCAGAGTCATTTGCTCCTGTTGCAAAATTGAACACTGTCAGAATACTTTTATCTCTCGTGGCTAACCTGGATTGGCCTCTACATCAGTTGGATGTTAAAAATGCCTTCCTCAATAGTGATCTAGAAGAAGAAGTATACATGGATAGTCCTCATGGCTTTGAAGACAAATTCGGATCAAAGGTATGCAAGTTGAAGAAGTCTCTTTATGGCTTAAAGCAATCTCCAAGAGCTTGGTTTGAAAATTTTACTCAATCTATGAAGAACCAAGGGTACACTCAAGGACAAGCTGATCACACTCTATTCACCAAATTATCCTCTGATGAGAAATTTACTGCCTTGATTGTTTATGTAGATGATATTGTCCTTACTGGAGATGATACAGTTGAAATGAGAAGAGTAAAAGAGAGACTTGCTACAGACTTTGAAATCAAGGACTTAGGGTCCTTGAGATACTTTTTTGGTATGGAGGTTGCTCGATCGAAAAAAGGAATTGTGGTTTCACAGCAGAAATACATTCTCGATCTATTACGAGAAACAGGAATGAGTAGTTGTCGACCAGCCAACACTCCCATGGATCCTAATGCAAAACTTTGGGAAGAAGAAAATGTTCCTATTGACACCGGAAGATACCAGAGGCTGGTGGGTAAGCTAATTTACTTGTCTCACACTAGACCTGACATCGCCTTCTCAGTAAGTGTAGTGAGTCAGTTTATGCATTCTCCTTATGAGGAATATTTTGAGGTAGTTTATAGAATATTGAGATACTTGAAGGCAAATTCCGGAAAAGGTTTATTTTTTAAGAAGACTAGTGAAAGGAATGTGTCTATCTTCACTGATACAGATTGGGCAGGTTCAGTCACAGGCAGAAGATCAACCTCTGGATATTGTTCCTATGTATGGGGTAATCTTGTGATATGGAGAAGCAAAAAATAAGAAGTTGTAGCAAGAAGCAGTGCAGAAGCCGAGTTTAGAGCTATGGCTCAGGGTATTTGTGAAGGACTATGGATTCAAAGAGTCATGGAAGAACTTCAGATGAAAATTGAGCTTCCATTAAAGTTATATTCTGATAGTAAAGCTGTAATAAGCATAGCCCACAACCCGGTTCAGCATGATAGAACCAAACATATTGAGATTGACCGGCACTTCATAAAAGAGAAATTAGATGCTGGAATCATATGTCTACCATTTGTAACCTCTAGTCAGCAAACTGCGGACATCTTAACCAAAAGCTTGGCAAGACCCGTCTTTGAGCATCTGGTAAGCAAGTTGGACATGATAGATATTTATGCACCAACTTGAGGGAGGGTGTTGAAGAATCCCTTGATTCTCTCTCCTCTTGTCATTAGTCATTATTAGAGAAGATCTTCTTGTTATTAGTCATTATTAGAGAATATTTTTTGTTTTCATTTTCCTTTTTTCTTAAGGTTCTCCTTGATTCAAGTATGAATATTGATTGAATTTCTTCTATTTAAACCAGCCTTGGGGCTGAAGAATAAAATTGAAGCATTCACCACTTGTTTTCTAATACAACCTATGAGAAAAAGTAACACTAAACATCAAATTGAGATGTCACACTAGTACTATCTTTGGTATAGGCTAAAGTATCCAAGTGAAATGGATCTAAGTCGATAGATAAACTACTTCAATTCCCATATCCATGAAATTTCTTAAACACAAAAACTAAAGACTTTCTCATAGATGCATCCTCATAGCTAGAGTACATGAATTCCATATCCAAGAAATTATCAAAAGAGGGAGTGAAGACTTTTAAATCACAAGACCAAAAATTTGGATCAAGCTTTTCTTGTTGTTATTATTGTGGATTGCAAAAGGGCCCATAATTCAAGTAAAGGAAACAAAAGAAATTATTTTGGTATTCTAGTTATTAGATATTACTTGGTTACTTTACATAATTGTTTCGATGCGATCTCTCTTCTTCACAAGAGTACCTCACTCCATAAGCCTCCTTCACAGCCCTAAAAATGAAATGGTTTGGTACAGGCCCAAAAGAATTCAGTCTTGTAAATAGTGCTTCTAAAAACATTAAACACACTAAAACTAACATCTACAAAAAAACATGTTTGCTGCATAAAAGATACCTAATGCACGTGTACAAAAGCCAAGAGTCGCAGGTAATAATTGATCAGCACCTGTGCAATGAAAAGTTACAAAAGCATTTTTAAGGAAATGTTGGGAAAGAAGCTAAGGGAAGAGGCAACACCAGATGAGCAGAAGTTTACTTTATAAATTGATAAACTTGTGAATTTCACATTGATACATAATGTACGAAAGATGCAATCAGGAAAACAACCAATATATTTGTACAAAGTATTTGCAACATTTCCCCTACAGCTTACTAGGGGTGTTCATGATTACCTGGAAATATGGTTAACCGACTGATCAGTTTGGGCGGTTGCCTTCCAAGGATCGGTCGTTTCGGATATGAACTTTTAATCTTTTATAAGTTGGGTCCGTTATGAATTCCAACTTGAATTAACCGACAATTGACCGACCGACGCAAATACCTAATAGAAATTATTTTATATTTGTTAGTTATACAAGTATATGTACTTAAGGAAAAGATAAGTTTAGGTAGCTTCGATACTTACATTTGGGCCAAAAAAATTAACCTAAGTATTGTGAAGTGGCATTTAGGCCTAGAAAGATTCATAATTTAAAGTTTTATGTGAAAATGCCATGTTAAATTGATTTGATCCTAGAATAGGATGAACCATATATCCACAACTGGGTGCATGCCATCGTTGACAGTACTGATATTTGGGTGTCAAGTCTCACTAAGCGACCATCCTATTCTCTAGTTTATACCCTAACAATAAGCAGTAGAATATGCATTATGCTATCAAAGAACAACAGGAGTATCCATGAAGTATACACATGGGTATGTTGAAAGCTCAAAACTAGTTATTTCAAGGAATTTTAGTCCATTGGTGATTAACCGAATTAACCGAGCAACCCACGAGTCTAGTCGTTAACCAATCAGTTAGCGGAGTCTTTAGGTCTGTTTCGGTTGTATAAGTCGGTTCGGTTGTCAAATTGCACATCAGGGTGGTTAACCGACCAAGTACCCCCCTACAGCTTAATATAATATGGAAATAAGAAGTGTCTAAGAATAACACAAGCAGCAGAAGCATCCAAGACTTTTCACATCAAATGGGTTTTGGTTATGGAGTGCGCGCTCCGTAAATGAACTGAATTCATTAAAGGAGATATTGATCTGAAATTTAAACTCCATAAATTGGAAACTGGTAATGTATTCCTGTCCAACAATGAGCAAGGCGAGATCTTTCAAACAAAAGTGCCTGTTAGCTAGTTGGTTGACCTACTTTCTTGGCCACGCATTTTAAACTCATGGAACCAGGGAGGAACCCAAAATCCCATAGCTATAGAAAGAGCCAAGACAAAAGGTGAAGATGAAAAAATTTGTTATATGAAATAGCAATAATCTTGAGACACTATACAAGACAAACAGCTAGATGAAATTTCATTCCTACTGAAGAAAATTCACGCATATGCAGTAGAGAGTTCAGAAAGTAAATGTGTTTAAGACTGTAACTACCTGCGGCAGATCCTCGATTTCAGCAAGTGCACCCTTACCAGCCAAAAGCATGTCAAGGTGACTCGTTCTTGGTGTCACTAGAGGAGAACGGGGAGTCATGCTTCCTGCAGATGAGGTGGCCATACCTTGATCAGATTTTGGACCAAAACGAGTCTTACATGTCATGGTTGGAAGGTTCTTCAGGTCATCATCGCAAACAGGGTTGTCAGTGTCCTGTAAGGAGTCAAGCATATCAGCTGAACCTCTCCTAGACCAATCACTAAGCTTTGGAGAAAGGACATCAGATTCTTCTGTTACACTTGAATTTGATGCTTTTGCACCATCAGGGCTGCCAGCTGCATTAGGTAGGTTCTTAGTTGAACAGAACTCTATCACCTTCTCCAGAGTTTCAGCGATTCTGATGAGTCGTTCATCAACACTAAAACCTTTCTGGTCACATCTATCTGCAACTGCACAAACCCTTGAGTGGTCCTCCACATATAATGTAGGAACATACTCCTCACAAATGCGACACATTATTGAACCCTCTTCAGAAATATGTTGTTGGTCAGTCCAGTTTCCCCAAGAAACTTTGTGCTGATGCTTGGACGGATCAGAGGAATGCATATCAGAATCTATAGAATAAGCTAACTCAGACTGATTAACTACTATTTGCTCTATGTCAGAGTTTTCTCCCCTGATTAGCATCTCTGAGGAAATATCTTTAGATGGTTCATCTTTCATAGGGCTACTCTCTTTCTGGATTTTCACTGCAGGAGAAGGAAATGGCTTCCAAGATGCTATTCGCTCCCTGCTTGTAGGTGAGTCTTCCTTAGCCATAGCTGTATCAACCTCTGAGAAGAAATTTACAGGCTTTATCTCTTGGCTTCTTTTCCATCTTAAACTACGCTGCTCCTGACTATACGACTTCCTAGAAGAAGTTGCTTCAGTAGAGGCCCTAGCAAGAATAGCATATTTTTTATCTCTTCCTGGTCCTGCTGGAATCTGTTTATCAGCAGATCGTAAGTCTCGAAGATCCCTAATCTCATCCTCAGCAAACACACTTTCCTTGTGGAACTGAAGTAACCGTGTACATCTAGTGAGGATAAAGAGCATGCGGGTATGGAGTTTCTTCAATACTCCCATGGGTAGCTCCTGACGCCGATCATCCAAATCCTGAACTATACCTTCACACTGAAGCCAAAACTCCCCTGGTGTCATAACATCACAGCTCCGAGCAAGCAGTAACAGATCTTCCAATATCTCCTGCCACTCGGGATGAGTGTCTGCATGCTTTTCCATTATGCCAACCAAATCCCCTGCCAATATAGCAAGGTCCGAATTCACCTCTTCCTTTGCTTTCTCAAATTTGACCTGAATGTCTTTCAAAACATCCTATATAGAGTGAAACGGAAAAGAGAAAGGAATGTCATTAATTTACCAGAATATGTCAACTAACGATAATAGAACACACACCACAATATAATTCCGTAATAGAAAAAGGTAAAAATAGCATCATATAATAATAAACTAGAAACATGTTTGAGAGAATGGTATGTGGTTACCTTCGAGTTATATAAGCCACGGGGCTTCCAGAAAGGGAATGGCCGTACTCCTTTAGAATTCAACTCATGGGAAAAACTTTTTATGTCTGCAGGGAACTTCTTTCGAGGAGCACTTGTAGCCTGCATGATGGCTTTAAAACGAGGAGATTCCGATTCTTTTGGAGTATCACATGCCTCATACGGAGTCTGTACAAGAAACAGGTCATCTTATTATTCACTTAAAAGTTAAAACCAATTAAAGAGCAGCAATATAATATTCTAAGAAATATATATCCTTTTATATGGCAAAAACCAAGAAAAGAAAAATATCACCTCTGCTTCTGAAATAGATTTAGCAGAACCTTTTGCACCTTCCGAGTGGTTCCTTGAGTTCCCTAAGAAGTCGAGAAGTGACTAATAAGTATATATGAAATCGAGTAACCGAACTAATAGCCCTAACAAAGCCATAGTATTGCGCAATGAGCTAACATAAGCTTCTCTAAGAAGAATTAAGATGTACACAGAAGAGAATAAGAAACAAATTTCTTCCTTCATATATAAACCAGTGTTCTAAAAATCGGCCTAGACGGCCACCTAGGTGTTGTTTGGCCTTGTTCGGCGCCTAGGCGGCCTTGTTTGGCCTATTCAGCCCTGTTCGGCTAAGCGAAAAATCAAAAAAAACTTAAAATTTCAAATTTCAAAAAAAAAACTCAAAAAAAATTCAGATTTCAAAAAAAAAAATTCAAAAACATTTCAAATTTCAAAAATATTTCAAAAAAAATCAAAAAAATCAGAAAAAAAAAAAATTCAAAACTCAAAAACTAAAAAAAATCTTGTGCGGCCGCATAGGCGGCCCTCCGCCGCACCGATTCCGCCTAGCGAAATCTATAACATTGATATAAACATATAGAGGGGCACCAATAATGACTCTTTGGGATCGAGTTCCAGCAAATTGCTAACCAATACCAAGGTTGCAAGCAAGTCTGCAAGGTCATGCTATGCAGAGTACAGGTGAATAAAAAAAGTTCCACAGGTTATATCAATAGGTCAGGAAGGGGCCTTAATGAAGTCAAATAATATAAATGGGCTCACATAACATATTCCAAAAAATAGGAAGAAGTCCTCGTCATCTTTGTAGTGACACAAGCAGCTAATGGTGGGTTTTAGGCTTAAACTGTAAACTAAATAAATGACTGTTAAAATGCATTTTTTTAGTTGCATGAAATTTGTACACTTAGGAAGTTAGATTGAAGTCTTCCAATTTTCAATATAAAAGAGAGAAGGAAAAAAATGCATACATTCTAATAATGTAAATTATAATATGTCAAAATAGAAGTATTGTGTCAATTCTTCTATATATTTATAATGCTTTACCATGCCAATATAATTATTAGTTGAGTTGCTCTTGAGTAAGCATATTTATATAAAGTGAAACAGGATGTAATTATTGGCAAATTTAAGAGATTTGTTACAGTTTTAACATTGAAACTAGACAAATGGTATGTCAAGGTTGACATATTGAGTCAATACAAAATTGTGGTGTTCTATTGAAACGGAAACTTTGACTTGTTATCTACACAAATTTAACTTTTAAATATTTAGTTAAATCAAACAGGGGAAATTTTCTTATTGCATGTGGATATTGACGCATACAATATAAAATAACTTGTATAATCTAGGTTGTCAAATCGAGATACATGTATCTTGTATCACTTTACTTGATTATCATACCGTGTATCATAAGATACATTGTTCAATAGAATTTTTGACTGGAAACTAGTATAACCCTTCATATATTTATAAATTTGACATGTTGAGCAACAATAAGGAGCATTGGCAAAAACTAAGAAAGAAGTCCATCATATAGTCGAATAACAAAGACAAGGGTGTAAAAATTTTAAATCGCTAGTCGGCCTCTAGTCAGTTGTAAAAACTAAGGGACTAGGGATTAATCGGGGACTAGTCAGATTAATCGTTTTGAGTTTTTCTTATATATATATGTGTGTGTGCGCGCAAAATAATATATATGCCCAAAGTGACAAGTCTTATACATAATCCAAAATTTATAAAAACAAAAGAAGATAGATTAAAGTGCTCATCAATCATCAAAAATATCATCGTGCTCATCCGCCAAGACCAAAAACTAGTAATTATTATATAAAACTGTTTTATAGAGCCAATTGCAGGCCAAAAACTAGATTATGATTTTAAGCAAGTAGTCCGAACTCTAAATTTCGTTCAACCAACTAGTTACTAGTTAAAAGAAAACCATCTTTAAATAAAACCATCCTCACAATATAAGCCTACTCTGTAAGTGAGCCCAAACCCTTGAATTCAAAAATCCTAGAGGCACTCATGAGTTTGACATGAGAAAAAAAAAGAAAAAGAAAATAACACACATTCTCTTCTTCCAAGAAAAGGACTCCTTGATTTGCTAAAAACCTAAATTATTATATAGGTTTAAAATCTATTCTCTTCACTAAGGAGAGAGAAAAGTAAAGAAAGAAAGAAAGAAAGAAAGAAAGAAAGAAAGCAATAGGGAGAAAAGGAGCGGCTCACCTCGAAGAGTAGCAACTGACGGTATGCTCAGTGTGGCGAAGAAGCTCGGAGCAACACAAAAAACAAAAGCAAAAAGCAGCAAGAAAAAAAAACTCGGTCAGGTAAGTAGGGTTTTTTTAAAAACTTTTTCTCCTTCTCTTTTTTCTCCTTTTCGTTTGATATGTCGGTTGAATTTAGGTTTTTGTTTGAACTGGATTTCGGGTCAGATTTTGGTCTCTTATCCGGGTTTTTTAATCGACGCCTAGTCGAGCGACTAGGCCGACAAGTCGGCCGACTTGCACTAGTCGACCGACTAGACCCGACTAAGGGAGCTACCAACTTTTGGAGCCGACTAGGAGCCAAGTCAAGTCGGCGGGGTCCGACCACCGCCTAGTCGCCGCCTAGTCAGCCAACTAGGCCGACTTTTGCAGCACTGCTTAATATTGCTAAGTCACGTCATAATTAAAAGCAAGACATGTAAGGTAGGTGTGTAATTGAGTTGTGAATCGTAATAAACCCCGACTTAATCTCTAACCCTTTCAACCCCCCTCCCCCATCCTTTCTTCTGCCAGATAACTTTTATAGAGTAAGAGTTACAAAAACGACATACATCCTCTCCTTTTGACATTTTCTCTTCCTTCATTGAACTTCAACTGGTAGGCATTAGGCGCCAAAGACCACCAATGCTTTTTAGAAACTTTAGGTGTTTCATTTATACTACACCTTCATCGTCAGTAAAACAAAATTGCAATTTGCAATAGAGGAGATGTGGCCTCTCCTTGATGATAGAGTACCATGAAATATGGTGATATGATACAATACAACCTAGATTCAGGAATACAACAACAACAATAACCTAGGGCACTGCAACGCACATAATACTTCTACATATGTACAAATATTAGGTCCCTTCCTCCGAAATATCCATTCAACTTGCAATATAAAGCTTCATGGATATGTTTTGATATATCTCAATTACATGAATTAGTTACCTTAAAAAATTTGGAAATGTATGAATGTATCAAACATGTTTCCGAGGATTGGAGTCTAAGGATACAATACGTATCGAAGACTGCCTTTCTAGTTTCTATTGAAGTGGTTGTGAATTGTAGGATCTAATTCTTTTATCAACATCACAGTCCCAATAAATGGAGCAAAGTTATGATAGTGTGTACACATAATTTCTCAATCACAAACCTTAGATTTGCACCATTATCAGAATGAACATGCAGGGAAACCCTAGTCATCCCAATGTTACCAGGATCGTGGGTCGCTTTGGTACGTGGTACGGGTACGGATACGCGGTACGGTACCTCAGCCGGTACGCGATACTGTGGAGGTAGGCTTATTCGGTACGCTATTTGGGGTCGTTGTTCGTTTTTATCTGGGTCGTCTTTTGTACCATATACAATTATATAGAAGTATATACTATATAAAAATAAAATAAAAATGATTAATTAACCAACAAATATTGAAAATATATGTCAACAACTCCACAAAAGTCAACATTTTGTATTAATACCACCCACACAAAATAAAATTTAAAAACATATTTCTTGTAACTAAACCAAATATCATAAGTTCATAACCAAAGCCACCAAAATCCAAGTGAAGGAAAACATAGACAATATTCTCAAAAAATAGTTGGAGTAGCTTAATTTGACGACCTAGATCGCGAACGCATCTCATTCGGAGTCGTTCGTCCCAATTCGTGGGACGTAGGAGGGGTTGACGAATTAGACAACATTGAGTCATCCTTCAGGGCAAAAATGATAGCATGAATACCACCCTCATACCCTTATGCCAAAGTCACCTCTCTTCACATAATTAGTTTGGAAGCATAAACTTCTTAAAATTTGACATGACCTTGACCCTTCGGGCTATTGCAAAGTGACTAAACGAAGTCCCAAAGGATAATGGCACGTACCTTTGTGATAGGTCTATCTGAACCGTCAAGTATTACAAATATGACTTTAATGGCTTGTCAAAGCTCAAATGGCTCGCGACAACTTGATATCGATGGTAATTACCGTTCAAATTCAATAGTTCTATACAAAGTTACAAAATGAAACAATTCCTACAAAGAATGTGGCAATATCAAGGACACTAGCATTAGTGAATGCAGAAGTATACATTCACTATTAAGTCGCAGCACATTTGCCTTCCATTTTAGTAAGAAAGTGGAGTTCAATGAACATAGTCCAAACTATTTCTCCACAACATACCTCTCTAATGAATTGCTAGATATTGCTTCGAATGATTATTCATTTGATGTCTAAAAAGATAACTGGATATTCGGGACTGCTATTTGCTTACCCGACTGAGCGAAGGCAGGCGAATCCGCACCACCGGCCTGCTTCCCGAACTTCGTCTCGGGGCCGGCCGACCACTCCTTCCCCCTGCCCCCTCCCCCGCCCCGGCCGGGGGCCCACGAGCTGGTGTGCGCCTCGGGGACCTTCACAAGCCCCCTGGCGTCCTTCTTCTTCCCACTGCTTCTCCCCATGGCGGTCGACGTCCACAAGGAAGAGGAGAAGGAGGAGGTGGAGGAGTCCCTCCCGAGGTTGCTGCTGCTCCCGAGGGACGAGAACCGGTGCCCCGCCGTCTCCTGCGGGAGCGGGCCGGATCTCGTCTTGATCTGGTTGAGCCCAAGCGAGGAGGCCAGGATCGGTGACAGCACCGCCGCCGTTCGTCCCTCCGTTGCCCCCTCCCCCGCCTCCGCGCCCTTCCGCAGCTTCACGGGGGCGGAGGACGGTCCCGACGGGCTCTCCTCCTTCCCGTCCTTCCATCTCCAGTCCTTCTTCTCCTTTTCTTTCAACTTCACCTTTTCTTTCAACTTCTCTCTCTCCTTTTCCTTCTCCTTCTCTTTGTCTTTGTCTTTCAGTTTGGCGAGGGAGCGGCGGAAGGGGGAGGAGTCAGACTTGACCTTCTTCTTAACGGATCTGGTAACGGGCGAGTCGGAGGTGGGGGTGGGGGTGGGGGTGGGGGTGGGGGTGGAGGTGGAGGCGGAGGTGGGGGTCTTCGGGCTGTTGGATCCGTCGGGGCTGGAGGAGTCGGAGTACTTCTTGGACGAGAAGAACCTCCCCTTGAACATAATTCTGGATCCGGGTCCAGGTCCGGATCCTGATTCGTACTGCTGCTGGCTCTCTTCTTTGCTATAGGAGGAGGAGGAGGAGGAGGAGGAGGAGAAGCAGAAGCAGAAGCAGCATGTTCAGGGAAGGGAGAGGAAATGGGTTGGACTCTGGGACGGGTAGAGGGGAGCGGTTTTGACTAGGAAAAGAAAAGAAAGAAAAAAAGTGAGATCACACGCGCGCAGTGGTGAGAAAGAAAGGAGATAGACCAAACCAACCGGTTTGGTTTGGTTTGGTTTGGTTTGGTTCGGAAAGAAAAGGGCAAGGGAAAGTTGGGTGCCATTGTTGTTTAAATTTTGAACTTCAAAATAATAAAATATTGGGGGCAAGGGAGTAACAGTCGGTCATCAGCGGGGGGAAAATAAAAAAAATTGTCCATTCACATCCAAATTATGGAATCAGAAAGTAGGATGTTCATTACTTTTGAGAGACTCAATCTGGGAATTTTTTTTTTCCTTTTTGTCTATTATTACTTTAAATTTTATTAATGAGAGAGAGAGAGAGAGAGAGAGAGAGAGGATAGGATGGATTGGAGCTCAAACGTGTAACTTTGGATTAAGGTTATGTTTTGGGATTGTTTATAATTAGTTTAAATTTGGGTTAGTTTTTTACAATAATTATATATATGCTGTCAAAAGTTACTTATGTTGTCAATTTCTAAAAAACAACATTAATCACAAACCAAACCTAATACTATATTTGGAAATGTGTTTTGGAGGCTGCTTTTATATTTTTTTTTTCCTTAAAAAGTGGTCCAAGATCAATAGTTTATAATAAAAAAAATTGAAAAGTTAGTTCATTCTTTATGACATCTTTTGACAGAAGTCTCCAACTTGCTATCAAAAACTGTTTATGCTGCCAAAATTTAAAAAGGAACAGAAATCTCAAACCAAGTCTAGGTTGGTTTTGGAATTGTTTATCATTGTTGCTTCTACTTAGTTTTGACAAATACAGCTAACAAAGTATTTTGGTTAGATTTTCAATAAACAAATGAGAACCTAGTGTCAAAAGATACTTTTGATGCAACAACAATATCAAACTAAGCCTAAATATTGTATATGTTAGGTCTAAGGCCCTTTTATCCTTGATCAACTTAGGTCACATGATATTTCTTAGCTTGATTCATATTTTGAAGAACACATAATGTCACGACCCACACCCTGATATTCGGACACGAGTACGTGGTTACGCCCAGCCTCGCCGCAGAATCGGCGGTAGAACGTTGTCTGGGTCATTTCTAACTATCTAACATCTCAACAATATAAAATGGTACCTGTCAATCATCTCGACTCCAATCGGAGGAGCAATATGGTATCTCACAAATATATCAATCTCAATCACAAAACAACTAAGAAGGAAATAATGCACGAATGGAAATAGCGAAGGAAAGATAGATACAATCCACAATATGAAATAATACTACATCTGTGAATCTCCTCAAAATAATAGTCTAATACAAAATCTAAACAAAACTAGACCTCATCGGTCACTGGTACTACGTCCTCTGGCTCTAGGGAAGTGTCCTCTAAAGTCTCACCCTCCTGAGGTCCGTAATGTGTGGGACACAGCTCCTCTAGCCAATCATCTGAAAAAATATATCCAGTCAGGATTGGAGCGAAGTACATACCTCTGAAAGCAGTTCCAATAACATAATCGAGCATATATAACAAGCAATAGAAAAATGATACAAGATGCACAAGTAGAAAGAATAAACTGTACAAGTGAACAGGCAATAGGCACAATAAAGCTGGAAGTAAATACAAGAATAATTGCAAGTAGAGAACAAGAAATACTAACTATGTATTTTAGAGTGAGAGTTCGTTATGTGATCGGTTTAGGTTGCACATGAGGTATATAGGTAACTCCATTATACGAGAGGTGTATAATCGATATGCACATGAGATCAAGAGGGCTTTGATCACATAACCAACTCTTACTCCCCCTCCCCAACCAATACTCATGGATCCAATCACAACACGTTACATACATGATCACGATAGTCACACTAGCACACGAAATAGTGGATGCACAAGAAGCACATGAAAGTCAATACCCGATGCACACGATGAAATATATGTCATTAGGTACCCGTTGCACACGGTAGGGGATAACACCTCCTGACGGGATCCATATAGTACCAGTCCGTGAAATCACTGTGTCGAAAATTAATATATACTAATCTAGAACATGCATATATACAACATTATGAATTGAAAACAATCAGAGAAATGTACTCGCCTGAAGTCCTGAGCAAAGTGTGTCTCTCGATGCCCAAGCTAGTGCCTCACAACCTATATACGGTATGTTGCATCAAAACAAGGTTCAATGATGGAAATAAATGAAGTTGAAGAAGTTCTAGGTCAATACGCCGTTTCTAAGTCAAACCAATGCATTTCTAGGTTGCAAGAGTCTAATGCTAAGTCACTAAGTCAATTCACTATGAAGCTATGCTATACTAGCTAAGCTAACACACCGCAGTGCAATCAAGAAGCCGTATCCTAAGATACACAAGTTTTCTAATATGAAAATAGTTTTTATATATATATATATATATATATATATATATATATATATATATATATATATATATATATATATATATATATGAGTCACAATAATAATAATATCTTAAAACAAATTAATTATGATACCTTGGCCTTGCACCAATGTGTATCGCATCTAACCCGATACCCAATCTCAAAACCTTGGGTATCGACCCATACCTTGGTGATACCTTGGTATCCCAAGGCAACCCAACTAATACATATAACTAGTACATATAATATAACTCACCACTAACTACTAACATACCCTTTATGTATTAACAATACCAATATACAATAGTATACACATATAGTTAACTGCTACCAATCAACCAATACAAGTATACATATATACATAACCCATCTAATACTAATTATCTAAACTAGCACTATAATATCTAACTACTAATAATATCAACTAATACAATTATGCATAGAATTTCTAGTACTAGTAATATAAGTATCAAATTCTAAACCATAATATCACACTATACTTAACTACTAACTATACCTTATAACTACTAACCAAGCACTCAAGCTCCAGGCTAAACCAAAAACTCATAAACCAAAAATCCAACTGAACCATTACCCAACCCACTGATACTAGAACTGATATTGCACAGTACTGATAATTGCACAGTACTGATACTAAAACTGGTGGCTCTCCTTCACTGTGCAGATACTGCACAGTGACTGAATCTCAAAACTGCCGAGGCTTCACTGCTGTAGCTGCTTAACTGTGCAGCTCCTCTGCACAGTTGCTGCATCTCTCCAAACCTCTGCTGCTAACTTCCTAATCAGGAAAATCGAACACCCAGGGGAGGACTAAACTGCTCAGTGCCTTAACCCCTGATACTGAACAGTGTTCAGTACAAAAAATACTGATACTGCAGCTAGCACATCACTGTGAACTGCAGAAACACACACTGTCGAACTCAAGATTGCAGAGAATACACAGTGCAAAACTCAAACTACAGATAGCATATCTTGCCCTTGCTGCTGAACATTTCCTTACACATACTGTGCACTTCAAGATGCACAGTTACTGAATCTGCACAGTCTTCTGGTTTCAGGTAAATGAGTCTTCATGTCAATGAGTCTTCAGGTTTTCAAGTGATGTTCAGTGATTAAAATCAGTTCAGATGTTTCAGTTGATTACAGGTCTTTAGTTGAGGTGTCTGTCTTCACTGCAAAATGCAGTTCAGTGAGTATCTCACCGAGTCTTCACTGCACAAGTATCTGCACTAGTACTGCCTGCTGTCGAGTCCCCCCTTTTATTCCATATACCCATATGCATCAACCCTCAACACTAGATAGGTACATACATATCTAACCAAACATAAATATATATCTATATAGATGTAAACTAACACATGTATATAGACATATACCAAATATCTAAATGTATATAAACCCACACTACCACATAAATTCAATTATCCTATTATACACTCTATGTAACCCATAGATAGTATCTACCTAAATAAATACATATGCATATATACACACCAACATAAATATATATTTAGATCTATACACATAGTTATATGTATATATATAGATACCCTCATATATATACACATAGGCATATGCTTATACAAAAATCCAAAGTACACTATTATATACACCATATAACACATAGATAGTATATACATATATAATTACATATGCATGTATAGTACAAAAGCTAAAACACAAACACATGGGGTGCACCGCACCCGTATCACACTTTTCTATGATACGCTTGCGACACGGCCCCCAACTCACAACCAAACGTATCCTGGAGGACACGTACAAGTCCAATACGCAATTTATGATCAATACATATATAAATTAGAGTATCTACGTGTCCGTGTCGCCATATGATATGCACATGGCTCCGTGTCGGAGGAAAACCCCCAAAATCGACCGTTTCGTCAAATTGACGAGATTCGGCCCACACGTATCCAATTGTGGATACGACACAAGCTACAAACAACAATCAATGGTCAATTAGATCTATTAGATCCATTGACAAGCACTACATGTGCCAATTTTGGAATTCTCCCAAAATTGGCACCAAAATGGACATAACTACCACCGTAGGTCTCCAAATGATTCCAAATCAAATCTTATGGGTAACCTATGCATGTGGGGTGGTTTCTTATGGTAAAAACTCAGATCTATAGCCTATAGGAAGAAAAAAAACTGATTTGTACCTATTGGGAGATGGATTCCTAATGTAAAGGTCCCGAATGACAAGTTGCTCCTCTCCTTGTAGATCTTGGCCTTCTCCTCCTTGTTCCTTGTTCCTTGCTCCTTGCTTATAGATCCTTAATGTAGAGGCTTCAATGATGAATTTAGGAAGAGATTTGAAGAGAATTGATGGAGAATTGATGGGGGAATGGAGGGAAAATGGAAGGGGGAAAACTAGATCTAGAATTTTGGAGAAGAACTAAAATGAGAGCACTCTCTCTCCTCTCAATTATGGCTGGTCATAAACCCTTCACCAAGCAATGTGTAATGTCCCAAATACCCCTTGGGTCCTCTCATGAAGAAATAATTAGGGAGGAAAGGTTCTAGTCTAATGGTTTCCCTAATTAAACATGTTTCTTAATCCATGGGCCTAATTCATGGGCTTAACTTAGACTAGTCCAAAAAATTTGTTCATGCTCTCTAATTAAAATGGTTAGGTCCACTACACAAGTCCAAAACAAGTCTACACTAGCAATAATTATTAATACAATAAAATAAATAAATCAGTCATGCACAATTATTATTTATAATATTCCTAAAATAATTAATACCCATGATAATTACCAAACTACCCTTAGATGGAAATGTGAGGGTGATAAACCTACCCACCTTAGAAAAATTTCGTTCTCAAAATTAAGGAAGAAACTATCTACCAAAATAAATAATATAATGCAAGAAGGAATTATACCTCACGGCTCAAAAAGATACGAATATCGCTCGCGCATCTCAGCCTCTCGCTCCCAGGTACTCTCTCCTGGCGAGTGATGCCTCCACGCGACGCGCACCAAAGGAATCGTCTGGTTCCTCAGCACCTTCTCTCTCCGATCCAGAATCTCCACTGGCTGCTCTGGATAACTGAGAGTAGGGCCCATCTCTATTTCCGAATGATCTAACATATGACTGGGATCTGCCACGTACCGTCTCAACTGCGACACGTAAAACACGTTGTGCACTCCCTCCAGTACATGTGGTAAGTCTAGTCTGTAGGCGACTGCACCGACCCTCTAAAGAATGTTGAAAGGACCGATGAATCGCAGACTAAGCTTGCTGCCTCCACATAAACGAATCGTGCCACGTGTCGAAGAAATCCTCAAGAAAACCAGACCGCCAACCTAGCATGAAACACAAACTTAGCACTCTAACAAGCAACAATCAAACACAAACAAGACAAAACTAAAGCTATACCTCAAACTCCAGAGGTCTCCGGTAGCTATCGGCCCAATGCCGTTGCCTGTCCTGCGCCACTCGAAGTCTGTCTCTGATAAGTTTCACCTTCTCTGCTGTATCCACTACCATCTCTGGTCCCAATAAAGCCCTGTCACCAACATCATCCCAGGACAATGGAGTACGGCACCTCCGTCCATACAACGCCTCGAATGGTGACATCTCAATGCTGGCTTGGTAGCTATTGTTGTATGAAAACTCTACCAAGTGAAGGTGATCCTCCCAAGAACCTCCAAGATCCAAAATACAGGTGCGTAGCATGTCCTCGAGAGTCTGAATAGTCCTCTCCGACTGTCCGTCCGTCTGAGGGTGATAGACGGTACTGAACTTGAGCTGAGTGCCCAAGCTAGCCTGCAAACTCCTCCAGAAATGGGATATGAAGCGGCTATCCTGATCTGAGATAATGCTCACTGGAACACCGTGCAATCTGACAATCTGGCGCACATACATCTCCGCAAGTCTCTCCGTAGATGTACCCACTTTAAATGGCAGAAAGTGGACTAATTTGGTCAACCTGTCCACGATGACCCAAATCGCATCCTTGCCTCCTGGAGAACACGGAAGCCCTGATACAAAATCCATGGTAACATGCTCCCATTTCCACTCCGGAATGGGCAGAGGCTGAAGCAATCCTCCTGGTCTCTGTCTCTCCGCCTTGACCTGCTGGCAAACTAAGCATCTGGACACGAAGCTAGCTACCTCTCGCTTCATGCCATACCACCATACATGCTCCCTCGTGTCTCTATATATCTTGTTGGCACCAGGATGCATAGAGTATTGGGAACGATGCGCCTCTTGCATAATCTTCCCGCACAATGCTCCCTTCGGTACACACAACCTGGTACCATGTCGCAATGATCCATCATCTGCGATGGTAAAGTCCTCTGCCAGCCCGACCTGAACCTGTGCTCTGATGCTCCTCAGAGACTCATCCTCATACTGTCCGACTTTGACTCGGTCCATCACCTCCGACTGAACCTGAAGTCCCCACACCTGCGCTGCGACTCCCGGAATCAATACCTCAATGCCCAAACTATCGAGGTCTGCCAATAGATGCATGTCCCTAATCAAGCACATAGCCACGGGATACCTGCTCAAGTCATCCGCGACTACGTTGGCCTTCCCTGGATGGTACTGTAAAGATATGTTGAAGTCCTTCATCAGCTCCAACCATCGCCGCTGCCTCATGTTGAGCTCCTTCTGTGTAAACACATACTTTAAGCTCTTATGGTCTGTGAAGATTTCTACTCTCTCTCCATATAGATAGTGTTTCCACAATTTGAGAGCAAAGATAACCGCTGCAAGCTCCAAATTATGGGTAGGGTAGTTCTTCTCATGCGGGCGTAATTGCCTGGAAGCATAGGCGATTACCTTCCCGTGCTGCTGTAGTACACAACCCAAACCCTTCCCTGATGCATCACTATAAATGGAAAATTCTCCTGCTCCTGATGGTAGTGTCAAGATGGGAACTGTAGTTAATCTCCTCTTCAGCTCCTCAAATGCTGACTGGCAATCCTCAGTCCAGACGAATTCCACGTCCTTTCTGGTTAGCCTAGTCATCGGCTCTGCTAGTCTGGAGAAGTCCTGAACAAACTTTCGGTAGTAGCCTGCTAATCCAAGGAAGCTTCTGATCTCTGCTACTGAACTCGGGGTAGACCACGATTCAACTGCTGAGATCTTCTTCGGGTCCACCGAGACTCCATCTCCTGTAATGACATGCCCAAGAAATTCAACCTTATCAAGGAAGAATTCACACTTCGACAACTTGCCATACAACTTCTCCTTCCTGAGGGTCTCCAGAACAATCCTCAAGTGCTGCTCATGCTCCTCCGGGGTCTTCGAATATATCAGAATATCATTTATGAAGACTACAACAAACTGATCCAGGTACTGATGAAATACCTTGTTCATCAGGTTCATGAACACTGCCGGGGCATTGGTCAACCCAAACGGCATCACCAAGAACTCTAACTGTCCATAACGAGTCCTGAAAGCTGTCTTCGGGATGTCTTCCCTCTTCACCTTCACCTGGTAGTACCCTGACCTCAAGTCTATCTTCGAGAATATCTTCGCTCCGCTCAGCTGGTCAAACAAGTCATCAATCCGCGGCAACGGGTATTTGTTCTTGATAGTGAGGTTGTTAAGTGCCCTGTAGTCGATACACATACATACCGACCCATCCTTCTTGGGTACAAACAGTACCGGAGCACCCCATGGTGACGAACTGGAACAGATAAAGCCCTTGTCTTGCAACCCATCCACCTGCTTCTTCAACTCCGCCAGTTCGCTGTTGTTTACTCTATAGACGTGCTGAGAGATTGGCTCTGCGCCTGGCACTAAGTCTATAAAGAACTCCACATCTCTGTCCGACGACAACCCTGGCAAATCCTCTGGAAAGACATCCAAGAACTCTACAATCAACGGATGTGGCGGCTCTCGCTCTTCTACCAAAGCCCCACAGAAATTGCCCTCGCTCTGCTCTGCTCCTCGGACGAACTCGAACTCCGGATCTCCTGGCGTCTGAAATAAAACTCTGCCTCCACGACAATCGATACTAGCGTGATGTCTACTCAACTAATCCATCCCGAGTACTATATCGTAACTCGGAAGTGGCATTACAAGTAAACATACACTCAGCTCACGGCCTCCCACATAAACCCTCTGGTTCTTGCAAACATCACTGACCAGGATGATGCCACCCCCGGTAGTGATCTTGCAAGTCCGCGCCAACGGTTCAGACTCAAGACGATATCTCAAAGCAAAAGATACAGATACAAAGCTATGAGATGCACCAGAATCAAATAAGGCATGAGCTGGAAAAGAATCGAGTAAGACTGGACCTGATATAACGTCTCCGACTGGCTCCGACTCCTCCACGGTCAGGGCAAAAGCTCGCCCCTGATGTGCACCCCTCTGCTGGGGCTGGTGCTGCACGAACTTCTGCTGCTGGGGCTATAAAGGAGGTCCTCTCGGCTGTCCCGCCGGGTGTCTAGCGGGTATCCTCTGGATAGGGGCTACATCCTGAACTGTCCGAGCTAAGGTCTTGGGACAATCCCTCAGCTGGTGATCTGATGAACCACAAAACAAACACTGACCGAGCCTTTTTCTGCAAATGTCCCATTCGTGCCCTGCCTTCTTACAGAAGGGGCAAGCATGAGCTGTCTGGGCTGGTCTCTGCATCTGGTACGTCTGCTGTACAAGTGCTCGGTTAGGCGCATTGGACTGCTGTCTCTACTGCTGGAAATATGGCTTCTTCGCTTGACATGTGCTGCTGCTGCCAGCATAAACATCTCGGTCCCTCTTGTGCCTCCCACTCAGGTCTCTCTCGACCTTGCGAGCCTCCCTCAAGATGTCGGTATACGTCTCGTGGCTCGAAGAAATGAGAGCCTTCCCTTCCCAGTTCAGACCCTCTCTGAACCTACTAGCCCGGTTCTCTGGGTCTCTCACCATATGGTCGGCATATCTGCTCAACCTACCAAACTCTGCGGCATACTTCTCCACCGACATGTTCTCCTGGTAGAGGTTCTGGAATTGTCGCTCCAGGTCAAGTCTCTCAGTAGACGGGAAGAACTTCCTTCTGAACAAGTCTCTGAACTCTCCCCATGTCAATCCTGGATCGGCGATCCGTAGCTCATTCCGGAACCACGTGCTGGCGATGTCCATCATCTGCAATCCCGCTGCCTCCACCATCAGGTCCTCTGCAAGCGGGATAAGCACATGACATGCTCCATGCTCTCCAACCAATCATCCGCATAGATGATGCCCTCTGTCCCCTTGAAAGGCCGGGGATCCAACTTCTTGAAGTCCTGAATAGTGCCAGGCCTGGGCTGTACCTCCCGTGGCTGTGGTGGTGCGGTCCTCTCTACGGCGGTGATGGCCACCTGGTGAGCACTCTCGATGCCCTGTCTCATCACCTCGGTTTGTCGGTGTTGCGCCTCGGCCTGGGCCCTCTGGGCCTCCATCATCATCTGGAAAAGTGCAAACAGCTGTGTAGCATCAGCTGGTACTGGCGGTGGTGACGGAAGATCCTCGGGAATAACTGGAGCAACCCTCTGAACCGGGGGAGGAGCACCCCCAAAAGCGGCTACTGAGACTCCCACCTGGACCGGTGAGGCGATCCTCTCGACTGAAGATGCAACAGTAGCAGCTGCAACTCTATTCGCAGCAGGCTGGGAAGTAGCTGAGGAAGCTGCTGCTGCTCCTGAGCGATAGAATCTGATCTTCAGAGGCATCCTGAAGTTAGATTGAAAATACGGAATCAATATTGAATATAATGCGATATCATCAAAGAAGGACAGAACTTAATACAAAATGAAAGACAATATCAAATAGATAAAGATTTGTAGCACAAAATATTGGAGTTTTTCCTAGTTGTGATTAAGTAACTCTCAGCCTAAATCCTGTATCCTAAAGCAGGCTCGTAGCAATACTCTAGTCGAGCACAACTACGATATCTATCTAGACCTGCATGGGACACCACTAAAAACGTGTCACGACCCGCACCCTGATATTCGGGCACGAGTACGTGGTTACGCCCAGCCTATGCCGCAGAATCGGCGGTAGAACGCTGTCTGGGTCATTTCTAACTATCTAACATCTCAACAATATAAAATGGTACCTGTCAATCATCTCAACTCCAATCGGAGGAGCAATATGGTATCTCATAAATATATCAATCTCAATCACAAAATAACTAAGAAGGAAATAATGCACGAATGGAAATAACGAAGGAAAGATAGATGCAATCCACAATATGAAATAATACTACATCTGTGAATCTCCTCAAAATAATAGTCTAATACAAAATCTAAACAAAACTAGACCTCATCGGTCACTGGTACTACGTCCTCTGGCTCTAGGGAAGTGTCCTCTAAAGTCTCACCCTCCTGAGGTCCGTAATGTGTGGGACACAGCTCCTCTAGCCAATCATCTGGAAAAATATATCCAGTCAGGATTGGAGCGAAGTACATACCTCTGAAAGCAGTTCCAATAACATAATCGAGCATATATAACAAGCAATAGAAAAATGATACAAGATGCACAAGTAGAAAGAATAAACTGTACAAGTGAACAGGCAATAGGCACAATAAAGCTGGAAGTAAATACAAGAATAATTGCAAGTAGAGAACAAGAAATACTAACTATGTGTTTTAGAGTGAGAGTTCGTTATGTGATCGGTTTAGGTTGCACATGAGGTATATAGGTAACTCCATTATACGAGAGGTGTATAATCGATATGCACATGAGATCAAGAGGGCTTTGATCACATAACCAACTCCTACTCCCCCTCCCCAACCAATACTCATGGATCCAATCACAACACGTTACATACATGATCACGATAGTCACACTAGCACACGAAATAGTGGATGCACAAGAAGCACATGAAAGTCAATACCCGATGCACACGATGAAATATATGTCATTAGGTACCCGTTGCACACGGTAGGGGATAACACCTCCTGACGGGATCCATATAGTACCAGTCCGTGAAATCACTGTGTCGGAAATCAATATATACTAATCTAGAACATGCATATATACAACATTATGAATTAAAAACAATCAGAGAAATGTACTCGCCTGAAGTCCTGAGCAAAGTGTGTCTCTCGATGCCCAAGCTAGTGCCTCACAACCTATATACGGTATGTTGCATCAAAACAAGGTTCAATGATGGAAATAAATGAAGTTGAAGAAGTTCTAGGTCAATACGCCGTTTCTAAGTCAAACCAATGCATTTCTAGGTTGCAAGAGTCTAATGCTAAGTCACTAAGTCAATTCACTATGAAGCTATGCTATACTAGCTAAGCTAACACACCGCAGTGCAATCAAGAAGCCGTATCCTAAGATACACAGGTTTTCTAATATGAAAATAGTTTATATATATATATATATATATATATATATATATATATATATATATATATATATATGAGTCACAATAATAATAATATCTTAAAACAAATTAATTATGATACCTTGGCCTTGCACCAATGTGTATCGCATCTAACCCGATACCCAATCTCAAAACCTTGGGTATCGACCCATACCTTGGTGATACCTTGGTATCCCAAGGCAACCCAACTAATACATATAACTAGTACATATAATATAACTCACCACTAACTACTAACATACCCTTTATGTATTAACAATACCAATATACAATAGTATACACATATAGTTAACTGCTACCAATCAACCAATACAAGTATACATATATACATAACCCATCTAATACTAATTATCTAAACTAGCACTATAATATCTAACTACTAATAATATCAACTAATACAATTATGCATAGAATTTCTAGTACTAGTAATATAAGTATCAAATTCTAAACCATAATATCACACTATACTTAACTACTAACTATACCTTATAACTACTAACCAAGCACTCAAGCTCCAGGCTAAACCAAAAACTCATAAACCAAAAATCCAACTGAACCATTACCCAACCCACTGATACTAGAACTGATATTGCACAGTACTGATAATTGCACAGTACTGATACTAAAACTGGTGGCTCTCCTTCACTGTGCAGATACTGCACAGTGACTGAATCTCAAAACTGCCGAGGCTTCACTGCTGTAGCTGCTTAACTGTGCAGCTCCTCTGCACAGTTGCTGCATCTCTCCAAACCTCTGCTGCTAACTTCCTAATCAGGAAAATCGAACACCCAGGGGAGGACTGAACTGCTCAGTGCCTTAACCCCTGATACTGAACAGTGTTCAGTACAAAAAATACTGATACTGCAGCTAGCACATCACTGTGAACTGCAGAAACACACACTGTCGAACTCAAGATTGCAGAGAATACACAGTGCAAAACTCAAACTACAGATAGCATATCTTGCCCTTGCTGCTGAATATTTCCTTACACATACTGTGCACTTCAAGATGCACAGTTACTGAATCTGCACAGTCTTCTGGTTTCAGGTAAATGAGTCTTCATGTCAATGAGTCTTCAGGTTTTCAAGTGATGTTCAGTGATTAAAATCAGTTCAGATGTTTCAGTTGATTACAGGTCTTTAGTTGAGGTGTCTGTCTTCACTGCAAAATGCAGTTCAGTGAGTATCTCACCGAGTCTTCACTGCACAAGTATCTGCACTAGTACTGCCTGCTGTCGAGTCCCCCCTTTTATTCCATATACCCATATGCATCAACCCTCAACACTAGATAGGTACATACATATCTAACCAAACATAAATATATATCTATATAGATGTAAACTAACACATGTATATAGACATATACCAAATATCTAAATGTATATAAACCCACACTACCACATAAATTCAATTATCCTATTATACACTCTATGTAACCCATAGATAGTATCTACCTAAATAAATACATATGCATATATACACACCAACATAAATATATATTTAGATCTATACACATAGTTATATGTATATATATAGATACCCTCATATATATACACATAGGCATATGCTTATACAAAAATCCAAAGTACACTATTATATACACCATATAACACATAGATAGTATATACATATATAATTACATATGCATGTATAGTACAAAAGCCAAAACACAAACACATGGGGTGCACCGCACCCGTATCACACTTTTCTATGATACGCTTGCGACACGGCCCCCAACTCACAACCAAACGTATCCCGGAGGACACGTACAAGTCCAATACGTAATTTATGATCAATACATATATAAATTAGAGTATCTACGTGTCCGTGTCGCCATATGATATGCACATGGCTCCGTGTCGGAGGAAAACCCCCAAAATCGACCGTTTCGTCAAATTGACGAGATTCGGCCCACACGTATCCAATTATGGATACGACACAAGCTACAAACAACAATCAATGGTCAATTAGATCTATTAGATCCATTGACAAGCACTACATGTGCCAATTTTGGAATTCCTCCAAAATTGGCACCAAAATGGACATAACTACCACCGTAGGTCTCCAAATGATTCCAAATCAAATCCTATGGGTAACCTATGCATGTGGGGTGATTTCTCATGGTAAAAACTCAGATCTATAGCCTATAGGAAGGGAAAAAACTGATTTGTACCTATTGGGAGATGGATTCCCAATGTAAAGGTCCCAAATGACAAGTTGCTCCTCTCCTTGTAGATCTTGGCCTCCTCCTCCTTGTTCCTTGCTCCTTGCTTATAGATCCTTAATGTAGAGGCTTCAATGATGAATTTAGGAAGAGATTTGAAGAGAATTGATGGAGAATTGATGGAGGAATGGAGGGAAAATGGAAGGGGAAAAACTAGATCTAGAATTTTGGGAAAGAACTAAAATGAGAGCACTCTCTCTCCTCTCAATTATGGCTGGTCATAAACCCTTGCCCAAGCAATGTGTAATGTCCCAAATACCCCTTGGGGCCTCTCATGAAGAAATAATTAGGGAGGGAAGGTTCTAGTCTAATGGTTTCCCTAATTAAACATGTTTCTTAATCCATGGGCCTAATTCATGGGCTCAACTTAAACTAGTCCAAAAAGTTTGTTCATGCTCTCTAATTAAAATAGTTAGGTCCACTACACAAGTCCAAAACAAGTCTACACTAGTAATAATTATTAATACAATAAAATAAATAAATCAGTCATGCACAATTATTAATTATAATATTCCTAAAATAATTAATACCCATGATAATTACCAAACTACCCTTAGATGGAAATGTGAGGGTGACACATAATTATCATTAAGATTGGTCACATATTCATAATGCAAGAAACTAAATTTTTTTTTGTAAAATTGTCCCTCGTATTTAAAAGATCCAACCCCATACCCAAAGCCTCCTGCTTGAATGCACTACTTTGATGATCGTTATGAAGCGTGCTAGTACTTTATCCAACTTGTTTGGTGTTCTACTTACAGAAGACCTTGTATGTTATTAAGACTTTACAGAAATAACTTGTTTGTGAAAATGGAAAGGACAAACGTGATGAGTAGGAATAATAGTGTTGGAGCATGTTATCTTTTGAGATGGGTATCATAAGTTACTGTGACATGTCGTATAGATGGTGTAGATTGGTATAAACATCCAAGGGGTGAAGGGGAAAGGAGAGATTAAAGTGGAGATGGAATACAAAAAAATATGTGGACGTTTTAATGGAACCTCCCACAAGTCAGAGCTGTGAAACTTGTTGATAATAAAACGTGAAAACCGTTCCCCAAAACCAATAGACTGTGAGAGAATCAAAGAAAAATGCATAAAACAAACTTGCCAAAATCATGAAGAAAGCACAACGCAAACACAATCACTTTTGATATGAAAAACCTTTACGGAAAAACAACGGGACGATCGGAGTATAATCCTGGAAAAACTTTCACTAATTAAATAGAATATTACATCATCTACAAACTTTTCCACCCGATCCAAACGGATCATCATAACTACTCAAAGTAATAAAAATGAATTACTAAAGGTTACCGAAGATGGAGATGATGAGAATAAATCACCGATGATCTACTTGAACTGATCTCTCTTCGAAATAGCCCTGAAACCCTTTCTCTTCTTTGAAAGTTGCAAACTTGAGAACTCTTTCCTTTTAATCTCTCTTTGGTAGATGATGAACTTGAGATAATGGATTAGAGTTAGAAAAGACCTATTTAAAGCCTTATAATCTTGCAAGCATCTAGACTATTGATTTAGATCCAATGGTGGTAATAAAATACCAATTTTCAGCTTTAGTCCCGACCCTGCTATACCAGTATCGGTATGTCGACGGTATACCGAAAATATGTTGCTTTAAGTCAAAACCTATTATGAACCAACTACATCAAAATCAGTATACCAGCGTATACTGGGAATGATATATACTGATGGTATACCGCTAATACTGACTACAGTTTTCCAATAGCTTTGATACGAGCTCGAATCGAGCTACCTTTGCCGCCTTTGACTTTTCAAGATTCTCCGATACACGAATGGAGCTCGTCATAGTGTTCTCCACATAGGTTGGGAATCCCACCCAACACTAACACATCTCTCCCTTCCCAAAGAGGTGAGAAATTCACCATTCCAACTATCCTCATGCAGTACTCAAAATTTTCCCTTGGCAGAACTTTCGTGAGCATATCTACTCCATTGTCCTCCATGTGAACATTCTCCAGCTAGCAGTGGACAGTTATGGAATTTGAAAGAATTATGCACATTTAATGCATATTAATGTGCATACGTTTCAGAGTTTATGACATCCGCTTAATTAAATATAGATTTGAACATTTCTCGTAACGGATGCCACGTGTCAAGCTGACCATGATATGCGCATACGTTCAAATCTGTAACATGTGCATGAATTAATGCAGAATACTATGCACATGTGACAAAAATAAATCAAACTAAGTTCGAATACCGCTTTCAAGTCTTGAAGGTGATCGCCCTTGTGACAACTTTTGACTGCTATGTCGTCCACATAACACTCCACCATTTATCAAAAATATTCATAAAAAATTATGTTCATAGCTTGTTGGTATGTCACATCTGCATTTTTAATCTGAAGGGCATCACCGTATAGCAGTATACCCCTAACGGTATTCAAAATGATGTGTGTTTCTCATTATTCAGGAATATTTTGATTTGGTTGTAGCATGCGAACCAGCGACTAAATGTATCTTAGGGACTTTTATACGAAAATGGTGACTCTAATAGGGATGACCTTCTCCACTTATGAGAAGGTGGTGGCGCAATCCGACGTCAAGAAGATTGTAATAACACAATGGACGTTGGTCGTGCAATTCATTTAGAACATTAATACTTTATAAAGTTTTGACTTTATCTTTGCATTCGTTAGCAAAGTGTCCTAGTTTACTGCAAACAAAATATTTACACTTAGACTTAGGTTTCCTAGGTCTAATATATTGATTTTTCTTTAAAAAAATCTTGTTATATTTTCTAATTTTGAAGTTTCGTGTAGAATTATTCTGTTTAGGAAATCTCTTCCTATATTGCCTTTTTTCTATAAGACTTCTTGTAGTTTCCTTTTTTTTAATATCATGCATATTCAATTTTTTTTAAAATCGAATCACAACAAGATAATCCCATAACATAAGATGAAGTTACTTCTGATCCTGTGGACTGTTCGCCATTAAATGAGTTCTTACAAACTTTGTATTTAAGGAACAAAAAAAAGTACAAAGAATCCTAAACAGAATTATCTAAGTACAATATTTTGATCCGGGGTGTAATGATGGACAAAGAGCGTTGTGGCGGCTCCTTCACTCCATTGACGATCCAATGCAGGGTGAGGAAGCTTATGTTCTCTCTTTGTTCGTCTCGATATGCTCTTTCTCTGTGTTGGGCGACCCCTGTGTCTCTGCTCTTGTCTTTTTTTTTTTGGGCATGCCACCCGGGTATACCTTGGGCGCGCATATGTTGGGTCGCATGGATGCTGGAGGGTGCCATGTGTGCCTTCTTAATAGGGTATAGCTGTAACCGCGAGTGGGTTAGGCTGTCACGTGGGCACTTATTGGAATTTTTTGTTACTGAAGATCTGGGTGGTTTTCGTCCTTTGTGGGCGTGACTTGGTCAGCTTGACACATAGTTCGTACTTGGTTGGAAAGAATCACTCTTGTCGTAATAGCAAGATTTGGTCTTCATGGAATCTGAAATATATGTGGCCAGAGACGCATGAGACGCATGGAGTCTGGGACTCCTGGGGCTAGAGACGAATGGAACGGGTGGAGCATGAGACGCATGGGGCCAGGGATGCATAGGACGCATGGAGTCTGGGATGCATGTGGCCAGAGACGCATGGGACCGCATGAAGCCTGGAACGCATAGGGCCAGAGACACATGGGATCGCATAAAACCAGGGACGCATGGGGCCAGTTATGTTGTACACGTGGAGATGTATATTCGTCGAGAGTGAAGTTCTGTGCTAACGTGAGACTTATATCGTTTAGTGTGTTCACGTCTTTTGAGGTATTCAGAAAATCCTCTTTGTCAGAATTCTGTGTCAGGGACAATTATGTTGCTAGGATGACGTGTTAGGTCTATCTGCGGCCAAAGTTTCTTTGGCTGATTGGGACGCCTGGATGTCGCCTTATTGGGCCGCATGGTGATTATGTGGCCCAATCTCTTCTGAGCTTTACTTTGGGGTGCATGATTGTTGGACGTATGGCTGCATATTTTCTATGCTTCTACAAGATCCCCTTCAAAGTTTTTAAACCGTCAAGTTTGAAATACTTTGAATAAGAAGGATAGAGGAAAAGCACTTTATAGTCGCATGGATATTGTGTCGCGTGGACATTGGGACTGTTGGTCGCGGGCCGCATGGCTGAGTGCCTCAAGGTTGTCACTTCTGCATTAACTGACATATTTGTTTCGATTTTGGAGCGGATCTTCTTTTGGATTCTGACCTATCCCTAACGCGGGATGCGAGGCGATAGTTTCCAGGGAGATGAAAGAGGATCACAAAAATTAAGGCATCAGATTCATCCCCATAACTACTTGGTTCATTGTCTTGATCTCTGTACGCAATTTTTATAAACCCCCAGATTTTTTCAGAATTAAAAAATGAATTTTCGGGAATTTTTTATAATTTTTAACTAATTAAAATAAATATTTTCTGGTATTAAATAATTTTATTAAATATTAAAATATTATAAAAATAATATTTTTGGATGTAAAATAAATAATTAGACCTACTGCAATTTTTTTAGAATTTATTGGACCCCAGAACTATTTTTAAAGACCTAAAAACTAAGTTTCTAAATAAACTAAAATAAACCGGATTGAACCAACCGGTTTAACCCTGAACCGGTTTAATCCTGAATCGAACCGACCCATTATTTTAAAATCGAACGGTAGCGGGTCGGATCTGAACCCGACCCGCTGGCCCATCAACCCGACCCGACCTATATTCTCTCTGCTACAGTAATGAAGATACCCCGACTCTTCATCTCTGGCCGATTCCCGACGGCCGATCCGCCTCCCCTCCGCCGGCGGTTACGTCTTCCCCGCTCTAGCAGCTGCTCCACCTCCCTAACCGCACCTCGACCTCTCCTATAAAAACCCCCAACCGACCCCTTCACTAGCCACCGCCACCCTCTCCACTGCCATCTCCGGCCACCACCCGATCCCGACTCCTCCGGCCGCCCCGAGCTCCTCCAGCACCGCCGCAGCTACCCCGGTGACGTCTTCGCCCAGAACCCCGGTAGCCCTGAAGACCAGCAGCCGCCACCACACCGCAGGCTGAGCACCGCCGTAGACGAGTCGCGCCACCGCGTATACGCGTAATTTTAGTCGATACCTACCCCTGTTCAGGTGAGTGTTTCTCTCTCATTGCCGCCTCGTTTTTCGTTCTGTCGAATCGTACACGTAGACTGCATGACCCCCTCGAATCCCGTGTAACTCGTTCGGGGTATCGCGTCCTGTGTCGGTCGTAAACTGCGACGCAAAATCAGGAAAATAAATCCCCATTTCTGAAAATTCAGAAAATGTCTCGAACTCCCCAGTTCACGACCATTTTACGCACAACATGTTAATTATTTCTAAAACCTACATGAACAATTATTTAGACTGTATAACCTAGTTTTAAACCCTGTATTTAGATTAATTTATTGATCTGTAGGTTGTAATATATTCGAGGGTAAAAATGACCAAAATATTGGTTATTTAAAAATCCTAATTTTTTTGGAACTGGGTGCGCCCCGCTAAACGAGGCGACTTGGTCGTGTGCGAATTTTACCGAAAGGTGAGTGCTGTCAATACGGACGTATGGTATTTCACGGAAGTTGATTTGGATGTACGTGCACACTGGAATCAATGCGTATCCGTCGACAACGTTCCGTATCGGCCATGTTCTGAAACTTGTTGTAACTTCGTGTGTGCTCGTCGTTTCGAAACGAAACTTGTGCCATCAGACTCATAGCAATACTGTCTTGTGACCCAAGTTTGGTTCGATTCTGAGAACGTTGACAAAATCCCGTATCGTGGGTCCCACGACTCTACTTGACGAACGATTTTGTGATCGGCTCATCGGAATCCGAATCCAGTTCTGGATATTCCGTTGGGTTCGTATCATTATTCTGGACTTGTAGACACTAAGTTTGACGAATTTGGAGAACTTTGTCTCTGACATATTTTTCAGTGCGAAGTGGGCCATATGTGGATCCCGCTTTGACCAGAAACTGTCACTTTTGCCCCTGTGTCCAAATTGGACTTATGTACAGGCAATTTTAGCTATTTGTTATCTTCTGAATATGATGGTAGTATTTATTTCAGCAACCGGAGGAGTACTTGCAGATCCCGCTGATACCAGAGCAGCAGTTGGAAACCAAATCCCAGACAAGTGTACCTTGCTAATCTTGCAGTATTTGCTACATGTTATTTCTTTGATTTAATTACATGATGTATCTGTTCAACCTAGGACCGTGTGACATTACTTAACGTCCGAATAATATTCGGGTGTCAACGTCGCACACGGAGTTGTGTAACGTCACTTGAGATTGATATCGCGACCCTATACATTTTTGTGCTTGCATTATCAAGTACGTCATACCACAGGACACCTGACACTATTCATGAGACAGAATCTTCCTGAGATATTTATGGTGATTCTGTATAGGTTACAGGATTCGTGACATAGATATTACATATGCTTAGCTATCATTATGACTCACTGCATCAGTTAGAGGTCATGATCTTGCGTGTCATGGACATGAGACGTGTGATTACATTGGATGGGAAGAGTATTACCATATTAAAGGCTGATTATATTATATATATGTAGTTTTATGGAGGTGCCTTAGACTCTGACACAGAGCTTTGGTACAAGTTCTGACCCTTCGAGATAAATGCTGCTATGGTTTTCTCCGACACAGAGCCTATGGTAGTTTCAGCCTGAGTATGATTAATGCTCTCATTTGCATATCACTTAGTTGGTTACTTAGTTTGCCCTATTGATACATTTTATTTATATACTGTATTTATTTGGCTTGAGTTATTATTGTACCTTGCTATGTCCCCTGAGGACCTGGAATCCGGATTATGTCCCCAGGTTTAGCAGAGGAGTTCTATCCCGAGGTATACGAGGCAGGAACAGGAGCAGAAGCAGGAGCAGAAGAAGGAGCAGACACCGGAGCTGAACCGATCCCCGAGGACGAGGTGATAGCCGAGGATTTTTTTGAGTATTTGCTTAATCTATACTCAGTATATGTTATTGTTAGACTCTTTCATTTCTGGTATGTTGAAGCATTGTATCAGACTTATTATCTGGTTGTTCCCCGAATTATGTTTTATTGAGACATGATGTTGCTTTATATTTCATATTGATAGTATTTATTTCTGTGGATGAGATTAGTATCATAGACCCTTATTGTTGTATTACAGCTTAAGTGCACCCTGATGGTTCCATTAAAATAGGTTTGCCCATCGGTGTGTGATGCTGGCCATTGCCACGTGTCTAGTCCCTCGAAATACGGAGACGGACATGGCCAACTACCCCATACATGGTGCTATAGTGCTATACGTCGTACGACGATCATGGCTGTAAAAGACAAGGGGGTGCATGCTACAATCAAGTCTCCTAGGATCAAGAACTTCTATGTCTCAATCATTCAAACAAGAAACAATAAGCATAGAGCATATGTGATAAAGCACTAAGGTGTCCCAAATATTTTCTCAAAATATTCTGGAGACCAGCTGTGCAAAATAAGAAGCTAAAAGAGTAACGAAAGTATATAAAAATGATCAGCTGCAGTCTGATTTAATACAATCATGTAAGGAGACTAATGTCCAAATGAGCTGGCTAACAGGTGTTAGTGGCTAAACGCCCAAAAGAAGTAAATGTACAATAATGAGCAGGGAAGAAAAAAACCCACTCGTTATCCTCTGCGACCATATTCTTGGTACGCACCATAAGTTGGGGAAAAGTACGCTGGATCTTCGGGTGCTGGCTCGAGACCTGGCCATGTAAAACTAGTGGGGTTAGACCCCAAATAACAAGTACCACAAAGGAAGCACGAAATGAAGAAACAAAAATCCAAGAAAAATAATTACATAATAATACATAGGTTCAGTGTATTAACTTAGGTCCATGGCATATCCTAGCACAAAGGCCCAACCCTACAACCAAACAAGGACAATAGTTGAACCATTACACTATGATAGTCCATCTCCCTAGGCTACTAGCCGAATAATACAATCACAACCGAGTCCATTTTCTTTATATCGGCCAATCACTTGTACGACTTGCTAATTATGGAGTCTGAGGTTATCTCAAAAATAATGCATAATAGGTATCCTTAGATCACGCTAGTGTCGAACTTGAGCTAACTTAACCAATAGATGAATAAAATATGTATTCACGAGATGCACCAGTTTCTCGTAGGGCCACTGCGATAAAAATACGGTATCAGCGGTTCCAATGTTCCTATAGTGAAATAGTGGCTTGACATATTATAATAAGTCAGATACTGCACTCCACTAATACAGATAATATACAGTATCTGTGGTGGCCAGCCTACAATGCACTTAGAATGAATCTTGTGGGAATGTTCGTTGGCATAATCTCGGGATACCATTTCCTCCAATGTTACTACCACTTTTAGTTACCTAATTATCCCTATGTTGTGTTCGAAATATCAAGGCGTAGTCACATTAGAATTTCCTTTAAGATATCATACAAAGTACGGACACGCTAGATACAAATCTATGGAAGTCAAATCTGGATTCACCCGAGCGTATATGCAACATTCAGTCGATTAATATCCTAGCCACACTTTGGTAGTTGACTCTCTTATTATGCCCGTGCTAGGGAAACAATATATATTTATAATATCACGCATTCAGGAATTTGGAGGCATTCTCGATGCACAACCCAAATATAGTCACTTAATATGTGACACGATGTGCCGTACCTCGGCGCACATTAAATCATGGATAAATATCAGACAATAATGGTATCAGCACAGATACAATATTCGAGTCCAATTACCAATTATATATTGGGTCACAAAAGAATAAAAAAATATTCAATCAAAATAAGCAAGGCCACATGGGTCTCTAGGTCGCATGGGAAGTCCAGGCCGCATATGACTCTAGGCCGCATATAAAGTCAGGGCTGCATGACAAGTCCTGGCCGCATATGAAGTCAGGGCCCCATGAAAAGTCCTGGCCGCATATGAAGTCAGGGCCGCATGAACCACTTGGCCGCATAGGGAGTCTGGGCCACATGCTCAGGGTTAAAGTCTACTTATTGGGACAAGTATTGAAGTGACGGACAATGAATGCAGTGTCAGTGAAGTGACATAAAGTGATTGATGTGATAAGCCATAAAGTGTGTCAAGAAGAAAATATAAAAATCATATAAACATGTGCCACGATTCGGAGTCATGCATCCAAGGAAATGGTGGCCACATACTCTCCAGACCGCATAAGTCACTTGGTCGCATGCTTACTCGGTCGCATATTGCTCTTTGGACTTAGTGAATTTCTTATTCGTTCAGTGAGTGAAAACATAAGGAGTTCAAGGATTAGCTCCAGAATACTTGTGTGATGGCAGTCATGCATCCAACAAGATGGACGCATGCTGGTCAGTATGCGGCAAAATCTCAGGTCGCATAGCCCTCTCAGGCCGCATAGCCCTCTCAGGCCGCATAGAACTCTCTGTCACATAACTCGCTGGCTGCATAAAGACTTCGTCTTCTCCAAACAGTAGGTTTGGCCATGGTGAAACTCCAAAAACTAAAATTTTGTTTTGTCCATAAAATTCTCATTTTAAGTCCAAATCGAGTGAAACAAAAGCCAAAATGCTTGAAATTGAAGCTTTATCATGAAGTAAAAACTAGTTTTAAAAAATACATGTTTAATATATCAAAACCAAGAAAAAAAATCATGAAATCGATAAAACTATAAGTTAGAAATGTAGATATGCTAAAAATCATCCATCAAAACAGAAAACTCCAAGTTCTAAAAGTGCTTAGAAACATATAACAAACATAATGAACCAATAATATGGAGGATTTCTCTATTTCTCATGTAAGGTGTACTTGCCTATGGAAAATGGGGAGAGAAAACATAAGAGAGAGAAAGAGAATAAAGTAATAAAGAGAGAGAAAGAAAATATTGGGTTATATATGGTAGGGTTGAGGGTTGAACCAAGGGTTCTTATGACTTGAACCAACCCACAAAATGAATCATAAACCAGATTAAACCAAAGAATGGATCTAGTATCCATGCACATGCAACCATGCTAAAATAAAAATATGTTCCAAATACGTATACTGGAAATGGGGAGTGACATCTCTATCCACCTTAGAAAATTTTTGTCATCGGAATTCGAATCCAAGCAATAGCTAGATAAGTCAGGACAAGTACAATACAAATCTACTAGCAACTACACAAGCAAGCAATATCATCATAACACATCTGTGTCACTTGATCACAGAATCCGAGATATAAAGGCGTAATAAAGAATATATCTTTTGAATCGAATAGGTGCGGGTACCGGGATCTAATATCGTCCTCACGCTCCCACGTTAATTTCCCTAGAGAGTGATGGCCCTAAGCAACCTGGACAAGAGAAATAGTCCGGTTCTTGAGCACCTTCTCCTTTCGGTCCAATATGGATACGTGTTGCTCCTCATAAGATAAGTTGGTACCGACGACTAATTTAGAGTGATCGAGGATATCTCAGATCCGGAATATACTGTTACGTCCCAGTCCTAAAATTTCGAGGGACTAGACACGTGGCAATGGCCAGCAGCACACACCAATGGGCAAACCCAATTTAATAGACCCATCAGGGTGTACTTAAGCTGTAAAACAACAGTAAGGGTCTAATATACTAATCTCATCCACATAAATGAATACATCAACATGAAATATAAATCAACATCAATGTCTCAATAAAATATATATCGGAGAACAACCTGATAATAAGTCTGATACAATGGTTCAACAGACAAGAATAAAGAGTATAACAACAACAAATACTGAGTATAAGTAAAGCAGATACTCAGGAGAAATCCTCGGCGATCACCTCGTCCTCGGGTTCTGGTACTACTCCTATGACTGCTCCTGTCCCGTACACCTCGGGGTAGATCTCTTCTGCTAAACCTGGGGACATAATCCGGATCCAGGTCCTCAGGAGACATAGCAAGGTACAAGAATAACTCATGCCAAAAATAAATGCAGTGTAATAATAAATGAATCAATAGGGTAAACTATATAACCAGCTATGTGAAATACAAGTGAGAGCATCACTAGACTTAAATATTTTGTGATTGATGTTCCAAACAGTGTAGTGCACAACCTCGACATTCTAAATAGTGTACACGGTCTCTGAGGAACTAGGAAGATGTTTTTCTTGTAGTGAATGGAGGAATTCGACTTGAGCTGGGCTTGTAACGTCAAGCATAATGAACCTATGAGGAAATCTTCAGTCACTTGAGCTTTGTAATCAGGTAATTTCATTAGTTGATCAAAGTTTGAAAAAAGCCTGGAAGAATTCAGTTATGTGATATACATCCATGTATTATTTCCTCAAAAGATAATTTTATTCTACATGATGATTTGTTTACTATTGTCAAGTTGAAGCAAATTTTGAAGATACTGTGAGCGGGGAACGCCAAGAGGTCAATAGAGCTCTACAGCATTCATCCAGTTTTTTTTCCATTTGAAGTATGTCAATATTGCCATTTGTGTGGCAGTAGAGAAAAATAAACAGTATGTGCAATGTACATATTAGTGTCTAAAAGTTGCAAAAGTTGTGATTGTAGTATTGACTATTGAAACAGTAAATTGTGTTCGATTGGTACTTTGAGAGATGAAAGCTCCGACTCAATAGAAAAATAATAACGATTTTGGATTGCAGATGTTATACAACAATTGTGTACATTTGACTATTGTTTTAAGTGTTTCTTAAATTGATGTTGTACCTGGTTCAGATTCTTTTGAAATTGAGCAGTATTTGAGTATTGTTTTTTATAACGTTTTGAAAAATGATATATATTTACACTACAATTATAACTGTTTGAAAAATAAGTGTTATTATAATTTTTTTTCTATTTATAACGCTTTAAAAAAATATCATATATATGAATCTTATTTATAAATCTTCGGTAAATAATTGTTATATATGTTTGTCTTATTTATAACATTTTTAGGAAAACAATGTTATATATGTACCGAATATTTATGATGCTTATAGAAAATATTTATAACACAGATTTTTATAACGTCTGAGGGCTTACGTGAAAGCGTTATAAAATGTCATTTATGTTGCTTTTTAGCTGTCATAAAAAGATATTTTTGTTGTAGTGTTGGGATTGGGATATGTGGTCAGGAAGATCAAAGGTTTCTTATTTCATACACATACGTACGTACGTACTTTTATACATACCTATAGTACATACATCACTTCTTACACGCTCTCATACTTGAGGTTATTCCCCTCCCGTCAAGCCATCTTAAGCTCAGCCAAGTCAAAAGCCAGGGAAGTCCAGAATGGAATGCAGCGGCTGGCGGCGGCCCTCCCCGGGAGCCCGAACGAAGACCTCGTCCCTCGTCCCGCCGAAGACCTCGTCGACTAGCCGCGACGGCACGCCGAACGCCAGCTCCTTGGCCTCCCTCTCCATCTCGTTCACCATGTTGTTCTTCCCAGCGAGGAAGACCTTCCTGCTGTTCTTGGCATGCACCTCGAAACACACGATCTGGAGGTTCTCGTCCCCGGACGCGATGATCGTGGTCGGTTGGCCAGCGGGGATGACGAAGACGGTGCCCTTGGTCAGGCGAGACTGGACCTTCTGGTAGTGTTGTCCCCCCTCACTCTCCTCCTCCTCCTCTTGTTTCGATTCTTTTCCCCCTTATCCCCTCGTCTGGCTCTGACTCTGACTCGACAAGTATGGGCACACCATCTCGAATTCTCCGCGGCCATCAACAACGAAGGCGATCTTGGTCGCCGTCGTCTCGAAGAAAGGTACCATCACCGATTCCTGCATGACCCAAACACGAGTCAAGTTGCACATATTTATCTATATATACTATTAAAAAATTTTGTTTCAAAAATATTCTTATATATATTTACTAATTAAAATTATTCAATAAATTTAATATAGATAGTTAGGTAATTATATATATATATATATAAACTATTGTTTACTCTTTTCAAGTAACAAATTCTAAAACTATTGCTTATTCTTTTTAAGTGATATAAAATATGTACAACTACATGTGTATATGTACTAGTACTATATAATGAGAAAAGTTAAACTTCACCGTAAATTTTTTCTTTTAAAAGTCTTTTATATATTTATTAATTAAAATTATTCATTAAAATTAATAAAAATAAATTAAGACAGATAGATAATTGTGAAAAGTATATTTTTTTATCTTCCTCAATAATATATATATATATATATATATATATAAGGTAGTTGTTTTAGTCTTTCTATAACAGTTTACTTTTTACTCTTCCTAATAATAATCTATAAAATAGATATACATATTTTATACGCACGATATATATATATATATATATATATATATATATATATATATATATATATATATATATAATGAGGTTTGAAACGTTGATCTAAGTCTTATGTAAATACTTCACTAACTTGTTTTTTAAATAATTAATTATTTAACTACCTATCATATATTTATTTACAACAAAATAATTTTAACTCAAGTGGTTATGGAGGCAGGTCTTTAACATGGTTGTTAGAGTTCAATTTCTAGAAATCGACAATATTTATAATAATTAAATATTTAAATTAGTTTAACAATTATTATACGTACGTACAATGTACGTGCACGTTATTACTATATATAATGGCTGAAGAACATACGCATCAAGTTTATACGTACTCGAGTGATATTGGCGAAAGTGACATGGACGCCGAGATCCCTGAGTTCCTGGTAGTCGTTGAAGTCGGCAATGTAGAGCTTCCCCCTATCGTTCGAGTGGTCCGGACGCTTGTTCAGGAGGTTGAAGGTCCTCTTCGACGACTGTCCTCCGAAAGGCCACGAGCCGCCCTCAGAGTGTCTGATCATGCCACAGATCTGCTCCTCGGATGCCTCAACTATCACTCCCTCCTCCTGTCTCCCGAAGAGCCTCTCCAACTTCTCTCGCTACGTCTGCATCACCATGCACCATCACGACGATGTTAGCATATATAAATCTTCATATAATTTTGCCCAAGACTCAATAACAAGAAAGAATGATCGACACGTTTAGAGTAGCCTCTAGAACTCTGGTGCTGAAAGTTTTGTACACCATTTCCGGATTTTCTCCATCGCCAATGTAAAAGTCCTGCAAAGAATCGACTCAGATCATGAGGTTCGGAGCTGAGATTCATCAAGAACAACTATATCTGACAAAAAAAAAATGGAAGCCTATTCTTATATAATATTTTTCTATTTTAAAAAATTCAAAAATTAAATTATCCAAAATTAACATGAAAAATTATTTCAACTACAATATCTTTCAATTGATATTTGAGCTATCATGTACACTATAATTATATTTTTAAATTTCCTAAAATGGTTGGACAATAGTGATTGTAACCAAGATTTAATTTAATATGGGTAGAAAGTTTAAATTTTAATTTTTTTATATAGATAGTTATATCTAAATAAATATAAAATAAATAATATATACATATAATATTTTTGTAGGCGTATAAATTTTGGAGGCCTAGTGCGATCACACCTATTGCACTCCCTCAAAATCGGTCTTGCACAGATCGGTCCTGAGTTCATGGGGTCCGGGACAAACTTTCAAAATGAGGTCCCATACATAATGTAAAAAAAATGAAACAAAAGTAAAATAAAAAATATGCCTCCACTAAAATTTAAACTATGAACTTCTTGTCTGCAATTCTAATGTAATAACCACTACACTACTATTACTTTGTGATAAGAATGATCCATGTTAAATACTAGTTCTATTTTTGGTACAAAATAATTTATATATTTAATATTTTTTTTGGCACTCTTAGTCTATAGGGTCCTGAACGACCGTCCTGTCTGCCCTGGACCAGGACGGGTCCTGGACTCTTGCATATCATGCATCTCCATGTTCTAAATGTATCGTGTCATAGTCGTGTCAGTGTGACAGTTTGTGAGCCAAACCTCGAATCGGCCGGAAGTGGAGACTGGCTGGACGAGCTTGGCTATCTGCAGCTTCTGATTGTTGCTGTTGTTGATGATGTAGACCACGGTCCCGGCCTGAACCCTAAGGATGGCTCCTTGTGTGATGTCATGCGACTCCCTGCGGACGCTGTGTGACTCCTTCGACTCTTCGTTCCTTATGAGGGTCACGGTTCCTTCTCCACCGAAAACGAAGTAGAGCTGGTCCGTGTCGGAATGTTTCGGCACCGCGAACGTCCTCGGGTTGGCCTCGAATATCACCAGGCGGTAGTTGGCGATGCCGAGCAGGAGTTTGGACTGACGAAGGAAGTTCTTAAGGAGTCTGATGCTGCCGTGCTCATTTCTTACTCTGTGGACGAAGCTCTCGCGCCGAAAAACGTAAGGGTTATTCCGCTGGCTCCTCCATTCCTTTTCCTCCTCCTCTTCCTTGCTGTCGTTGCCTCCTTCTTCTTGCTTGCTGCTCCCTTTCTCTTGCTGGTACCGATCCTCGCACTGGCGCTCGCACTGCTGCTTCTGTTGCTGCCCCTGTTGCCCTTGACGGAATTGCTACCGGCACTCCTCGAGGCGCTCTTTGGGTCCCTGCCTCTGAGGGTTGGTGCCTTCGCCTCTCTCATGCTCGTACTTCTCCTGGCATTGCTGCTCGCATTGCGATTGTTGCTCTTCACCCTGACGGAACCAGAAATTCAAGTTTGAATTGAAAAAATATATATATATATATAGTTTGATACTCTAATGTAGAAGGAATATGTTAGCTCAAGTGGTAGTGCTTTGGACTTTCAATCAATAGGTCACAAGTTTAAATCTCATCTCTTCTTTTATGTATATATATATTTCTTTCTAATTTGTTGCAATTTAAAAATATTGACATTGTTTGTTTTTTTGAGTTTTAGTATACTTTTTGCTATTGAAGTTCAATTAACATGATAACTTTAAAGATTTTTATACGTAGTAGTACGGTCCCTTCGAAATTTTAATTCTGGTTTCGCCCCTGAGGAACTTCCAAAATATGACTTTTATTATTCCTAAATAATAATATGACATTTAGTCTTCCTAAACTAAGTAGATCTAATATGCGTGTAATGTACGTATTTTTTTACTTTTACTAGTATATATAAAAAAAATAATTTGGGATGGGCTGGAGCCCACGCGAGCCCAATGCGTTCGCCCTTGCCTGCTGTTTTTGTCGGCACTGACGGCAGCACTCCTCGAGACGTTGTTGAGGATTGCGTCGGCTAGAGTCGTCGTAAGAGAGGGAGGAGAGAGCTATGGTGGTGGAGAGGAGGAAGATGGAGAGTAGAAGAAGGAAGGAAGTTTTAGTAGCCATTTTTTCTCTTCTAAGCTGATAATGAGGAGAAAGGATGGAGAGAACTCTCGATTTATAGAGAGAGAAAAGATGGCGAGGTAGGTGAGGAGCGCTGCATGCCTATTACGTGTACTATACCGAGTTAACGTTACGTGAAAGTTCTAACAGGGGTAGAAGCCTGAATGGCACACGTGTGACGATGCATGGGACGGGAGGGACATGTACGGATAGGTGCAGGTGGAGATAGGCATCAGCTTGCCACGTCGGAACCAACTTATTTAGTTACCTACTGAGTGGAGAGGGAGGATGCTACCAACTCATTTATTTCTGATCTACTTGGCCAACATCTACTTATCTGTTTAACGGTTACTATGTATAGTTAAATAAATGTATAGTTACATAATATGACCTAATTCAACAAATTTGAAGTTGCTCTTATATTACTAACAACTTTGCGATTTGGCACGCGTACATGCACAACTGGTGTACGAGCGTGGCCGAGATCTCCAGAATGGTAGGCGGGGGGGGGGGAGAGGGAGGGATCGGCGAAGGAGGAGGAGGAGGCGCGTGGGCGGCGCTGCCGACGTCGTCGGAGTCCAGAGCAATAGGGGGAGGTCGTCGTCGACGACGTCGGAGGCCGAGTAGGCGGCGACGGAGCTCGAGGGACGGGGAGAAGGCTGAGGCGGAGCAGGAGGGGGTGTCGTCGGCATCGTCGGCTTCCTCGGCCGCGCATGCTAAACCGTATTTTTGTTTTACTTAACATATATTGCCAACATGGTCAGTCCAGTGGTAAGTTTGACAAGATTTTGGACTTGAACAACCCTCTCTGTAGGGTACCTTTCAAGTTACTTAGTTTTTTTTTTTTGGGATGGGCCAGTCCAAACCCAACTTAAACCTATATCTTTTCAATAGGAGCGAAGGACAACGAAAATTAGCTCTGGCTAATTGACCCCCACCTCACCCCACCCTCCCTGGGGTCAGCCTTAGTTGCCAATCATCTCTAACCTATGAAGTAGAAATCATCTGTTTCATCTATCTGAATTCGAATTAGAGTCAGACATATATTATTGCTTATATTCAGTGTCGGCTCTAGCCCAGGCAGCCATAATGACCGTATAGGACCCACCGACCAGGATGGCCCAAACAATCAGTTATATATATTTCTTCAAGATATGAGAAAGCACAAGAGTAATGTGTTCTCTTGTTGCTAAAACATTATAAGATGATACTCAAAATATATTATGAAGTATAATAATGTTTATTGATTTGCTTGTTAAAAAGTACATGTAATAAGTCTAGCTTTTATTTCTAACAGCCTCTCTTAAGCTAGACCTTCACCATGCCGAGTTCTTCTTTCATCTTCTTAAAAACATCATGCTTGAAGGATTTTGTAAAAATATTGATATCTTGATCTTTTGTTTTGCAATGTATGGCATGAATCTCACCATCTTTTACCAGATCACGAATGAAATAGTACTTGATTCTAATATGTTTACTTTTTCCATGAAAAACTAGATTCTTAGTAACAGAAATGGCTGAAGAATTATCACAAAATAGTGTTGTACCTTTAACTTGTTCATGTTTGAGCTCACCCAAGATCCATCTAATCCATAATGCTTGACAAGATGCTAATGCCGAAGAAATATATTCTGCTTCAGCTGTAGAAAGAGAAATGAATTTTTCTTTCTTGGAACCCCATGAGATTGCAACCGAACCAATATGAAAGACAAAGCCAGAAGTACTTCTAGAATCATCAACACTTCATGCCCAATCACTATCACAATAGCCAATTAACCTTGAAACTTCAACTCTTTTGTAATGTATGCCTTCATTGATGGTTCCACAAGCATACCTTAGTACCCTTTTTCCTGCTTCCTAATGGCTTCTTTTTGGTGATTCCATGAATCTACTAAGAATGCTCACAGAAAATATAAGATCCGGTCTTGTTGCAGTCAAGTACATAAGACTACCAACAAGACTTCAATAGAGAATTCCATCAACATTTTTTTTATTTTCAAATTTGCATAACTTCAAACAAACTTCTATTGGAGTGCTAAGTGGGATGACACCCTCCATTTTGAATCTCTTAAGAATATCATTGCATATTTCTTTTGTGAAATAAAGATTCCATCTTCTTCTTGCTTGACTTCAATTCCAAGAAAGAAATAAAGTAAACCTATGTCAGTCATCTCGAATTCATGCATAAATGCCTTCTTGAATTCATCACATATGCTTGTAGTATTGTATGTAAAAATTAGATCATTAACATACAAGCAAACCATCAAGAATTCACTATGATTGTCTTCTTTGATATAAAGTGTATGCTCAAATGGACATCTTTTGAAACTAGTCTTCAAATAATAGCTATCGATGCGACTATACCATGCTCTTGGAGCTTGCTTGAGCCCATATTTTCACGACCCGCACCCGGATGATAGGGACACGAATACGTGGGTACGTCCAGCCTACACCGCATCATCGACGGTAGAACGCTGTCTAGACCTCAATGAAAATTATCTCAAGAATAACTAATATCATCATACTCAATCACAATATACTAAGGAGAACACGATAAGGAAATCAAGCCAAACAACTAACTAAGAGAAGTAAAACTAAAATATGATATTGGAATAAGAATACTAGATATTTACAGATGTCACCTTATTATCCACCGTGCACGAGCAGTCTCGACTATAACATCACTCCGAAGTCCAGGAACGTGGGACACAAGAACTCCTAAAAATATTATCCAGTCAGGATGGAATGAGCACAACTCCAATAGCTGTTCCAATTAAATGATAAAGACTATAAAATAGTAATAGTAAATGTAATACGTGATAAGAAAATAATAAACTGATATCATGGTATGGCAGTAACGATAAATATGTAATCAAGAGCAATATGGCATAACCAACACATATAAAGTGGAACAGATAAGAACTGTAACTACACTAAGTGTTTTGAAATAATAGTTTAGATATGTGATCGGCTTGGCCAATTTAATGTTTATACTAAGGGAAGCTTTCTCAACCAAACGTTAAGTGTATGGTTAGCTAGTAGCCAATGTCTACACTACCATAATGTCTAATGATCTGATCACATATCTAGCTAGTATTTTTCTACCCCAACTAGTACGATGGATCAAACCATGACACATCATAACATATGAATCATAATGCAATGTCTAATGTCAGCACGATGATCAATGTCTAATATCAATACGATAAACAAGGTCTAAATATAAAAGTAACATCTCATGACCGATGATCCAATATATATACCAATCCGTGTACCATTGTATCAATAATCAAGTATAACATTACTAAGAACATGTATCATAGTAATTATCAAGTAAAGAAAACTATCAGAGAATGTACTCGCCTGTGGTCCTGAGCAAAGAGCACAAGTCATTATCCGAACTGAAGTCCAAGTGACCTATATATGAATTATCCACATGAATATGTACATGAACCAATAAATATCCTATCACTTGGGTTTCATACTAATCTATATCTACGTTACATATCTTTAGTCTATTACTGATATAACTATGGCCATATCCATATTTTTATGAATACAATAAAAATCTATGTTGTATAGTCAATTCCCTACTTGTAACTAGTACTACATCTATTAGACCTACTTAATAAATTCTGGAGTTAAAGTGTGTCATAGCCCTTAATATCAACTTTTTGAAACTTCAAACAGATCGTATTTTTGTATCCGGAAGCTCTCGAAATCGCGAAAACATGAAATGCGTTCATTTTTTGGATACCTAATTCTCAAAAAAATTTAAAGAAAGTTCCAGATCAAATTTGGCTTATTAATTTATATATATGAAAATCTAACTTTGATACTCTGTTAAATAATAGAGATAATCGGAGTCCGGAGTTAGGAGTTATGGCATTTCTAAGTTGTTATGCTTGCTAAAAACGAGGCTGAATACTATGACGAATTTGGACTATTTTGAACAAAGGAACACATGTATACACCTAATTGACACATATGAACACAATTACATAAGAATCATCAATTCTAACACGCGTATCATGAAGTATCATGACACGAACCTAGGTATCCAATTTTGCATACAAGCACAAGTCAATTTGGACACAAAATTCTCTTTGGAAACATGTATCAAACACTTGGTGGACACAAATTCGCAATTCTACTAAATTGACCCTAGAAAATATAATTCCACTACATAAAAGCCTAGATCTAATAAATTTGAGGCCTATATCACCTAGATCTACCATTAGGAAGTTATTTTCTCCTATGGAAGAGTTCCTAGTGGTTCAATTTGGGTTTCTAACATAGAAATTGGTAGAAAAAGAAAGTTTACCTATTGGGAGTTGTGTCTCAATGAATCTGCATAAAATTGGACACAATGAGGATGGGTTAGACACGATCCTCCTAGCTTGGGCTTCTTTCCAAGCTCCTCTTATGCTCCAAGACTCTAGCTCTCTATTGGAAAGTGAATGAGGATGAATTTGGTTTAATTTGAGTGATTAGATGAGGAAATTGGGTTTGGTAATAAAGTGGCTTGGGGAAGAAGAAGACTTGAGGAGAAGAAGAAGTTTGGAGATGGAAATGAAGTGAAATGAATAGATTTGGCCACTTATGGCGAGGGTGGAGTTGGTGATATCTACAAGTTTGGCTTTCTACTATAAGTTAAATTCTAGATCTAGAGTAAATAGAATATATTTTTCATGGAGAAAATCTAATTAGTTATGGATGGCATCTAGCTAACTAAAAAGAGAATATTCGATCCATAAAAAATAAAAAAAATTAATTCTAAACCATTCACTAATTTAATATAACTATATGATTAGCATAAAAAGGATAAATTGACAAAAATATCCTTAATAGTAAAGTGGTGGTTACAAATCTATCCCCCTTAAAATAATTTTGTTATCAAAATTAAAAGAATAACTAGGCTAGAAAAGATTGATTGGTCTTGCAAAAGGTGGCAACCTATACTATTAAAAAATTTATTAAAGAAACATTTACTACCATAGAAGAAAATATGAAGAAGAAAAATAATATATATAGCTTAAGATAGGAATATTCTTATGGAGTCATGGCTTGGCCTTGAATCCTCTAAAAGTTGCAAAACTCAAGGTAGACACCAATACATGGAGAAGATAAAATATCGAAAGATTATATGTTACCTCTCAAGGTAAACTTAATCCAGAGAATCTTTCATATCATGAAGTGTAATCCCCTAAATTTCAAAATTTGATAAATTTGGATTTTTCTGAATTTTCTAGAATTTACTTGGATTTTTCTGTAATTAAATTCAGGTATTTTAATTATTAAAGGATTTTTAAATGTTAATAAATATTATTAAAATAATATAAAAATAATATTTTATGGTGTAAAATGGAAAACTAGACATAGGATAATTTTTCGGAAATTTATTGGACCCCAGAAGCATTTAAAAAGTCCTAAAAACTATTTTAAAATTAAATCGAATTGAACCCTAGATAAACCGGGTTTATTAATTAAACCAAACCAAACTGAACCAAACTGGACCGAGTTTATTTTATTAAACCAAATTCATATCGGGTCAGATCCGGGTCCAACCCAAACCCGACCCATTAACCCAAACCCGACCCGTGCCCTAGCCTAGCGGATCGGGTCGGATCCCTGCAACCCGACCCGACCCGGACTGAAACCCGCACCCGTTAGGCTTCATCTTCCCCAAACCGCCTTCGCCCGACTTTTTGCCTCCCCCGCCGTCGCCGGCCGTTCGCTGCCCGCGTCGCCTCCGCTCCCGTAACGTCCGCCGAAACCTCTTCCCCTCCCCCTCGCCGGCCGCCGCTCCCTCTCCCCTCGACCTCTATATATACCCCCTTATTCCGCCGGAAAACCCACTTCACCACCCTTCTTCTCTGATCATCTCCGACCACCCGGCGCTGCATCCCCAAAACCCGATGCCGCCCTCGACGACCGGCCTCGCCGCCAGACCCACCCCGCCCACCTCCAGCGGAACCCGACCCCAGTCGCCTATCTCCCCACAGACCCGCGCTGGCCCCTCTTCAGTCACCGACTCCTCCGGCCGGCACTGACAGCACCGGCGCCACCTCCGCCCGCACCCCAGGCCGACTCCGGCGAGTCCCGACCAGCTCAGGCGAGCCTCCGGCAGCAAGCCCTAACCAGGACACGGGTTGGACACAGTGTCCAGGACACAGGACACAACTCGAGACACGAGGACAAGAAGAATTCGGTTTTTTGGAACCCAGTTCAGGTACTCGTATCTCACTCCTCGTAGCTCTGATTTCGATTCCGTGAATTGTATCGCGTAGCCTGCATGACCCCCTCGGTGCCCGCACAAACCGCTCGGGGCATCGCGTCCTGTGGTGATTGCACACCGCGATCCAAAAATAGAAAAACCAACGCCCTGTTTTTACCCCGGAACTGAGTACGTCCTGCCAAACGGGACGACTTGGTCGCACGCGGTCTTCATCGATATGTGCGCGTCGTTGATACGGACGTGCGGGACTTCGCAGAAGCTGATTCGGATGTGCGTGCACACCAGAATCAGTACGTATCCGCGGACACCGCCCCGTATCTGACCATTCTGTTTCTCGCTGTTACTTAGTGTACATACGTCGGATCGAGACAAAAGTTGCGCCATTGGACTCATAGCAATACGCTGGTCCTGTGAGCCAAGTTTGGTTCGATTCTGAGAACGTTGACAAAATTGCGTGTCGTGGGCCCCACAGGCTCCACCCGACAGGCAATTTTGAGAACGACTCATGGGAATCCAATTCTGGAAGTTCCGTTGGGTTCGTATCATCGTTCCTGACTTGTTAACACTAAGTTGGACTATTTTTGAGACCTTTGACCCTGACACATTTTTCGGTGTAAAGCTGCCCACATCTGGACCCCGCCTTGACCCGAAAATGTCGTTTTTGCCTTTGTCTCCAAATTGGACTCAAGGACAGGCGTTTCTAGCTGATTGATATTTTTTGGATCTGATGGTGATGTTTATTTCAGCAACCGGAGCAGTCGCTACAAATCCAACTGTTGCCAGAGCCACACTTGGAGCCAAAAACTCAGGCAAGTGTACCTTGCCATAAATGCAGTTTAATGATTCATTTTCTCTTGATTTATTTTCCTGTGACTGTTATACTTGCTCAACCCTAGGGCCGTGTGACTTACTTAGCTTTCGATTAAAAGTCGGGTGCCAACGCCGTACGCGGGGTTGTGTAAGGTCACTTAGAGATGGTTATCGTGACATTTATATTTCTCGTACTTGCCATATCAAGTACATTATACCCAGGACACTTGACACAGAACATGATGCAGAATCTTTCTGACTATTCAAGGTGGTTCTGTATAGGATATAGATTTCATGACTTGATCATTTTTCTTAGATCTTAATAAATGACATATTGTATTAGCTTAATCTTGCGTGACATGAACATGAGACATTATGGAACTGTGACATAAGATTACATTGTGTGGGGAGAGAATTACCATACAAAAGGCTGAATATATATAATAACTTAATGGAAGTGCCTTAGACTCTGACACAGAGCTTTGGTACCGTACTGGCCCTTCGAGAAAATACTGCTATGGTTTCTTTGACACTGATCCTGTAGTAGTCTCAGCCTGAGTATGACTAATAACTCTCACTTGCATTATCACTTAGCTGGTTTAAATTAATTACCCTATTGTTCCTTTATTTCTGCTCTGCATTATTTTGGCTTGTGATTTCTGTACCTTGCTATGTCCCCTGAGGACCTGGAATAGATTATATCCCCAGGTTTAGCAGACGAGATCTACCCTGAGGTGTACGGAACAGGAGCACTACTCGGAGCAGTACCTGAACCTGAGGATGAGGTGATTGCTGAAGACTTCTCCTGAACAATTGCTTCGCCATGCTCAGTCATTATGGCAAATAGACTTTATTTCCTATTTAATTAAACTCTTTATTTTTCTGTTTAATTGAACTTGTGTAAACAGACTTATTATCGGGTGGTTTCCCGATTTTTAAATACTTGTAACTAGATGTTGTTGTTTATTTCTTTTGCTGATGTTACTATCTTTATTCTGTGGATGAGATTAGTTAACCCTGACTATTGAATTACAGCTTAAGTATGCCCCGATGGATCCATTAAATTGGGTTTGTCCATCGGTGCGTGTTGCTGGCCATTATCACGCGTCCAGTCCCTCGTTATTTTGGGACTGGGGCGTGATATAATTTTTGTGGTGGCCCATGCAGGTCAATAACTAAATTGTTCGGTTTCAACTTAGGGACCGAACAGGCCTGCAATAAGAATAGGATAAGTTTTTAGGATCTCATCCACTTGCTTGAATCGTTCTTGATATCTGTATCGTATTCGAATTAATTTTTGAATTGCATCTTGCCTTGATTCCTGTGTGCCTCTTATAGTTTATTTTGATGCAGAGTAATGGATTCACAAGAAAATGACGGAACTCCAGCAAGAACACCAATAGGTGCTGAAGCCACCTACGGAGAAGATGAAGTGACGCTATTGAGTGGAGATCCCTCTACTCATCGAAGCAGCCAAGTAGATCCACAAGCTTCTCGATTTCGGCGTGATGATATTCCACCTCCGCCACAGTTCACTCCACAGATGCCTGTCTTTCCACCAGGGCAAGCAATGGACGGACAGCAGATGTTCCAGATGTTCTACGCAATGATGCAAGCTCAGCAACAAGTCCAACATGAGGCTCAACGTCGCGAGGCTGATTACTTGAGGAACAGTCTAGTAGATGCACTGGAGCAGGCCAACCTACCAGCTAGACGGCAACCGACGGGCTCTATCACAGACTTCCGCCAGCTGAAGCCCCGTACCTTCTCAGGTAAGGAGGAGCCCACAGAAGTTCATGAATGGCTCACCAATATACAACATCAATTAGAAGCAGCTGAGCTACCAAGGGAACGTTGGATGACTGCCGTCAGAATGCAATTGACGGACAATGCTCACCACTGGTGGCTATCTGAAGAGAGACGGCTCAGACCAGACCGAGTTACTTGGGAAGAGTTCTCCAGACTCTTTCAAGAGATGTACATTCCAGCTATCGCTCGATCAGAACTGCGGGACAAGTTCAATCGCCTCACTCAGGATGCTATGACGGTGGAAGAGTACAACGCCGAGTTCATTCGTCTGAGTCATTTTGCCCCTACCTTGATCCTAACAGAAGAAGAAAAGGCTGAGAAGTTCTTTGATGGGCTAAAGTTCGAGTTACAAAGAATGATCGGGTCTGTCGCACCTACTTCATACACTGATGTCCTGGCTGCAGCTCGACGTATGGAGCGTGTCATCAGACGAGAATCCAACCTGAAGAGGTCTTCCACCTCAGCACCAGCCAGAGCAACGAATGGAGAAGCTGCCAAGAAACCTCATCTGCATCAAGCACCACAAGGAGCTGCAACCAAATCCCTGACTCTTCCTACTTGCCACTAGATAGGCCATGTGGAGAAGGAGTGTAGACGTAAATTCGGACTGTGCTTAGGTTGCGGATCCAGACAACATGCAGTGAGAGATTGCCCTGAGCGTAGAGAAGGAACACCAAGGGCAAACCAACAAGCTCTACCAGTACCAGCAGGACATCAACCAAGGCCTCCCTTGGCACTTCAAGCAGCACCCTACCAGCAAGCCCAGCAACAGCAGAGAGCACCACCTCAAGGACGCGGCCAAGTTTTTGCGATGACTGTGGGAGACGCACAGAACCATGGCGTAGCTAATGAGAGTAAGTTTTTATAGTTTTTCCGTTTCTAGTATTGCTATAGTTCGTGCCTGCTGGTTCGTGACCCTAGACTTGACCTGATAACTTTAACTTGCTAATAATTGATAACCTAGTGTTGAACTTGATAATAACCTAGAATTGTTAAACTAATATGTTTTAAATATAACCTGGTTTTCTAAAACTGTAATTTCCCAAATTTCCCACATTTGGGAAATTGTATAACTTTTAAACACGTAGGAAAATAATTTTTCCTAGGTGTTACTCTCAAACCTTGATTCTCCTTAATTTTGTTGTGCTTCGAACAATGGTTACAACCTTGTCATCTCTGTTGACTGGTTATTCTTTAATTTCGAGGACGCAATCCTCTTAAGGGGGGTAGATTGTAATCCCCTGAATTTTAAAATTTGATAAATTTGGATTTTTCTGAATTTTCTTGGATTTTTCTGTAATTAAATTTAGGTATTTTTAATTATTAAAGGATTTTTAAATGTTAATAAATAATATTAAAATATTATGAAAATAATATTTTATGGTGTAAAATGGAAAACTAGACATAGGATAATTTTTCGGGAATTTATTGGACCCCGGAAGCATTTAAAAAGTCCTAAAAACTATTTAAAAATTAAATCGAATTGAACCCTAGATAAACCGGGTTTATTAATTAAACCAAACCAAACTGAACCAAACAGGACCGGGTTTATTTTTTTAAACCAAATTCATAACGGGTCGGATCCGGGTCCAACCCAAACCCGACCCATTAACCCAAACCCGACCCGTGCCCTAGCCTAGCGGATCGGGTCGGATCCCTGCAACCCAACCCGACCCGGACTGAAACCCGCACCCGTTAGGCTTCATCTTCCCCAAACCGCCTCCGCCCGACTTTTTGCCTCCCCCGCCGCCGGAAACGGCCGCCGCCCCCGGCCGTTCGCTGCCCGCGTCACCTCTGCTCCCGCAACGTCCGCCGGAACCTCTTCCCCTCCCCCTCGCCGGCCGCCGCTCCCTCTCCCCTCGACCTCTATATATACCCCCTTATTCCGCCGGAAAACCCACTTCACCACCCTTCTTCTCCGATCATCTCCGACCACCCGGCGCTGCATCCCCAGAACCCGACACCGTCCTCAACGACCGGCCTCGCCGCCAGACCCCGGCCGCCCACCTCCAGCGGAACCCGACCCCAGTCGCCTATCTCCGCACAGACCCGCGCCGGCCCCTCTTCAGTCACCGACTCCTCCGGCCGGCACTGACAGCACCGGCGCCACCTCCGCCCGCACCCCAGGCCGACTCCGGCGAGTCCCGACCAGCTCAGGCGAGCCTCCGACAGCAAGCCCTAACCAGGACACGGGTTGGACACAGTATCCAGGACATAGGACACAACTCGAGATACGAGGACACGAAGAATTCGGTTTTCTGGAACCCAGTTCAGGTACTCGTATCTCACTCCTCGTAGCTCTGATTTCGATTCTGTGAATTGCATCACGTAGCCTGCATGACCCCCTCGGTGCCCGTGCAAACCGCTCAGGGCATCGCGTCCTGTGGTGATCGCACACCGCGATCCAAAAATAGGAAAACCAACGCCCTATTTTTACCTCGGAACTGAGTACGCCCCGCCAAATGGGACAACTTGGTCGTACGCGGTCTTCACCGATATGTGCGCGTCGTTGATACGGACGTACGGGACTTCGCAGAAGCTGATTCGGATGTGCGTGCACACCGAAATCAGTGCGTATCCGTGAACACCGCCCCGTATCCGACCATTATATTTCTCGATGTAACTTAGTGTACACACGTCAGATCGAGACGAAACTTGCTCTATTGGACTCGTAGCAATACGCTGGTCCTGTGAGCCAAGTTTGGTTCGATTCTGAGAATGTTGACAAAATCGCGTGTCGTGGGCCCCACAGGCTCCACCCGACAGGCAATTTTGAGAACGGCTCATCGGAATCCAATTCTGAAAGTTCCGTTGGGTTCGTATCATCGTTCCTGACTTGTTTACACTAAGTTGGACTATTTTTGAGACCTTTGACCCTGACGTATTTTTCGGTACAAAGTTGCCCACATTTGGACCCCGCCTTGACCCGAAAATGTCGTTTTTGCCCTTGTCTCCAAATTGGACTCAAGGACAGGCGTTTCTAGCTGATTGATATTTTCTGGATCTGATGGTGATGTTTGTTTCATTAACCGGAGCAGTCCCTGCAAATCCAGCTGTTGCCAGAGCCACACTTGGAGTCGAAAACTCAGGCAAGTATACCTTGCCATAAATACAGTTTAATGATTCATTTTCTCTTGATTTATTTTCCTGTGACTGTTGTACTTGCTCAACCCTAGGGCCGTGTGACTTACTTAGCTTCCGATTAAAAGTCGGGTGCCAACGCCGTACGCGGGGTTGTGTAACGTCACTTAGAGATGGTTATCATGACATTTATATTTCTCGTACTTGCCATATCAAGTACATTATACCCAGGACACTTGACACAGAACATGATGTAGAATCTTTCTGACTATTCAAGGTGGTTCTGTATAGGATATAGATTTCATGACTTGATCATTTTTCTTAGATCTTAATAAATGACATATTGCATTAGCTTAATCTTGCGTGACATGAACATGAGACATTATGGAACTGTGACGTAAGATTACATTGGGTGGAGAGAGAATTACCATACAAAAGGCTGAATATATATATATATATAATAACTTAATGGAAGTGCCTTAGACTCTGACACAGAGCTTTGGTACTGTACTGGCCCTTCGAAAAAATACTGCTATGGTTTCTTTGACACTGATCCTGTAGTAGTCTCAGCCTGAGTATGACTAATAACTCTCACTTGTATTATCACTTAGCTGGTTTAAATTAATTACCCTATTGTTCCTTTATTTCTGCTCTGCATTATTTTGGCTTGTGATTTCTGTACCTTGCTATGTCCCCTGAGGACCTGGAATGGATTATATCCCCAGGTTTAGCAGACGAGATCTACCCTTAGGTGTACGAAATAGGAGCATTACTCGGAGCAGTACCTGAACCTGAGGACGAGGTGATTGCTGAAGACTTCTCCTGAACAATTGCTTCGCCATGCTCAGTCATTATGGCAAATAGACTTTATTTCCTGTTTAATTAAACTCTTTATTTTCCTGTTTAATTGAACTTGTGTAAACAGACTTATTATCGGGTGGTTTCTCGATTTTTAAATACTTGTAACTGGATGTTGTTGTTTATTTCTTTTGCTGATATTGCTATCTTTATTCTGTGGATGAGATTAGTTAACCCTGACTATTGAATTACAGTTTAAGTATGCCCCGATGGATCCATTAAATTGGGTTTGTCCATCGGTGTGTGCTGCTGGCCATTATCACGCGTCCAGTCCCTCGTTATTTTGGGACTGGGACGTGATATGAAGAATATAAAGAAGACAAGAAAGATTGTAGATAACTAATAAATATAATAAGTACAATACTTAGAAAATTTATCTTTATACCCTCCAGAATTTAAACAAGAAGCCTATAATCATCCCTATCTTAGGTTCTAGGAGAAGGAACAAGAGGTATTATAGAGGTAGAGCCTCCTAGGAAGTGAGAATACATATTTTTTATTGTACACTTAATGATCTCAAACCTATACACATGTATTACCTATTGTCACACCCATTTCTAGATTTAATATTTCTTGAATTTTTGATATTTAAATTTATTTTCTGATAATGCATTTATGTTGTATTTGCATGATGATTCATGTCATTTGTATTTATTCCTATTGTCTAGAGAGACAACCCAAGACCTGTAGAATACCCATTATTTCCATAGACCCGGTTTAGGACCCGCATGTAGAATGGATACTTGGTTTGGTTTATTTTTGTTGAACCCATGACTAAACCATCTCCTTTTTCTCCTTAGTATATATATAAGAGTTTTCTCTCTCCTCTCTCATTCTTTTTTATTTTTACTTTCTTTCTCCTTCCTTTTCTCCTTTCCCTCAAGACCAAATCATAACCCTAAGGAGAAGTTGTTGTGACTTGGGCCGTGAGAGTTAGAGGCTAAGAAGCCACTCCAGGTAAGTATATCTTGCTCAAATGATAAAGCCATGAATTTTCAGATTTTATTTATATTGTGTAAATTTAAAATGTGTTTTATTGAAAATGTCCGCCTTGATGTTCTCATCTAATTTAGTTCTTGGAGTTTTGGGTTTTGATCGACGATTTGGAGTAGATCTGTGTTTCAAGATTTGAGTTTTTATGGGTTTCATGTGTTTTCTTAGTTTTGATCTATTAAAATTTGGTATCTTCAAAATCTAGTTGTTCTATGTGATGGAGCAATTTATTTTGAGCATTTTGACTTTTTGGTTCACTTGATTTTGCGTTAAAATAAAGATTTTATGAGAAAAATAAGTTTTTGAGTTTTTGGAGCTTTTTCCATTGAGTTAGTACTGTTTTGGGACGATGGAGTTCCATGAGCCCTGCATCCATGCTTCCTGTATGCTCCCTGCATCCATGCGTCCTGCATGCGCCCTGCGTCCCATGCGTCCTGCTTACACCCTGCATCCATGCATCCTGCATGCACCCTGCATCCCATGCTTCCTGCATACACCCTACATTTCCTGCGTCCTGTATCCCTTGCATTCCCTGTATGCGTTCGGATTGCATATGCAGCTAACTTTTTTATGTGCCTGGTTTTATCACGCGTTCCTTCCATTTTTGCTTAGGATATTTCTTTGTGTATTATATAGTTGGATATTATGCTCTTATAATTTAACACATGTTCTGAACCTCAAGACATCGTAGAAATTGTTGTGTATATTAACCTATTGCATTTGGCATCGAAAAATCGAGTGTGAGTATTGCACAATGTATCACATGTCACGTATACGATAAGTTCGCCAATGATAACTCGTGAATAGCTCGTACCCGTAACTCGTCATCCCAGGAAGTTTCTCGAGTGTCCATGACTCGAGAACTTAAAATAATTTGGTAATGATTAGACAAGATAAGTTTCACCTAGATTATTGGAAAGGAAGAATATTGCGCTACCGGCTACACCGATCTCCAAGGGCCCCATGAGGCATGGGCCAACCCTGCTAGGCAAGGACCCCATGACCTACCAAGTTTACGCATGCCATGGTACATACAAGACTTTGTGATGTACCATGGTAGTCATATGATTTGTTGCATAATGTGGTTACACGATCTGTGATGTGCAGCGGCACTTACAAAATAATTTTATATATAAGTTTATGTTCACAATACAAGTTTATATGTAATTTTTTGTTATAATATAAGTTTACATTCAATTTTATGCCATTAGATAAAATTATGATTTTAAGATCTAGTTTATGTTTATCTGTGACAAGTTACAAGTTATATTTTGTGTAATATGACTAGTTCAATTATAAGCGTACCCTTGGCCATCCGGGTTGACTGCAGTGCCGGTAGTAGCGATATTCTTCAAAACATGCATTTGTTAGTAACTAGGTTTGTGATAACCCTAGTTAGTTAATTATAGCAAGCCGTAGGCATGTTTTGCCGAGATATATTGTTTGCCTTGTTTGGCAAGATCGTCATGTTATATTCTATTTTCTTTTGGTGCGTGGATAGAGTTCAAAGTTCTGCTCGGGTGAATGTCTGCAACCCCGGTCATTCTTTGGTTTAAGGGTTGTGGTCCTAATCCAGAGTAGTTCCTATGCCCTTTTGCCGCTCGTCGCCTTATCTTTCTTTATAGTTAGTTTGTTATCACTGCACCAGTACTTATAGTTATTTTATCGAGACAAGTACATTGGTATCGTATAACTCTCGACCCGTATTTATTTTTATATAGCTCTCTTTTCTGCTAATGTTATGATATATTTTGTCTACCACTTGGAGCTCATTTGTGGTACTTGTTGGTTGGAGTTCTGACCCCACTGGTTTTGCTTGGCCCAATTTATTCGAATAGAACCAGGATCCTTCGTACATCCAGTAAGTTGGCTCACACTCGTAGGGCTGTGGCCGAAGCTCGCGAGTGGGTTTCCTTCTTCCACCCCTCTTTTTGATTTCTCGATTTGTGGTGTCAACAAGCGGGCAGAGTTAGCTCCTTAAAATTTTAAGACTATGGTCAACATGATGTATATATTAGATAATGGCTGGTATATTTGATTATGTATAATTATACTCTGCCAGTGCAGCATTTTGTATTCACTAGCTTCATCATCTATGTGGTATATATTTTGGGATGCCTCTTTATATTCATGTGTGATATGCTCTTAAAATTATTGTTGATGGATAGAGATACTAGGAATTGTCGGCCTTAGGACTGATGTCATAGCATGCTAGAGTCCACCCATTTGTCTTCTAGACAACCTTAGCACAGTGCGGCTTACTTTGGTATTCTGCAAAGTGTGGTTGGCCATATCAATCATCGTATTTATCTAGTATTCTGGGAGCGGGATGTGACTCATATGTTTAGAGATACCCCTACTTATACAACCTATATAAATAACTCATCTTACCTTAACTTATCACTCATATAGTCATATATTTACATATATAAATAGTTATCTATGTACCTTATACTCTAATACTTTATAACACTTGACATAGATAATATACTTGGTACTATCACTAGTCATATACTCATGACACCCAAATACCCTACTCTCATGTATCATATTGGTACACACTAATCACTCTAGAACACTATATATATGATTTCTATCCAAATTCTTGACATAATTGTTCGCCATTAAATGAGTTTGTGTAAAACTTTGTATTTAAGGAACGAAGAAGAGTAAAAAGAATCCTAAACAGAATTGTTTAAGTACAATATTTTGTTCTGGGGTGTGGCAATGGACAATGAGTACTATGGAGGCTCCTTTACTCCGTTGACTATCCGACGCAGGGTGAAGAAGCTTATGCTCTTTCGTTGCTTGGCTCTATATGCTCTATGTTCTAGTCTCCCTCTATGTGTCTCCCTCTTTGGGCAGGCCACCCGGATATATATAGTCATCCTTGGACGCACATATATTTTGGGCCGCATGGATGCTGGATGGTGCTATACGTACCTTCTTAACAAGGTACACCTGTAACCGTGAGCAGGCCAAGCTGACATGTGGAAACTTGATAAGATTTTTTGTTGCTGAAGATCTGGGCGGTTCTCATCCTTAGTGTGCATGACTCGATCAATTTTGACACGTGGCTCGCACTTGGTTAGAGAGGGCTATTTCAGTTGTAATGGCAAGACTTGGTCTTTATGAAGTCTGGGATGCATGTTGCCTGAGGCGCATGGAACGCTTGGAGTCTGGGATGCATGGGGCTAGAGACACTTGGAACACATGGAGTTTGGGATGCATGGGGCCAGAGACTCATGGAACGCATAAAGTCTGTGATGTATGGGACCAGAGATGCATGGAACACATGGAGTCTAGAAAGCGTGGGGTCAGATAAGCATGTAACGCATGGAGTCTGGGACTTATGAGGCCCTTATTTTGCTTTTCATGTGGCGCTGCACACCATCGAGAGTGATATTCTGCGTTGACATAAGCCTTTTATCGTTTAGTCTGTTCACGTCTTTTGAGGCAATCGAAAAAATTCTTTTTGTCAGGATTCTATTGTCAGAGACGATCTTGTTGACAAGATTTTATGTCCAGTCTATCTGCGGCCAAAAGATCCTTTAGCCGAATAGGACATATGGATGTTACCTATTGGGCTGTAGGGTGACTCTTTGGCCTGATTTGAGTCTTCTTTTGGGGGCGTATGGCTGTTGGATGCATGGACGCGTGCTGCCAAGCTGGCACTTTTAAGACTTTGTTCAACCATTTTGGGAAGCTTAACTTCCTTTATGCAGACTTCTTGGGAACTTAACCGTTGGTTTTATGCAGACTTCTCAGAAGCCAAATCGTTGGATTCGCCCTTTCTAGGTTCATCATTACAATTATTGCCGTCACGAGAACCGTCGCTCTCTTTTATAAATACCACTGCCGTGGTCCATCGTGTTCCACTTCGTGAAGCATGTCATCCAAGGGACTAGTTGGGAATCTTGGCCACCGCCTTGCTTCTTCGTCGTCTCCACCCTGCTACGTACTAGTGCTCGGGTATAAGAGTATCTGGACTTGGAGGGTCTCTTGAGGGACGAGCTTTCGGTTCTTCGCCAACTGTCATGGCGTTTCTACCTAGATGGAGGGCACATGACGAGGGTGAGTTGTCTGCTGCTGCTAGCCTTCTGTCCTTGCTTGGGTTGACTTTGGAGGCTCTTGCTAGGCCTCTAGGGTCCACTCTGGACTTTTCCCTACTTCCCCCTAACTCTAGAGGAGAGGGAGACGTTGGAATAGAGGGAAGGAATGCGCAGCCTATTTTATCTTGCGGGCATATGTTCGCTCCAAGATGTCGCGACTATGCTTCGTGAGGCTCGTGGCTCATCTGACTGATCGTGTCTTCCTTTTTTTTTTTTTTTGTATGGGACTTGATGGCTACATGTTGTAACCCCACTTTTGCAAATGACATTTTTTTTATTAATATTTCTTTTATGTGCCCCCCGTACTCTAATGATGATCAGGCCGTATGAGGGCCACCTATGCGGTTGGCTGTTCTAGTCGCATATGTCCCGTGCGGCTCCTTTACGACTTGCTTTCATATTGGGGTACATGAGCTCTTATGCGGACTGTATGATTTTTTGCTTCTACAAGACCCACTTTAAAGTTTCCAGAACTGGTCAGTTTGGAATACTTTGAATAAGAAGCATGATTAAGTTTTGGCCGCATACGAGTGAAAGAGCGTAGGACAACTCTAGAGGGCGGGTGAATAGAGTACAGCGGAATAATCTACCCAATTAAAATTAAGCAGAGTGAAGGCAGTTATTAACTAGCTGTGTATATGCAATATAATAAAGTAAGAGAAAGAGAGTGCAAACGCAATTATCGCGATGTCTATTGGTTTTCCTCTGAGATGACTAGTCCATTCCCAAGAACTCAAGCTTGGAGTTTTATCCACTATAATCACCAATAGTGAATCACAAGCTTTGATCCGAAGGCTTGCCACTTCTTTACAACAAGAGTTTTGATCCAAAGGCTCGCAACTTCACACACGTGGGTTTGATACGAAGGGCACGCAGACTTCACACAGAAGAAGAGCTTGATGAACCAAGCTTTTACAACTCGAACAACTTCTAACCGAGATCGTACTTGACACTAGAAGGCTGGGAGTTGATCTTGGAGATAAGAAAGTTTAGGATATGGGGGTTTACTTACTGTATGATAGAAATATTGAGTATGGTTGAGTGAGTAAGAATATAAAAATGTAACTCTATTTATAGGTTATTACCAAACCGAGTTCGGCCAGAATTGGGTAGGGAATATTTGAATTTTTGGATGTTGGAGGCCACAAATCAGGGATATAACAACTAGATGATTTTATACTAAATAGGTGACCGAGTTCGGTGCGAATTCGGGGCAAATTCGGTCCGTGTTTGGTTTACTTATTTTTTATAGATCCAAGTTTGTATGTGGACTAGTTCGGTGGATAGGTTCAAGATATTTTTGGCCTGATTTATGGTTGGATGGGTTTTAGACTATTTGAGTGGACTGAGTTGCTTTCTAGTTGCTAGTGCAACTCGACTTACATAAGTCCTAGACTTAAATAAAATATAAGATTACATAAGAAAACCAAGAGCACTATGATGACGCCAATCTTCTGAAATATTTGCTGACTTGAAGATGCATTTTCTCTTGTCGGCAGTTTAGAGAAATCTTCTGGTATAATTTTTTTTTGGCTCATCGTCATATGGAATATGTCCATTGCTGATTTTTCTTATTGCTTTTTGCATGTACATGTTAGACGAATAAGGAAATATACAGAAGCAAATATTACATATCTGGACAATGTTGAGTTTAATTAGAAGATACTATAGTGATTGATAGATTATCATAATGTTAAACTTAATCGATTAGCCATATTCAAAAACTCAATATAAACATTGGGCCAACAATGAGCTCATGCACCCCCAATATAAAAGTAAGCCGCATAGGAACCGCACGAGACCTATGCGACCAGTACAGCCAATCGCATAGGTGGCCCTCATGCGGCCTGATCATCCTCAGAGTACGGGGGCCGCATAAAAGAAATATTGATCAAAATAAAACAAAAAAGGTGTTTTGCAAATGGAGGGGTTACAAAAAAGGTCATTTATAAAAGAGAGCGACGGTTTGCGTGACAGCAAGAATTGCAATGATGAACCTAGAAAGGGCGAATCCGACGGTTTGATACCGAGAAATCTGCATGCAACCAACTGTTAAGTTCCTAAGATGTGTGCATAAAGGCGGTTAAGCTTCCCAAAATAGTTGAGCCAACTCTAAAAAGTGCTAGCTTGGCAGCACGCATCCATGCGTCTTGTCACGCCCCAGTTCTAAATTTAAGGAACTGAGCCACGTGGCATTGGCCAACGGGTACACTTCGATGGGCTTCCTAATCTAATGGACCCGTTGGAGTGCACCTAAGATATAAAGTATAATAATATAACCCAATATTTAAACATAAGCAATGTAACTAATCTCATCCACAAACATAAGAATATGAAACACATAGAGAAAATAAGTCAACTAATGTGCAGGAAAAAATAATTCTGGAAATATATCATAATACAAACCGGATAGTCACATGGGGACAAACCCGCTAATACAAGTACTGAATGAAAGGAAGCAATAAGATAACTAGGGTCGATATCTACTAACTAGATAATGATACCGAATCCAAGGTGAAGTCACTACCGGTGATCAAGTGAAGTCCTCGGGAAGGATCTCGTCCTCTACTACAAATCTTGCTCCAGGATATACACCTGGTCCTTACTCCTCCGGGTAATCCTCCTCGCCTATGCTTAGAAGGGAACCAGATCTTCAGAGGGGCGTAACAAGGTACAAAAATAATATGCCATAGTAAAACAGAAAAGAAACATGTGATATGCCGATGTAATCTAGAATAACCACCTAAGTGAGACACAACCTGAAAATAATGTTTTACACATGGGCTTTCCAAATTTAGATCCGTAGCTTTGAGGCACAATGACACACGACGCATACCCGTTGCTGCGAGCGCAGAGACACATAGTAAGTAAGTACTATGACTCCAGATATATGATCTCTACGTAAATAAGGATATATATAGTGTATACGAAGTAGCCCAAGCGTCTAGTAACTGTCTTTTCCTCCCAATGCGGTCAACGAAACACATCTGTAGCTCACTGAGCCTGAACCTCTATCTAAACAGTCTCGTCATACGGAAGTAACTAGCACCAATCACGATCCTATAATCATCACAAGTTTCGATCATGCGAGACCATCAGGATACAGGAAGTCTGGCACGATGACAGTGTATGAATATGTCCTAGGATTCCTATGTAACCAAATAGGTACATAAAGATATCGAAAAATATCTAACAATCGATACTAGACGTTACTGACGAACGTCATCACTTGGATATTATAACACCCTATTCCGCTCAAGCGGACTGCCGATTCAAACGGCAAAAGTGCAATGTCCCAACACGCTTTGCTCAGGCGAGAATACTAGTTTGAGGCAAAGGATATCCAGACTTGGCCCTACAGGAGTTCGTCTTAGGCTTTCAGAGGCTCGCTCGGAGTATCGCTCAACCGAGGCGAATCATCGCTAAGGTGGGTGCTACGGTAAACTCGTCTTTGCTTAGCCAGCACACTTAAATATGGAACGATATATGCTAGTCGCTAGGTGAATCACCCCCTGCATGCTAATAAGCATATAACGCACCTAGCTAAGGGAGTAATCCCAACTTGTATTGCTTGTGTTAGAACATGAAAATGAAATATTGTTTATAAATCAGACCCTCGCATGCTACCTTTGCCTTGTGCAACTAGACCCGTTATGCCTTGAGTAGAACGTTATGAACATTACACTCTTTGTTGTGCACCCCTTTACTGCTATACTGCACGACCCTAGATAATGTCGCTCGGTTAGTCCCCTTACGGTTTCACTACTCGGCTTACCTTCGAGCCCGAGCTAATGTGAATGCTTATGTTTATACAAATTCATGCTTGCCTGCTTATATATTGCCTCAATTCAGAGCTTGTCATATAATTGTATGCCAATATCTAGTGAATGTTATCTTGCCTTGTTTCATCCAGACCACCAAAAGACTATCTAATAGTCGTTCCGTGAAAGTATGAACAGTAAAAGTATTTAGGATTGTTAGGTCGCCAAGGCAATCTCCGAACCAGGGGAACGCATCATGTCAAGTTACATCTGAATAATGAATCAGGGATTCTTATGTCTGATTGTGTGAAATTCAGAATAAATGAACCACTGAGTCAGGAACGGCCTGGGATGGCTTGTAGCGAGGATCATGACCTATGCCTACAACCATCACCGTTTACTAGAAAAATGAAAGAACAACAAAAAACTCATTCATTCAGTCGTGGACGCTTGTGCACAAGCTTGATTTCCTCGGACGGGGCGCCGGGGCACCGGGACCGATTCGGCCTAGGGGAAGATCCGATAGTCGCGCTAGTTTGTTTCTAGCACAGATAAGTTCAGTCAGTTGCCGGGGCATCGGAACCACCGTCTTATTGCGACTATGTCCACAATGGATATGCCAGCGACTCCTGTGCATTTACATGATCATACTCGCTTAGCGGCAATCCGTGTGCGAGCTATTGCATTTCATCTATGAATATAAATCCGAGTATCCTGATAAAAGATCAATGAATCTATGAATTAATAATGAATCTGAGCAACAAGTACACCTGAGTTCCATAGTTTAAAAGAAGAACTCGTATACCTGATTTAGAACCCGCTCGTAGCACACTCGTATTGCATATGCTATTGCCCCTAAATATTTATAAATGCTTGTGCTTGAATTAACTTGGTTTATACATGGACAGGGAAGGAGAATTGGTAAGTTGGTAAGTCTCGCCGTGTTCCCTCTTATATCGCACGGCTCACTGCCACACGAGTTAGGCTTTTCATATATGCCATGAAACTGATCCTAAAGCATAACTAGAAAGACAACATAATAGTTGGTGCACGGGACCTATGATACGTGTTTGGATTTGTCGAGCGGGCGATTATCCTCCCCACCAGTGCATTCGTGTATTGATAATCCACCAGGTTGTTTGCAGGGTGCGGGAGAACCTCGTTCGGTGCGGATGCCTCCTTCGTACGTGCTAAGGCGTGGAGTTCACTCTGGAGCCTTGGAGCGCTGCGTCCGAAACTAAAGCACATATACAAGACATAATGTTGGAACATCGCCTGTATCATTCCACAAATGTAGCCGCTTGGCACACTTTTACTGTTTCAAAGAGAGAGGCTTGAGCGACTTGTAAACTCGGCTATGCGCCGCTTGTAACATTATTTATATCAATAAAGAGTTTATTTTACTTTAACTTGTGTTATTCAATGCTTTCGCTATTGTCGACTCAATGAACTTGTTACCAAATCGCCTATGCGTTTATAATTCTGCTGCACTCGGACAATCTGTGCGACTCTTGGGTTTAGATTTCTTATCGCAATCCAAATAAACCACGGCCTTGCACGGGCGCGGCTCACGCTCGTGCGACATCACGCCCAGATGGGCCAAAGCGATCGTCCCGCGGGAGCGCTGGCGCGGTAATTCTCGCCTAGCAGGGACGGCCGATTAGCCTGCGGGAGACGGGGCGTGACAGATATGACCCAGACGCTAAGTAATAATTTCGGTCCAAAGTGAACACAAAGGTTTTAGTGGTGGCTCATGCTTGTCTGTTCTTCAGACTTGTGGTATGTCATGGTCATAGGTGTCTCAATCCAACATGATCCTTCTTGAAATTCTGAACGTTATATGGTGGTTACGGCTGTAACTAAATAAGGGGGTGCATACTACAAGTAAGTCACTTAGGATCACATAGAATATCTATTGTTTTAATCAAACAAATAAGAACAGTAAACATAGAACATATATGACAAGGAAGTAAGGCATCACAAACGCCCTACCACAACATTCAAGAAACCTGTAAAATAAAAAGGCTGAAAGAGTAACAAGAGTACATGACCATGATCAGCTGCAGTCTGATTAATTATAATCATGTAGGAAACTAAATATCCAGATTTACGGCTAACAAGTGCCGGTGGCTAAACGCCCAAAATGAGTAAAATATGAAATGACAAGCAGGGAAGAAGAGACCCACTCATTTTCCCCAGTGGCCATCCGCCTGGTATACAACATTATTCAGGGGAAAGTACGCTTGATCCTCGAGTGCTGGCTCTAAACTTGGCCATGCAAAACTAGTGAAATTAGACCCCAAATAGCAAGTACCACAAAGGAAGCACGAATACAAAAATAAAACCAGGTTATAATATATATATATATATATATATATATATATATATATATATATATATATATATATATATATATATATATATATATATATATATATATATATTTATACACACACACACACACACACACACACACACACACACACACACACACACACACACACAATATATATATATATATATATATATATATATATATATATATATATAATTTTGTCTTGTAGCTTCGGTTCATAGTCTTCGTGACACAATAATCTAACCCTACAACCAAACAAGGATAAGAGTTAAACCATCGCACCATGATAGTCCATGTCCCTAGACTATTGACAGCAGATACAATACACAAACATGCTTAGTTACATAATCGGCCAATCACTTGTACGGCTTACTAGATGGAGTCTGGGTTATCCCAGAGATATTATGATATAGAAATCCTCAGATCAAACCAGTTACTAGCAGGGTTAGCTGAGCCACAAATTGTTGCATAGCACATAGTAGTATGCACCGGTCCCTCGTAAGGCCACCGTGCTAAGATCGCATAGAATACATAATATCATATAATAGTCAGATATTGCCATCCAAATAATGAGAACTTAAATAATATATATGGGGACTAGCCTGCACACCCCAATTCAGATGACTGGAGGTGGCTAGTTAGGCCCGATCTCGAGATTCCATTTCCTAATGCTCTACAAGTTTAGTTGCCTAGTTAACCCTAATGTTAACTGGAATCTCATGGCGTGGTCACATAGTATTCCCCTTATATGACGTACCATAGTACGGCCACGCTAGATACGAATCCACTTTGTCACTTGATAGTTCAATTTGGATTCACCCCAGCGTGATACAACAATCAACATATCCTAGCCATGCTTGGTCATTGACTAACCCTTACGTCCAGGCTGGAGATTGAGTCAAATCACATATCACGTAGCACATAGGTACCGCAGTATAAACATGTAATATAATCGCGTAGGAACACTTAGCACGTAGGAACACATAGCACATAGTAAGTGTATCAGCATGGATACAAGTGGTCGAGTCATGATGCATAGATGGGTCTAATACTTTATGGTCATCAAAGTCACATATACAACTCATAAAGTCCAAAGGAACATTCAACCTAAACAAGTCCAATAAAATATATGCAAGGGGCTGCATGCACGCAAAAGGATCAAGGCAGCATGGGAAGTCAGGCCGTATAAAAATCTTGGCCGCATGGAGTTATGCCACATAGGATCAGCTGCCACATAGAATAAGTCAAAGTTTACTCCTCGGGATAAGTGATAAAGCGAAGACACATAAATAAAGTGTCAGTGATGTGACATAAAGTATGATATGACATAAAGTGTGATGTGACATAAAGTGTGATGTGATATAAGGTGTATCGGAAAGAAAAGACAAAACTATAAAAAGATGCGCCATGGATGCGCCAAAGTTCAGAGTCATGCGTCCAAGGGAAGGTGTCCGCATGCTCTGCTTACCGCATAAGTTTGATGTCGCATGAAGTTCGACACCACATGGAGTATCTTTTGGACTGAGCGAATTTCTCATTCGTTCAGCGAGTGAATGCACAAAAGTGTTCAAGGACACTTGTATAGATCAGCAGTCGTGCGTCCAATAAGATAGACGCATGCTGTCAGTATGAGGCAAAAGTTGAGCAGCATAACCCTCTCGGGCTGTATAGTACTTCTCAGCTGCATAGCTCGCTGGCTGCATGAAGACTTCATCTTCTCCAATAGCAGGTTCTACCATGGCGAAAACTCCCAAAAATTAAAATCTCGTTTTCTTCATAGAAACTATATTTTAACTCCGAATTGAGTGAACCAAAAGCCAAAACGTTCGAAATAAAGTTATACATCCTTCCTAAAAACTATATTTTAAAAATACTATGTTTTAGTAGATCAAAACCACCAAAAACTCAAGGAACCCATGAAACCCTAAGTTAGAAAAGTAGATCTAAGCAAATCTATCCATCAAAACCAAGAACTCCAAGTATTAAAAATGGTCAGAATCATCATAAGCACAGAATAGACTAATAAAATGCAAGAAAAGAACAAAAAACAAAAATCTAAAGGTTTCTACATGTTGTGCAAGGTGTATTTGCCTAGAAATAAAAGAAAGAGGAGAAATGAAGAATGAGAGAAGAGAGAGAAACAAGTTAGCTTATATAGCTAGGGTTTGAGGTTTAGACCATGGATTCAAATTCATTAATAAACCAACCCACAAATAAACCATAAACCATGATTAACCAAAGAATGGGTCTAGTCTCCATGCATACAATCTAATGATCATGTGAGCAGGAAATACTCTAAGCAGGAATAAATACAAGCAAAAAATAAATATATCCCAAAATACGTATTCTGGGAACGGGGAGTGACATCTCTACCCACCTTAAAAAAATTTATCCTTGGAATTCAAACCCAAGGCTAACTAGAGAAATCAGAACAAGTACTATGCTAACTACAAGATCATGTAATCAAATTCAAGCATATGAAGAAGAAGTATCACATAGCATGGATAAATGAATCACGAGATTTGAGATACGAAGGCATAAGAATGAATATACCTTTCGAGTCGAATAGGTACGGATACCGAGACTGGATATCATTCTCGCCCTCCCAGGTCGACTCTCCTAAAGGGTAATGACCCCAAGCAACTCGGACAAGATAAATAGTCCAATTCTTGAGCACCTTCTCCCTTCGGTCCAAAATGGATACGGGCTACTCCTCATAAGACAAGTTGGTACCAACGACTAGCTCGGAATGGTCGAGGATATGACTCAGATCTGGGACATACCTATGCAACTGAGATACATGAAATACATCGTGCACCTCACGTAGCAAAGGCGAAAGGGCAAGATGATAAGCAACATCGCCTACCCGTTCGAGAATATCGAACGGATCGACGTATCGCAGACTAAGCTTCCCGCAAATCCCGAATCTAATGACTCCATGGGTTGGATAAATTTGTAAGAACTCGTTGTCGTTGACACAAAACTGTAATAGCCTACGATGTTGATCTGCTCAATGCCGATGCCGATCTTGTGCAACCCGAAGTCGCTCTCTGATTTGCTTGACAACTTCTACTGTCTGCGTGATCATTTCAGGGCCTAACAATTTCTGCTCGCCAATGTCATCCCATGTCAATGGTGACCTACACTTTCTCCCATATAACGCTTCAAAAGGTGCCTTCTGGATGATGTCCTGATAACTGTTGTTGTACGAGAACTCGACGAGATATAGGTGATCTTTCCAAGACCCATCAAAGTCCAAAGTACAAGCTCACAACATATCCTCCAATGTCTGGATGGTTCTTTCTGATTTTTTGTCTTTCTGTGGGTGGTAAGCGGTACTAAATCTCAACTTAGTGCCCAAACTCTGGTGCAAACTCTTCCAAAATTTTGAAGTAAACTGAGAGTCTCGATCTGATACGATACTCACTGGGATGTTGTGCTATCTTACTATCTGTCGCATATACATCTTTGTTAACTGCTCTGTGGATTGCCCCACTCGGAAGAAAAAAAAGTGAGCTACTTTAGTGAGATGATCTACTATTACTCAAACTGTATCACGACCAGTCGGGGATCTAGGTAAACCAGTCACAAATTCCATCGTGATATGTTCTCATTTTCACTCCGGAATAGGAAGCGGCTGCAATAATTCTGCTAGTCTCTGCTGGTCGGCCTTCACTTGTTACGCCCTAGTCCCAAAATATGTAGGACCAGGAATACGCAACATGCCAGCTATGCATTCGACCAGACTCTGGTCCGACTCGAATACGTATAAGCTGTATAATAATGGTCACTATCTAAATAATCCAGTAAATATAAACATCTATGTCTCAATCCACAATGAACAGAAATATACAAGAATGAGCTACATGTGCTATAGTCGGCCGCCCAATAACACACAAACTCGAATAGACTCGAGAAAAAATATGAGTCTATAAAAATTAGGCTACAACAGCAGATGAATAAATAATATGAATAAAATAACCATAATACCGGTAGAAATGATATAAGTACCTGGTACCAATTCTTGCAAGACAAGCAACTCCATCAGCAACTCTAAAGGCTCCGTAATCGTCTATGCTGCAAAACTGGCAGGGGACCAGGTCCTCAGAGGGATGTAACAAGGTACAAAAATAGTATGCCATAGTATAACAGAAAGAAACAAGTGCAACGCCGGTGTAATCTAGCATAACCGCCTAAGTGAGACACAGTTTTGAAGAAAATGTTCGACGCGTGGGCTGTCCAAAATAAAATTGTAGCTCCGAACACAGAGATACATGGGGCATACCGTAGCTCCGAGCACAGAGTCACACGGGTGATACTACTACTTCGGATACAGGAACACTACATAAATATGACATATACATATATATAGCACGTGCAGAGGAGCCCAAACATCTAGTAACTGTCTTTCCCTCCCAAAGCGGTCAATGAGTGTTCGCTGAACCTGAACCTCTATCTAACAGTCTCGTCGTACTGAAGTAACTATCAACAATCACGACCATAAAGTCCTTCCAGTTTTTGATCATGCTGACAGTATCAGGATACAAAAAATTTAGCATGATGACGGTGTCTGAATGTGTCCTAGGGTTATGATATAACTAAGTGTGTACATCAAGGTATTGCGAACATCTATCAATCGTTACCAGACGTTACCGACGAACGTCTGCACCCGATTATGACCCGGACGCGAAGTAACAATTCTGATCCAAAGTGCGCACAATACATATAAAAAAATAGAAATATGGTAACTGAAATACAGGATGGCAAGGTACACTTGCCGGAAAGCCAGACGAAGATTCAAACCCGAACTCGCCAAGGTAGTAGCAGCTCAAGATGAAAATTGGAGCAGATGTCTTCGGATGCTGTCACAAATATCACCAACAGTTTTAAAATGAATGAGATACTCAGAAAAGTATATACATACGTCCAATTTGGACACAGTGGCAAAAATGAAATTTCTGGTCAACACGGGGTCCATAAGTGGCCGTCTTGCTCCGAAAATTATGTCAGAGACAAGGTTCTCCAAATTCATCAAACTTAGTGTCTACGAGTCCAGAACGATGATACGAACCCAACAGAACATTCATAATTGGATTCCGATGAGTCGATCACGAAATTGTCCGTCATGTGGAACCGTGGGGCCCATGAAACAACGTTTCATCAACGTTCTCAGAATCGAACCAAACTTGGGTCACAGGGCCAGCATAATGCTACGAATCCGATGACGTAAGTTTCGTTGCAAAATGACAGGCACACACAAAATTAGGACTAGTGTCAGAACACGTCGATATAGTACTTTTCGATGGATACGTGTTGATTTTGGTGTGCACGCACATCCAAATCAAGTTCCACGAAAGCCCACACGTCCACGTTGACGATATGCACTATTTGGTGCAATTGGTACGCAACGAGGTTTCCCGGATTAACGGGACCAACTCCGTATCAGGAAGTATCATGGGTTTATAAAAATAGTTTTTCCCAAGAATTGGAATTCTAATTACTATCAATACAATGCAAACTAAAATATTCTAAATGAACACACAACAACTAGGTTAAGTAGGGTTCATACCCGAAGAGTAGGTTCAAGGATCGGTTGCGCGAGGAGGGAGATATCCCTTCGTGAATCGGGAAGGTTGAACTCAGTTTCTGTACACGGGTTTGAGCCGCGGTTCCTCGCGGCTGCGGGGAGGGGCCATGACGGCGGCGACTCGCGGTGGCAGGTCGATGGCAGTAGCGGCGGGGGAGGTGATGGCTCCGGCGAGGTGGCGGTGATGGTGGTGTTCCGTGGTGGTGCTGGAGGTGGTCGTCGAGCTGTTGGCAGTGAATGGAGGTAGCGGGTGGTTGATTGAAGGTGGTGGAGCGAGGATAGTCGACTGCAGTGGTTGGCAGCATCGGTTTCTCGCCGGAGAAGACGCGGTAGAGTAGCAGCGGTGCTCGCCGGAGTTATAGAGGTGGTGAGTGTGGTGGCAGCATCGTGGAGTGGAGGAGAAGACGCGGGTGGAGGATGCTGCGGTGATGGCAGCGAGCTGCTGGAAAAGACTGCGGCAGTGGAGGAGTGGTGACCCACCGGAGAAGAAGAGCAGGGTGAGGGCGGGCAGTTCATGGAGAAAGGTGAAGGAGAAGTGAAGAGAAAGAAGAAGAAGAAGAAGAGAAATGGAGAAATTCGGCTAAGAAGTGAAGAAAAGAGGGAGGAGGGAGAGATGGGGGTTTTCCTATGCTCCTAGGGATTAGGTCCTGCTCCTTGGAAAATGTGTGAAGGAGTGATTATATAGGTGAGTCTGTGGTGAGGATGAAGCTCCAATTTGAATGGAGGGCCAAGATTTGTCATGAAAGAAATGTACAAACAAAAGAGAAGAGAGGGGGTTGATTTGACCGGTCAAAAGGGAGAGAGAGAGGGTTTCTTCATTTTGCCTTGACCAATAGGGTGGTGACACCTATCACCATATTTGCAAATAAGCCCCTTAACCTTTGGGTATTTACACATGCATGTAAAATAATGGGAATTTGGTATGGAAAGTGATGTTTGGTGTTATATAGGGTGAGGGGGTATTGTGTGTTTTGTATGGGCTTAATGAATGGGGTATTGGGGTTAAGTTGGGATTAATCAAAGTTGGTATCCCCAATTTAATTAAAATAAAATGTCATGTGCTCTTAAATTAAATGGGGCCACATGGGGTCTTAATTAGAAGTGACACAAAGGTCATGAACGGTGTAGACTTGGTATCAGTCTTGGACCCTTTATTTGGTTTGGCTAAACGGGTTGAGTTTGTATCTCAAAATGGATGGCAATGACAAAGGTACGCGACATACGCTTAAAGAATTAATTTTGGGACTGGAAAGTTGTGCAATTAAATTAGAGCACAAGAGATTGTGTTTGTGAGTGACGAAAAAGTCCAGCGCCTAGGTTGGCTTGTCAACTCAAGAATGCAATAATTTGTTGGAAATTAGGGGCTATTGTTGGGCTCTAATTATTGGAACAACGGTAGGGTGCACCAAGGGTTTAAATAAAGAACCAGACAACTGCAACGTAAATTTTTAAACCTCAAATACCCCGACGCTACAACAATATTTCCAACCCTAACTAGTCTACCTTAAATAATAATAATAATAATTGAGGGGGTTTATATCACTTGATGACATACCAAATATCGAGAAACAAATCATGTTATCTCCCTCTTCATCCCATTCTACCAAAAATATTGTTTGATGTCTTGATACAACTTGGTGCCTCCTAGATGAATTAAATACTTGGAACTGTGTGTCTCGGTCATTACTTCTTGCTGGATATCTTCACTTGGTACACAGAGACGATTTCTGAACCTAAGAGTTTCATCTTTATGAATAGTCAACTCTTTTCCGAGACCAAATTTATATTCCACTCGAAGCTTCTGAACTTTCGGATCCTCTGCCTGAGCTTCCTTAATCCTCTCTATAATGGTAGATTGCACCTGGAAACTAGCCAATATTCCTACGTCTTATGGGAGTACTATCTCAATCCCTAATTCTCGAATATCTTCTAGGATATGCCGCTGCGATGTCAACATAAATATATTACCTCTCCTGCTAAGAGCATCCGCTACCATATTTGCCTTGCCTGAATAGTACTGAAGTTCCACATCATAGTCCTTTATCAATTCTAGCCACCTTCTCTGCCTCATGTTCAAGTCCTTCTGGGTGAATACATATTTTAAGCTCTTGTGATCTGTAAATATTTTCACCCGATCACCATACAAGTAATATCTCCATAGCTTAAGTGCAAATACTACCGCCGCTAACTCTAAATCGTGAGTCGGATAATTTTTCTCGTGATCTTGAAGCTGTCGCGATGCATAAGTTATCACTATTCCGTGTTGCATCAATACACACCCAAGTCCTTTGTCTGTCTCATCATAATATACTGTAAACCCTCCAGAACCTACTGGAAGTGTGAGAATCGGAGCTAAAATTAATCTCTTCTTTAATTCTTCAAATGATGTCTGGCACTCAGCTTACCAGTCAAACTTAGCCTTCTTGCACGTTAATCGAGTCAGCAGTGCTAAAATTCTTACAAAGTCTGCTAAGAACCTTCTGTAGTATCCTGTCAAACCCAGAAAACTACGCACTTCAGCTACAGTCTTAGGAACTGGCCAACTCTATACGGCTTCAACCTTCTTCGGATCTACTGCGACTCCTGCCCAAGTGATGATGTGACCTAAGAATGATACGTGATCCAACCAAAACTCACACTTGCTGAGCTTTGCATATAACTGGTGTTCTCTTAGAATCTATAAGACCTTCTGAAGATGACCCTCATGTTCCTCTTCGCTACTAGAATAAACAAGAATATCGTCTATAAAAACTACCACGAACTGATCTAGGTATGGCATGAAAATGTGGTTCATCAAATCCATAAATATCGTTGGAGCATTAGTCAGTCCGAATGGCATAACTAAGAATTTGTAATGCCTATATCGTGACCTAAATCCTGTCTTAGGTATGTCTTGCTCCTGAACTCTTACTTGATGATACCCTAATCGAAGATCGATCTTGGAGAAAACCTTGGATTTACTCAGCTGATCAAATAAATCATCGATCCTTGGTAATGGATACTTGTTCATCATTATTACAACGTTCAACTATTTGTAGTCGATACATAATTGTGATTACCCATCCTTCTTCTGCACTAGAACCACTGACGCTCCCCAAGGTGATCCACTGGCTCGAATAAACTTCTTTGACTTCAATTCCTCTATATGTTGGTACAGTATATCTAGCTCTGATGGTGCCATTTGGTAAACTTTACAAGATATTTGTCATGTCCCAGGGATTAATTCTATATAAAACTCAACGTCTCTTACTGGGGGTAACCCTGGTGGTTCTTCCGAGAAGACGTCTAAGAACTCCTTAACTATCTCAGGGAGTTATTCTTCTAGTAACAATGTCGCTGCGATCCTCTCTTCATGTTAATCTTCCATAGATCTGTCGAAGGTGAAACCTTTTATGTCCGGGATACTAAATAATACCTTAACCTTATGGCAATCTATCATAGCATGACTGTCTCTCAGCAAGTCCATGCCTAAGATAACGTCAAAGTTATCCATAGAAAACTCGATCAACAATGCTGGTAGTGAACGCCCTCATACTACGACTGGATACGTTATACAATTCTACTTACTCCTACGAGCCCATTACCAGTGAGTATATTCAACCTCTTTGGCAATGCCTCAAACTCCAATCCAAAATGTATCACGAATCGTGCAGATACAAATGAATGAGATGCGCCTGAATCAAATAATGCTACAGCAGAAAATGATGCGACAGAAATATTACCGACCACCACGTTGCCCGATACTAAAGCCTCATCCAAGGACAAGGTGAATGCCTTTCCATGGCCCTGCTGTGCTCCTCGCTGTTGTCTCCCTTTGTGAAGCTGTTGTGGCCTCTGTTGGCCCTGCTGTTGGTTCTGCTGTTGCTGGTATATCTTAGTTTGCATCAGTAACGAACTCTGAGCTAATGGCCTTACTGCTATTACTGGCCCTCTCTGCTGGACTTCTCCTAGTGCTGGCAGTGCTGGTAACTGTTGGACTGGCCCTCCTGACCTCTGCATCATCGGGCAATTAGCAATCTAGTGATTTGGACTACCATACCTTATACACAATATATTGGTTGCCCTAGATACATCTCTAGTATTGCCTTCCTTGCCACAGTAATTGTGACCTACCGGTGCTCCCTTGCGTTGCTGTTGTTATTGTTGTCTCAGTTGCTGCCGGGTCGGTACTGTCACCATCGAAACTGTCACCCTCCTCTATGCTGAATCATGGATGCGAATGCCAGGTGATTGTGCTGACATCCGAGGTACTCCTCTACCTCCTCCTCTACTCTGAGCATGAGACCTCTTCCGGCCTCCTGTCCTTGTCGATAACCTTTGCATGGTAAGCTCATGCCTCCGAGCTTCTATCAGTACCTCTTCATAAGTCTGGTAGTTGTGCCCCCTCTACCAATTACAAAATCTCTAAATAAAGTCCTTGCTGGAACCTCATTGCTCTTCTGACTCCATAGCCACCATAGTTGGAGCGAATCTACTCAGCCTGCAAAACTCGGCTGTATATCCATCCACTGTTCTACTGGCCTTCTTGAGACTGATAAATCTCTGTTGGACCTCATACTGCGCTATGACTCCAAAATATTTAGCCCTGAATCGAGCCCTGAAACTATCCCAAGAGATGGGATGCCTCAAGCCAACCTCTACTGACGCCCACCAGTCACGGGCAAGGTCTTGAAGCTGCAATCGAACTTAATCAACTTATTCATCAGTCGAAACCCTTGCTGCTGCCATAATGACTTCAATATCCTGTAACCAGGCATTTGCTGTGATGGCGTCCTCCGTGCCATCAAATTACCTTGGGTTAAGTCGACAAAATCTAACTGATGCCCTTGAATCTGTCCTTCCTCCTCTTTTCCAAGGCCGTTTGTAAACCCTGACTCAACAAGACATTATATTCTTGTTGTTAAAACTGGTGATGTTGTTACACTGCCATCTGGTGTTGCTGTGTAGCCATCATTCCCCAGAGGATCTCAAGCAATATCGAGGTGTCAAGTACCACTGGTACTACTGGTACTGCTAGGGGTGCTGGTATTTAAGGGGCTGGTTGCTTGATATGTTCCACTTCTGGTTCCACTGTGCCAGCTTGTTCAATTTCTGGCTCTATTCAAATTTGACTTTGAACATGTGCTACCTTTCTTTGTTGCCCAGGGGAACCTTGTCCTGCCATGCCTGCTGCTCCAGCAACTGAAGAAGCTCTAAAGAAAGGACAAGAACCATCAAGAACATGACGAGAAGGATCAAGTAGGCAAGCAGTTTATCAGTTCAAGCGATGGTATCGAGAAAGATGAAGCAAGATATTAAGGGGGACAAGTTTTGATTGAGACTATTATGACCAAAATACCCCACAAATCCGAAAATATAGACCTGCATGGGCCACCACTAAAACCTTGTCACGCCCAGTACGGGAATACGGAGACGAACATGGCCAGCTCCCCCGTACAAGGTATAGAATATCGTACGGCGGTCACGGCTGTAACTAGACAAGGGGTGAATACTACAAGCAAGTCACTTAGAATCACATAGAATATCTATTATCTCAATCAATCAAATAAGAACAGTAAACGTAGAACATATATGACAAAGAAGTAAGGCGTCCCAAATGTCCTTCTACAACATTCAAGAAACCAACTGTTCAAAATAAAAAGGCTGGCAGAGTAACAAAAGTACATGACCATGATCAGCTGTAGTCTAATTAATTATAATCATGTAGTGGCTAACAAGTGCTGGTGGCTAAACGCCCAAAATGAGTAAAATGTGAAATAACGAGCAGGGAAGAAGAGACCCACTCGTTTCCCTCAGTAGCCAACCGTCTGGTGTGCGCTATTTTTCAGGAAAAAGTATGCTTGATCCTCGGGTGCTGGCTCTAAACTTGGTCATGTAAAACCAGTAGGGTTAGACCCCAAATAACAAGTACCACAAAGAAAGCACGAATACAGAAATAAAACCAGGTTATAAAATAGATAGATACATACATACATACATATATATATATATATATATATATATATATATATATATATATATATATATATATATATATATATATAGTTTTGTCTTATAGTTTTGGTTTATTATCTATCGTGACACAATAATCTAACCCTACAACCAAACAAGGACAAGGGTTAAACCATTGCACCATGATAATCCATGTCCCTAGACTATTTGACAACAAATACAATACACAAACACGCTCAGTAACATAATCGGTCAATCACTTGTACGGCTTACTAGATGGAGCCTGGGTTATCCCAAATATATTATGTATATAGGAATCCTCATATCGAACCAGGAAGTAGCAGGATTAGCCGAGCCACACCGCATAGCACATAGTAGTATGCACCCATCCCTCGTAAGGCCACCGTGCTAAGATCACATATAACACATAGTATCATATAATAGTCGGATATTGTCATTCACTAATAAGAATTTAAACAATATCCATGGGGACTAGCCTGCACACCCCAATTCAGATGACTGGAGGTGGCTAGTTAGGCCTGATCTCAAGATTATATTTTCTCTTAATGCTCTACAAGTTTAGTTGCCTAGTTAACCCTAATGTTAACTGGAATCTCATGGTGTGGTCACATGGTATTCTCCTTATATAATGTACCATAGTACGACCATGCTAGAAACGAATCCACTTTGTCACTTGATAGTTTAATTTGGATTCACCCCAGCGTGATGTAACAATCAATAGATCATAGCCACGCTTGTTCATTGACAAACCCCTATATCCAAGCTGGAGATTGAGTCATATCACATATCACGTAGCGCATAGGTACACCGCAGTGTAAATATATAATATAATCATATAGGAATACTTAGCACGTAGGAACACATAGCACGTAGTAAGTGTATCAGCACTGATACAAGTGGTCAGGTCATGACGCATAGATGTGTCTAATACTTTGTGGTCATCAAAGTCGCACATATAAATCATAAATTCCAAAGGAATATTCAACCAAAACTAGTCCAATAAAACGTGTGCAAGGGGCCGCATGCGTGCAGAAGGATTAAGGACACATGGAAAGTAAGGTCGCATGACAATCCTGGCCACATGGAGTCATGTCGCATAGGATCAGCTACCGCATAGAGTAAGTCAAAGTTTACTCCTCGGGATAAGTGATAAAGCGACAAAAAATAAATAAAGTGTCAGTGATGTGACAAAAAGTATGACGTGATATAAAGTGTGATGTGACATAAGATATGTCAGGAATAAAAGACAAAACTATAGAAAGATGCGCCAAGTATGCGCTAAAGATGCGCCAAAGTTCAGAGTCATGCGTCCAAGGGAAGGTGGCTGCATGCTTTGCTTGTCGCATAAGTTCGATGTCGCATAAAGTTTGATGCCGCAATGGAGTATCTTTTGGACTTAGCGAATTTTTTATTCGTTCAGCGAGGGAATACACAAAAGTGTTCAAGGTCACTTCTGTAGATCAGTAGTCATGCGTCCAACAAGATGGAAGCATGCTATCAGTATGCGACAAGAGTTCAGCCGCATAACTCTCTTAGGCCGCATAGCACTTCTCAGCCGCATAGCTCACTGGCCGCATGAAGACTTCATCTTCTCCAACAGCAGGTTCGGACATGGCAAAAACTCCCAAAAATTAAAATCTCATTTTCTTCACATTTTTTTTTAAATTGAGTGAACCAAAAGCCAAAACATTTAAAATAAAGTGCTCCATCCTTCCCAAAACTAATTTTCTAAAATACTATATTTTAGTAGATCAAAACCACCAAAAACTCAAGGAACCCATGAAATTCTAAGTTAAAAAAGTAGATCTAAGCAAATCTATCCATCAAAACCGAGAACTCAAAGTATTAAAAATGGTCAGAATCATCATAAGCACAAAATAAACTAATAAAATGCAAAAAAAGAACAAGAAAAGAAAATCAAAATATTTCTACATGTAGTGCAAGGTGTACTTGCCTAGAAATAAAAGAAAAAAGGAAAACGAAGAATGAGGGAAGAGAGAGAAACAAGTTAGCTTATATAGCTAGGGTTTAAGATTTAGACCATAGGTTCAAATTTATGAATAAAATAACCCACAAATAAACCATGAACCATGCTAAACTAAAGAATGGGTCTAGTCTCCATGCATGCAACATAATGATCATGTTATAAAGAAATACTCTAAGCAGAAATAAATACAAGTAAGAAATAATTATATCCTAGAATACGTATTTCGGGTACAGAAAGTGACAGGTACCCAAGATAGTTGAAGAGTTCATGGACGTCTTTCCAGACAAGCTTCCCGGATTACTCCAAGTTAGAGAAGTAGAGTTCTGTAAAGAATTGATGCCAGAAGCAGAACCAGTATCCCAGAAGGTATACCCAATGTCACCATCAGAGATTGATCAGTTATATTGACACATGGAAGAACTGAAGAGGAAGAAGTTTATTCGTCCAATGGATCACCATGGGGAGCACCAGCGGTATTGGTGAAGAAGAAGGATGGATCAAGGCAATTGTATATGGATTACAGACGGTTGAATGCAGTGACATTGAAGAACAAGTACCCATTGCCCATGATTGATGATTTATTTTACCAATTAAGCGGAGTAAGAGTCTTATCCAAGATAGATTTACGATCAGGATATCATCATGTACGAGTCCAGAAGCATAATATACCGAAGACAGCATTTAGGATACGATATGGGCATTATGAATTCTTAATTATGATATTCGGACTGACTAATGCTCTAGCGATATTCATGGATTTGATGAACCATATTTTTATGTCTTACTTAGACCAATTTGTGGTAGTATTTATCGACGATATTCTTGTGTATTTTCGTAATGAGGAGGAGCATGAAGAATATCTCAGGATAGTACTGCAAAGTTTAAGGGAGCACCAGGTATATGCGAAGCTTAGTAAGTGTGACTTTTGGCTAGATCACGTATCTTTTTTTGGGCATATTATTTCTGGATCAGGAGTGTCAGTTGATCCCAAGAAAGTAAATGCATTAGATAACTGGCCAGTTCCAAAGACTGTAGCAGAGGTGCGTAGTTTTCTGGGCTTGGCAGGATACTATAGAAGATTTGTGTCAAACTTTGCTAAGATCTCGGCACCATTGACTCAATTGATGTGCATGAAATTTAAATTTGTGTGGTTAATAGAATGTCAGATATCCTTTGAAGAGTTGAAGAAGAAGTTAATCTCTGCACCAATCCTTACTCTTCCAGCAGGCTCCGGAGGATTCATAGTGCATTGTGATGCATCTGACAAAGGACTTGGATGTGTTTTGATGCAACAAGGGAGAGTGATATCGTATGCTTCTCGGTAGCTCATGGATCACGAGAAGAACTATCAAACTCACGATTTGGAGATAGCAGCAGTAGTGTTTGCACTTAAGCTATGGAGGCATTACTTATATGGTGATCGGGTGAAGATATTCACATATCATAATAGTTTGAAATATGTGTTCACACAGAAGGTCCTGAATATAAGGCAGGGAAGGTGGCTAGAGTTGTTGAAGGACTATAACGTAGAACTTCAGTACCATCTAGGCAAGGCTAATGTAGTAGCTGATGCACTTAGCAGAAGAGGTAGAGAATTTATGTTGACCACTCAGAATCATATTCTAGAAGACTTACGAGAGATGGGTATCGATATAGTACTACCACAGAGTATAGGAGTTTAGGCCAGCCTACAGATTCAGTCAACTTTGGTGGATAGAATCAAGCTAGCTCAGGAAAAGGAGCCAAAGATTCAAAAGATACGAGAAGAATGTGAGTTCAGTCTTCGAAAGGAGTTGAAAATGCATGCAGATGGAACTCTAAGGATTGGGAATCGTCTATGCATACCAAGCGGGGATATTTAGCAAGAGGTTATGACTAAAGTACACAGTTTCTAGTATTTCATTCATCCGGAAGACACGAAGATGTATTAAAATATCAGGAAACACTTTTGGTAGAATAGAATAAAGAGAAAAATAGCACGTTTCGTATCGCGATGTCTAATATGTCAACAGGTGAAGGTAAAATAATAGAGACCGGTAAGATTATTGCAGCCGCTCCGTATTCCAGAGTGGAAGTGGGAACACGTCATGATGGACTTTGTAACTGGTTTACCTAGATCACCGACTGGTCGAGATGTAGTTTCGGTGATAGTGGATCGGCTTACAAAAGTGGCACTTTTTCTGTAACTAATACTTTCCACTATAGGGATATTTTGGTAATTTTATATGTTGTTAAAAAATTTATATATTATTTTATATTAGTGATTATCTAGATTTATATTAGTGATAATGAGTGGCTAGACAACTAGAATTTGCAAGTATTAGTTAGTGCTAATTATTGTTAGTCATGACTTTAGCAATTAGAATTAATTAAGTTTAGTGTCATGAAAGGAATATTCTTTTAGTTGTAGAGATTTCTTTCCTTACTTAAATTAGATTATATTCATGACAAATGGAGAGGAGCTTTTGAGCCATATCAAACTATTTCTAAACCTAACCATAACCCTAAGAGGGAGCTTATATAAGTATTTATTATTCATTATACCTCTATTTATTTCCTAATTAGTTCATCCCCAAATTTGAGAAAAAACCCCAATTTTTATCATTCACAAATCAACTCCATTCCCCTCAAATTCTAATCCCAAGGAGGCTAGGAGCTTGGAATATTAAGGAGAAAGCATTGGAAGGAAGCTAGCTTGAGGGAGGTGTCCATTCATTGTATTTGTGCCCCCTTGGTGCATTACATTAGAAATTCATCTCCCAATAGGTAAAACTTTTATCTCTATTGTCATTTCAGTTTTTAATGATGAAATAAACCCCTAGGAACCTACCCATAGCTAAGGGCTACCCATAGAAAGAAGAATTAGGTTCATATGATGCTTAATGTGAAAGTTACATTGACTTTTGTAGCCAAATTAGGGAAAACTAGAATTTAGACCACTAAGTGTTTGATGGAATGTCTCATAGGCGATTTCGGAGTGTGATGTATGATTTGAGAGGTGTACGTATCCACAATTATATACGGAGAGTCTGTATCATGATACTTCATGATACGGTAATGAGATTTGGGGTATTTCCATGCATTTGGTATCCTAATGTATCATTATCTATTAATTGCATTGTAACTAGTTATTTTAGATATTATCTATATCATAGATTATGTTATATGTTGTATTTCATGAGAATTAGGGGTTTTGGTATCATGGTTTGGTATATCATGAGAGTATCATAGGTTTTAGTGTGATACTTGAATATGCACACCATGTGTTTGATAATTGGATTTAAGGGTATGTATCTATCTATAGTATCATATATATATATATATATATATATATATATATATATATATATATATATGTGTGTGTGTGTGTGTGTGTGTGTGTGTGTGTGTGTGTATGTGTGTGTGGATGTATTGTTGGTGCATGAGTGCATTGGAGGAGGAAACTTGTGGTGACAGCAAGGTGTGATGGGGGAGTACACAGTGAGGCAATGCCACAGCAGTGTGTGGGCTCTGCAAAAGAAATAGTGTTCAGATGGAGGGGTTCAGTAGTGAGGATTAAGTGTTGTAGGTTGTTGTGGTCGTGTATTGGAAGTATCAATGGATCTATGGGTGATACAAACTATAGTTAGTGAGTATTGTTGTGCCTTGGTGTATCAGTAATTGAGTAGGGAATGTCTACACAGAGTGTCCAGGTGAGGGCTTATAGGGTGCTGGCAGTATAGGATGTGCTTTTGAGTGTTGGAAGGATTCCAGTGAGTAACAATTACTGTAGGACTTCTATTGGGAGTGTGTCAGATATAGTGATGGTATGTGGGAGAGAACCAGATTTTGTATAAGATAGAGGTGATTCAGTGGTGCCAACAAACCATAGTGCACTCGTGCACCTTACTTTGGATTTCTGGGCTTGTTAGCAACTATAACAACACTTTAGTGCACTGAGTAGGTTGTCTGCAGCTTGCAGGCAAAGAGGGGATTAAGGGTGATGTTGTATTGAGAAGTAGTGAGTGTTTAAAGTAGTGTATCAGTTGGATATATGGATACCATATGTTTGCTAGTGTGTGCATCAGTAATTGTGCTGGAGTGATTTAGTATTAAGTCGAGGGTTAGGCAGTGCTTGAGTGCAAGGAGAGTTATAAGGTGTGGTGAGTGTGTGTGGTTGTGAGATAGTGAGGTTAGTGCAGTGGTGACTTGCATTAACAATGCAAGTAAGGAGAGGAGTGGTGCATGTTTTGGATTCGAGGTGCAGGTAGGTATTCTTGGAGGGAAAATGCAAAGACAGTCTATAAGCGAGGATATTACCTGTCCTAGGCTTGAGGGTCGGGTATCAGACCTGATACCAAGGCCAGTTTATGTGAAGATACAATAGGTTAATAAATATTTTAGAATTAGAGTTGGGTTGACACCTAGTAATATTAGGAAATGGTTTGAGTACTAAGATATTAAGTTTCACTGGGTTATAGTCTAGTGTTAGTATTGTGAGTGAGTTTGGGGCTCAGGTATTAGATGTGTCAGGAGTGGTAGCTGATTTGAGGACTGGGTTCAGTTCAGAAGATTTGGGGGTGTTGAGATGGTCCAGGAAGCTTGGATAAGGGTATCAGAGTATTGATCAGTGGTGTTCTCAGTTTGGGGGTATAAGTGAGGTGGATACCTAAGGGTATCATGAAGGTAATAGTTGCAGTATCAGTAGGATACTGCAGTGCTTGTAATGTTGTACCTGCAACAACAAGGAGGGTGCAAGTATTAGGTTCGTTCAGTTGCAATTTTTGTGCATATAGAGGTTTGATACATGGGTATCAATGAAGGCATACCACTACCAAAATATAATGAAATAGCGACATTTTTAGCGCAGTCAAAGTAAAACATCACTAATATTAAAGATTTCAGTGACTCCAAAAGGAAACGTCGCTATAAGTCGCTGTTTGGCGACATATAGCGACGTTTAGCGACTGTAATTCAGTTTTTTAAAAGAATAGTCGCTATAAGCTTATTTAAGGTCGCTAAATATCGCTGAGTTTTATGATTTAGTGACGTTTAGCGACGTATATAGCGACGTTAGTATTTTTGATACTTAGCAATTCTTTTAACTACGTTTATAACGTCGTAAAATATTTTTTATTAGTGACGTCATAAGTTGACATCGCTAAATGTCGCTAAAATTTTAATATAGGTTTTGATTCCCCCCTTCTGTCGAAATCTTTTCCCAATTTTTCAAACACTCCCCCATCTTCCCTTCCCTCCCCCTCTCCGGCTAACTGCACCCTCCGACGTCCGGCGTCCCCCTTCTCCTCCTCCTCCTCCTCTAGGTAAACCCTAACTCTCTCTCTCTCTCCCTCTCTCTCTCTCACAGGACACGACATAACACTAACACGACACACACACGTGACAGACTGACACAGACACGACACACACACACGTGACAGACACGGCATGACACTAATCCTAACCCGATCGCTCTCTCTCTCTTTCTCTCTCTCACAGATGCACATGACACAGACACGACACACACATACTGACACATACACGACACAGACTATCATAGAGGGTGAAAAACCTAACCCGATCTTTCTCTCTCTCTCTCACAGATGCATACGACATAACACAGACACAGACACGACACACACACACTGACACAAATATGACACAGACTGTCACAGAGGGTGTAAACCCTAACCCGATCCTCAAGAGATGACACATTACTACAAAGTTTAACTTAAGTAGGTTCAGTGCATATTTGGGCCTTCCCATTGGAAGGATTGTCTTGTAAGTAACTTTGGACCATGTTTTGGAGCCTTGTCCGTTTGAGGGGTCTAGGACAATCGTCAAGCTTATCCCCCTAATATTGGTCGGTCCTGGCTTTAGTCCAAGTAGATTGATAAATTTGTCATGGTCAAGATATTCGTCCTTAACACCCTAACCCTATCTTACGTTTTATTTATTTAGATTGAGTTAGGGGTATTTATGATTAACCACAATAAGGAAGGTTCAGCCGGTTCCTTTTTGTGGATCGGTTAGTTCAGTTTTGAACTCTTAAATTCTTGTTAAAGTTTACAACTTGAATTAATTAACAATCAACTTGGATAGTTACATTTGGGCCAATAATGACTTAAGTCTTGTAAAATTTAGGTTTAGAATGATTCATATTAAAATTTGACAACAAAAATGACTTAAGTCTTCATAGTAATTTGATTTATAGGTCGATACTTACAATGGATCCTCCCTAATCACCAATGCAAGGATCATCTCTTGAGGATCCTCTACCTTATCGAAACCCAGCTCCACAACATATGCATCTATAGTGGCAGTTTCTTGACTTAAGGAGCCTTCTCTGACTTGCTGTATAGAGCTTCAAATAGCAGGTATTATCAATACAAACACCAGATATAAAGGGATGAGGTTGATAAAACATTCAAGGGCATTGTGTATCAAGTTAAAGATGTTCTTACCTTCCTAAAGAGAATCACAATGTATTTAACGATGAGTATATATGCTAGGACTAGGAGTATCAGTTCATGTACTATATTTAATGATGAGTATATACTTGAATGATGTCTATTTATTTTTGCATAAGTATCTAGAAATGAATATGAATTACTATCTGTGTCATCGTTCGTAGATGTACAACCACCATCCTGATAATATGTGCGGTGTGCGGGATAAATTTATTGAGGGTGTACAACAATTCCTGCAGTTTGCCAAGGCGTTCCCTCAGTACATAGACGATACCAAAATTAAGTATTTGTGTGTGAGATGTCGTAACTTGAAATATCATCCAGAAGTAGAAGTCGCATATCATTTGTACTCAAAGCGTTTCATGCTGAATTACTATCAGTGGATCGCGTACGGAGAACTTATGTCTTTAGCATCGGAGTCGGAGCCTTACGTGGAATCGTATATGGATGTCCATGACCACGCTGCTTACGACGACGGGTGGGTGAACATAATTTTTGATGCAGCGGGGCCTAGTTTCGATCTGGACAATCATGATGCAGCTGAGAAGGCACCGAATACCGATACTGCAAAGTTCATGGAGTTGTTGGAGAATACAAGGACTCTATTATATCATGGTTGTGAAGATCATTCACCTTTGGAGGTGGTTACAAGATTGTTGAGCATCAAGTCTGATTTTAACATGTTGTAAGAATGTTATAATCGACTGATGGATTTGATTATAGAGATCTTACCAGAGGGTACAAAGTTGCCTAAAGACTTCTACCAATCTAAGAGGATGGTGAGATCACCTAGATAGGATACGAGAAATTCGATGCATGTCGCAACAGGTGCATGTTGGATGAAGATGCGTACAGATTCTCTGGTGCTGATCGCTACAAGGCCACTGGAAAAGAAAAGTCTGTCGGTGGAAAGAAGCCTACCGATTCGATGCACTACTTGCCTTTGACGCCTCGGTTGCAGAGGTTGTTTATGGTGAAGGAGACTACAAAAAATATGAGTTGGCACAGGCAAAAATAGATCGAAGGAGCATTGGATCATCCATCCGATGGAGAAGCATGGAAGCACTTTGATCGAGAGTATCCAAATTTTGCTTCAGATCCACGTAATGTCAGATTGGGGCTCTCCTTCGACGATTTTATCCCATTTGTACTTTCGGGCTCCCAGTATTCGTGTTGGCCTATGATCGTCACTCCATATAATCTACCGCCTTAGATGTGCATGAAGACTCCGTATATGTTCCTAACCGTTATTATCCCGGGTCCGAACGATTCGAAGAGGAACATCGATGTATATTTACAGCCTTTGATAGATGAGTTGAATCAGCTGTGGGAAGTAGGTGCTAATACGTACGATATTTCTAGAAAGCAGAATTTTTAGATGAGGGCAGCACTTATGTGGACCATCAACGACTTTCTGGCCTATGGAGACAGATGAGCATATGGAGAAGGTCGAGCCGATGTCGTTCCAGCATCAGCTAGATCCTCCATGTGCACCTCCAGAGGAGACGAGGACAGAGATTTGGGTCGATAGTACAAAGTAAGTCAATTAGATGGTTTAGCATCATATATATCGTGTATTTCTTTATTCATCATATATTGACTTTTTTGATAAAAATAATTATCTCTGTATAGATATCGTCCATCGTCGGTACAGAGATGCCTGGGCCTCTTTCTGAGGAACAACTATGGTGGCCCTTGGATCAACTACTCTGATGCTCCGGAGGAGAGAAAGGCGTTCTGGTTTACGCACTTCAAGGTAAAAATATATTATATCAATCATCTAATTTATGCATATTATATAACTTACTAAATTACTTATTGTAGCAAACATATTTCTATCCACCGCACCGGTCCGAGTTGATCGAGCAGATATTTTTTGCCGTTGCCGCCAAGCTGATCCGTGATGCTCTGGATGACCAGAAGGCTCGTGATCGCGAAGGAAAATTGATCCAAGGTTGGATCACGCCTGAGCAGTGGACTGCAGTGAGGGCTAGATTCGACGATCCGAGGTACAAGAAAAGGTCTGCGAAGGCCAAGGCAGCTCGGTAGAAGTCAGCAAAGTGGTGTGGTGGCTCGATTTCGATGACGGAATATTTTTGTCATTTGGTATATTTTTTATTTCAGATATATTATTTTAATGCAAGTACAATAAAATGGTAGTAGGATAAAATATTTAATTTTAGTACTAAACAATATATTTTTAACAAGTATAGAGGGGTGAGGATGCAAACGTGGTGACTGTCTTCCTGGCCACCCATCGAAAGGGCAAGAATCTCATTGATGAGAGGGCCATGCAGACCTATGTAAGTATTACTTTACTTTGTGTTAATTTTAATATAACTTAGGCAATTATTGAGTATCCAAACTTTTCTAGGCCGAGTATCTTAGGCTGCGTGAGCGAACGACTGCTAGTGCACTAACAGTGGGAGAGGCTGGTACTTTCTCGCAGCCCTCTCCAGCTCCATCGGCGGACGAGCTGTGTGTGACCGCCGTTGGTGGTCGCCAGAGGGGTACGTACTACGGTACGGGGTCCTATGGCGCCCTTGTTACAATGCAGTCATCTAGGGCCTCCACGGCAAGTGCGCATTCGTCACATCCCTCGCAGTTGTCGACCCGAGTCTAGGAGACCGTTGACTGTCAGATTGCGTCTCTCCGTGACGAGTTGCTACGAAGGATGGAGGAGCAGCCCCTGTCCCAGCCGCAGACGGACGATGCGACGCTCATCGCACGATTTGATATGCTTGAGCGCAGCATCATGGAGCTCCAGGATATGATAGCTGATCTTAGAGCATCGATAGAGCGCAGCATGACAGAGCTGTAGGCATCACAGCTGTCCATGGGCGAGAGGCTGACGGTGATGCAAGATTCAATGGTTCATAGCAGTATGAGGCTGTTACCTATCATGGATTCATACAACCATCGACTAGCAGAGTTAGAGCAAATACGTCCTCCTGGTGCACCTTCATCGACACAGACTCCACCGACGTTACTACCTTCTTCATCGACATCGGTGTCGATTTCACGAGAGCAGTATGATCTGTTCTTATCCATGATGCACGTCGGTGGTCATCCTCCTGCAGATCCGCAGTAGTCCTAGTTAGGACCGTTTATTCATTGTTTGTGTTTCAGACCTATGATATTTGGTCATTTATGAATATTCTTTATTTTTGAGGCATTCAGACATTATTTCTTGTATTCTTTAGGACGAGGCTTTCAGACTCAGTTGTGTGGATATTTGTTGTATTTTTTACAACAAGATTTTGTTCTTACTCGGTTTGTAATCTCAATATTTTGTTTTCTTTAAATTTTACTATATTATTCATATTAAATGTATGTTAATTTATTAGTGTTGAGTGTTCAACCGAAGGGGGTCGACGAACCTAGCAAATTCAACGGAGGGTTGCTTCGGATCTATTTATACAAATTATGAATTCATAAACTGCAGGAAGAATGGTTTGGAAACAATTCAATATTTTTTATTTTTATTTTTTCACTATATCTTTAGCGACATTTTTAGTGAAGTTTTGCGACGTTTAGCAACGTTTACATATGTCGCCAAATACGTTGCTGAATACGCCGCTATAGACATCGCTATCCACGTCGCTAACCATGTCGCTGCCCGTCACAAATTGCTGACATGGCAGTATTGCCAGGTCAATATAACGTCGCTAAAAAAAACTTAGCGACATATAGCGACAAACTAAATATCGCTAATTTAGCAATGTTGCGTCGCTACACGTCGCTAATATAGCGACGCATTTACGTCGCTAGAAAACGTCGAAATAACAACATTTTGCGACATTTTTTCGGTCAGTGACTAGCTTAAAGGTGACTTCCACGTAACGCCGCTAAAATTATTTAGCAATATTTTTTGGCCATTTAGCGACGTTTCGAGACGTCGCTAATTTAACTTATTCTGGTAGTGCACCCATGGCAGTAAGGAATAGTTTGATGTTAGAGCTCTTGCAATGTACAAGGGAAGTGGAGTTTTATTGAAGGGCATGCAATAAGGGTATCCGTGCTAGTGTAGAGTATGTGAGTGTGAGGTATCAGAGTATATTGGTGTTAGTGGGTGTGACTGGGATATTTGTTTTGAGTTGGATATTAGAATACTAGCATAGTTAAGTCATTGAGTCTAGATAGTTGTTAAGGTATTAACTTGATACCAAGGTATATATATATATATATATATATATATATATATATATATATATATATATATATATATATATATATATATTATACCTAGTATGACTGATAATTAGTTAGTATAAGACTAATATTGACTAGATTGACCTAGTATGGACTAGTACTACCTAGTATGGACATATAAGTGGCCTAGAAACATCACCATTAGCTAGTTATACATGTTTATCGTTTCTATTCACTCTTTAACACTTATATTCTATATTTAGGATGCTTGGACTCCAGTGTTAGCACTTTTGACTGTTCCTTGCTCCGGATAGCAGGCGAGTACATTCTCTGATAGTTTCTATTATTTGATAATTACTATAATACAAGTATTTAGTAATATTTTACCTGATTCTTGACACGATGGTACACGAATTAGTATACTTGGATCATCGCTATGAGATGTTACTCTTCAATGATTGCCTTGATATTTCTCATGATTATATTGAACGTGATCATCGTGCTTGTATTATAGACCTTGCATAGTGATTATCGTGTCATGACGTGTCATAATATGGATCCATTGTACTAGTCGGAGGCAAAAAAAATGCTAGAAGGATATGTGATCAAACCCTTAAATATTGTATCATGTAGACAACAGCCAGTCATACACCTCACGTGTGATTGTGTTACTCCATAAATAATAAAAAATCTTAAATTATTGTGTTATTGATCATGTTACTTGTAGACAACAGCCAATCATAAAGATCAGATAATTATGTTATAGCCTTGATAGTAGATCTTGATAACCCAAGTCGATCACATATCTAACTAGTATTTCAAACACTTAGTATAGTTATAGTTCTTCACTATATTCTATTTTATTGCATTTATTCTATTTTATTGTGATCAGTTTATACCTTATTGCTCTAGATTATCTATCTTATTTCCTATCACAGTATGATATTGTTCATTGCTTCTCGTCTTGTACTACATTCTCTATTTCTGTTTATAATCATTATCAATTAACTTGGAACTACTATTGGGTTATAATTCGCTCCAATCCTGACTGGATATATTTTTTAGATGATTGGCTAGAGGAGATGTGTCCCACCTACTACGGGCCACATGATGGCGAGACCGTCGAGATAATACCGTAGAGCTTATTGAGATAGTACCAGCAGTCATGGAGACTTAGCTAGTTCATTATGTTATTGTATTTGACAGTCAAACATTATGGCATGTATTATATTTAAGACCATTGTTTTGATCTTACACTTTTGGACTTGGACTTATTTTTGTATGGTGACTCTGCATTTTATTTTTATTTTTATTTTATATCGTGTTATATCTTCCTCTAGTTTTATATTATGATTGAGTATTTTTTACCATTATCATATTATCAGAGTGTCCTCCATTTGGGAGTTGAGATATCTTAACAAGTACATTATATATATTATATGAGATATTTAGATAGTATTGCTGACCAAGACAACGTTCTACCGTCGATGCTGCAGCGTAGGCTGGACGTACCCACATACTCGTGCCCCTACACCGTATGTAGGTCATGACACATTTTTGTGGTGGCCCATACAGGTCTCGCTTCATAATTTGTGTGATATCTTGGAAGTGTAATGTCTTAGTTATACTATAGTGAGCCTGCGATAGGATAAGATATAGGATACTAGGATGAGAGGGAGAATACTCGATCACAACTAGAAAATAATTCTAACTAATTGATTCTTGCTATCTTGTTCATTCTGAATGTTGCTTTCTTTGAATATTATTGTCCTTCCTTGATGATATCGTATCTTTTGTAATATTGATTCCTTGGTTGAATCTATCTTCAGGATGTCGCCGAAGACCCGATCGGAGCACTCTGGAACAATTTTGGCGAGGTCAGTTACTTCGTCACCTCAGAGAGAGAGACAACAACTACTGTTCCACCTTCTTTCGCTCAAAGGATCAGTTCACCAGTCCAGGTAGGGATTTCAGCAATAGCTTTTGGTGGTGCTCTACCACCAGTTTCGAGGATTGTTCCATCATTCATGGAGGATCTTCCACCCCCACCACCCATGCCAGTAGACGAGACACAGATGTTTGCCAAGTTCCGAGAGATGATGGCAGCGCAGAAGAGGCAAACAGATGTTCTACGTCAGGGCATCAAGAGTGATCACCAGTTAGAACTAGCAGCTATGGAGAATGTAGCGTTTATCGCAGGTCGTACTAACTCATCCTGACCCGCAACAGCCGAGGCCTGGGACCATTATTGATTTCAAGAGGATGGGGCCCAAGGACTTCAAGGGTATAGAGGGGATCCTGTATGACGACGATTGGATCGAGGATATTGAGAGAAACTTGCGATTAGCGCAGATCCTGGAAAGCCTGCGGATAGAGGCGGCTGGAAGCCAGATGTTTGACATAGCACTGACGTGGTTTCATACGAATCCGAGGATTACGGCGCTTGGATTTGACTTGGGGATCTTTCAAAGAGCTATTCAAGGATAAGTTCTTTTCGGATGTGGCTCAGAGTGCCTTGGAGAGCTAGTTCTAGGATCTCGTCCAGAAGAGTATGATAGTGGACGAGTACGTCGCAGAGTTCTGCAGATTAGACAGGTTTTTGGAGGGGAAAAATCCCCTAGGGAGAGCCAGAAAATTCTAAAATGGTTTAATCAGATAGATCAAATCCCACACCAGGGGTCACCATACTGTTACATTCGAGAAGATATTGATGGATGCACAGAGGACGGAGGATGACTTAGAGCTTAAGTCCAAGAGGATGATAGACACATCAGGGGGAACCAGCAGCGGTGCGTGTCCAGCTAAGCGACCCCATTTTCAGCAGCAGAGAGAATATCAGCATCATTATTTTTCATGTCTCAGTCAGGGCACCAGATCAACAGACACATCAGTTTCAGAGGCCAGTTCATCAGGCACTATAACAGGCTCAGGGTCAGATATATCAGGCACCCACCTGCTACTATTGTAAGAAGCCTGGGCATGTTTGGGAGGACTACAGGAGAAGGTTCGAGGTATATTTATATTATGGATCTTCAGAGCACCGAGTGAGGGATTTCCCCGCCAACCCTTATGGTTCAGACCGTAGTACAAATTCGGACAAGAGAGGTAGAGTTAGGCCTCCTATGGCACCGCAGATTGCCTAACACCCGCAGAGGGAGCCACCCCAGCAGGATGGGGCATTTGTGATGACGGTCGAGGAGGTCGACGCTACAAGTGATGGGTTAGACATTTCTATTCTTTCTTTCTGTCATTTCCATCCATTTGATTTGATTTGATTGATTTCTTGGTACCTAGTTGTCACGCCCCAGTCCTAAAAATACACGGGACCAGGCCACGTGGCAATAGCCAGCTGTCACGTCTCCGAGAATATCCTAATTTAATGGATCCTAACGAAGAGTGCTACGCTGTCCTAAAATACTAACATGTCCAATGTCAATCAACAACAGGTAATCTAATCTCATCCATAATATAAACAGCAAGAATGTACTAAAATAAATACTGGAAGATAAACGTCAGTCTCAAAATATCATAGTACAACCAAGAAAGTCTGGTGGGGACAAACCCACTACTATGAAGAAATAAAAGTACTGAATGACAGATAAAAAGAGTAATGACTAGGGCATCGGCTGACTAGATAATGATGCTCCCAATCCTAGGCATAAGGCCTACCAACTGATCACAGAAACTCTGACGGTATCACCTCTAGCACCTCAGCTATAGCGTACCTAGTCTCTTGTCCTGGGCCATACACTGTGGGGTAATATGTCTCGTCCAAATCTGGAAAGGTACCAGGTCCTCAGAGGGATGTAACAAGATACATAGAAGTATGCCATATATATAAATACTGAATAAGATAAATAAGGGCGTGCTAACCATCTAAGTGAATGCAATATGAGGACAACTTTGGTATGTATGGGTAGGCATAGGCATAACGTCCAAGACCCCGAAGAGCGTAGCAGCAGTACAGTATATTGTCTATATAGCTCCGAAGAATGTGGCAGCAGTATAGTATATCATCCATATCGCTCCGAAGAACGTGGCAGCAGTGTAAAGGGAGTCATTGGATACTACGAATTCCAATGTGTGTATCCCATACGCCTACTAGCGTCCTCCACGCCCAATGTAGATACACAAGTCGAATACTCGACATGCATACCACGTATCTATATGACAAGTCTCTACTAATATAAAAATCCTGAATTACGTACTAACCGTGATGCATGTCACACGCATCGATAGCTAGTCGAGTAAGCGAACCCGCATCCCAATATGAATTTGTCACAGTAAAATATGTAAGAGTGTCAGGTCTCGGAAGATATCAGAGTATCCTCCCAACGGGGTGAGTCTGCTAGTGACTAGTTCAAGTATACTACTCATCGACACATCCGTCGACTACACCCGAGTCAATCTCGGACGCGCACAGTCATATGAAATAAAGCAACAAGATATCATACAACATATGCATCATTTAATTTAAACAGTAAATATGGCAAGGTATCTTGCCTAGGTCCTCAAGCTGTGAATGCCAATAGCCTGCTCCTGCAGTCTCTCCTGGTTGGTCCAATGACCCTAAACACACAATATAATATAGCAAATACTGTCATTAGACACTAAGCAATACATACACACAACTTACGATGCTGCTCTTAGGTACTGACGCAAGATAACGGCTGGTCGACTACAGAGTCTCGTGTGCACGTAGCTAGGGTGCACACGTGTCCTGTCCTCAGTCACCGTGTACCTCACGATAATAAATTACCGAAGTTATGGGTCACCAAACTAATTATGTTTTGTACAATAATCTGTCCTTATTTTCCATGCTAAATGTACTTGGTTAATGTCAAGATTTTTTTAAGTGAATTAGAAGTCTTAATAACAGGTCTTATGATTAAGGCAATTATTATTTATTAATTACTGTTTTAATCTAATAAGTATATATACATGCATATAATGGTTTAATATTTATACTTGTGTCCATATAATGATACACTACACGATCAACGCGATGACACAATGCCTCGACGATACCGGAAGGAAAGTATAAAGGAAACGTGTACCTAGTAGGCTGAATCGAGGGAGGGGCCTATGCTCGTCGACTGCACGTACTCCGACGTGGCGGAGCTTCGATGTCGTGCGATAACCCTGGGTGGCAGCGGCAGCAACTGCAGCAGTTGCAGCAGCTTTGCAGCGGCGACAATGGCGGCTTTGGTGGGCTGGTCGGGGGTCAGGATGTGGGGGAGGTCAGGGTCGGCTGGGCAGTGGTGGTTGACGGTGCACGAGGCGGCTGGGCGCTCGGGGTCGGGTTCGATGGAGTCGGGTTGATGAAGATGTTGGTGAGGGTAAAGTTCGGCGGGTGCAGGCAGTTGGAGGTGGTGGTCCGACATCGTGGGGAAGTGCAGGTGAAAGTGGCTGTAGTGGTAACGGCTTTGGCGATGGATGTCTGGTCGGGAAGGAGAGGGGGCTCGGTTTAGATGAAGAGTGTTCGGCTAGGGTTAAGGTGGTAGGGTGATTATAATTCTAGGTTTTCAAATAGGGAACATGTGTATTATATATAGGAAGGGGTTATGGGCTGACCTCGGGACTTGGGCCGGTCTGGACACTTTGGGGTGGGGGCTGGTCCACATGAAAGGGGGTACATGGGCTTGGTTAGGTCTCATTTTGGGTGAGCTTGGCCTCTAATTTAATTAAATTAAAACAAATGCACTTGGCGTTCATTTCTCAATTGAGAACACATGGAGTTAAATTTGAGTGGAACACAAGAGTCATGGGCGTAGCAGGCTCAGAATAGGTTAATACCCTAATTTGGGTTATAGGGAATTGGGTTGTGGTTGTACCTCAATTTCAAATGGGAATGGGAAATTAGGAGAAATTGGGTTTATTGGAATAATACATGAACGTTTGTGACGCATATTGCGTAGCTAAAATGAAGCACAATATTTGTCACGACCTGCACCCTGAAATTCGGGCACGAGTGCGTGGGTACGTCCAGCCTACGCCGCAGAGTCGACGGTAGTACGATGTCTAGGTCAAATCCACAGTTAACTAATCTAGCTCATTCACAAATAACATAGGCAAGATAATAATAGAAAAAAGATTCTTAAGAATTCAAATGAAATAAATGTGACTACAGATCAAATGTTTAATACAGAATTCAGAAATGAAATCGGGGACAAACCCGATTACTAAGATAAAGAGCATGAAATAAAATAGCTACTGCTAACTACTCTGCAACAGTGGTCTCCTGGGTGGGAGCTGGTTCCTCATAAGTGTCATCTGTTCCCTCATAGGGGCCATAATATGTAGGGGCAAAGTCCTCATCATCGCCTAAAGCAACGGATCCAGTCAGGAAAGGAGCAAAGTACACAATGCACAACAAGATTAAACTAAATATTTATGACAATTAGACTGAGTATCATATTAAGAATATGCATAAAAGGAACAACAATAACTAAGAGTTAATGCTATAAACAGGGATATGAGAAAACAGGAATAAATAAGACAGGAAATGAAACTACAGCAGTCAACAAGAACTATAACAAGACCAGAAGCTATCTGTGTGCACTTGTGTTTGTTTTAGAATACATAGTTGGCATATAGGGGTTTATAAGGCTAATCCGGCCGTCATAAACGACTATTAAACAGAAATAATCGAGATCCGGCTGAGGGTACAGTCGCGTACCAACAGCTATTAAACACGGCAGGGGGAAGGGTAAACTACATGCCTTCTAGTATTCTCCTACCCGACATGAAAAACAAGACATGAACTCCAGTATTCAAGACATACAATCCAGTATTCTAACACTACGTGTAATCATCAAGGTTACTAGTAGAGCAGGGAATTAATTATCACAATATAAAGATTAAACTTGAAGTGCAGGTACTTGCCTGTTGTTTGGATCCAAATATAGTTTGTATCTCGGGGAAATTTCCAGAAATGAGTCCAAATGCTGAAATAAACATTACCATCATGCTCAAAAGATGTTAAATAGCTAGAAATGCCTGTCCTTGGGTCCAATTTGGAGACAAGGGCAGAAACGGCAGTTTTGGGTCAAAACGGGGTCCGCATGTGGGCCCGCTTTGCACCAAAAAATGTGTCAGGATCAAAGGTCTCCAAAATCACCAAACTTAGTGTTAACAGGTCAGGAACGATGATACGAACCCAACGAAACTTCTAGAATTGGATTCCGATAAGCCGATCACGAAATCGCCCGTCGAGCGGGGCCTGTGGGGCCCACGACACGCGATTTCGTCAACATTCTCAGAATCGAACCAAACTTGACCCACAGGACCAGCGTATTGCTACGAGTCCGATGGCACAAGTTTTGTCTTGATCCGACAAGTGTACAAGAAGTTAGGGCATAAAACAGAAAAGTCGGATACGGGGCGATGTCCGCGGATACGCGTTGATTCCGAGGTGCACGCACACCCGAATCAGCTTCCGCGAAGTCTCACACGTCCGTATCGACGGCGCGCACATATCTGTGAAGACCGTACGTGACCAAGTCATCCCGTTTGGCGGGGCGTACTCAGTTCCGGGGTAAAACAGGGTCTAGTTTTTTCTGTTTTTGGATCGCGGTGTGCGATCACCACAGGACGCGATGCCCCGAGCGGTTTGTTCGGGCACCGAGAGGGTCATATAGGCTTCACAACGTAATTTACGAAATTAAAAATGGAGCTACGAGGTGAAAGTTACACGTACCTGTCTGGGCTCGAGAAATCGGGGTTCTCTCGTGTCCGTGTCGTGTCCGACACGCCGATACGAAGAATTGGGGATTTAGGGTTAGGGTTAGGGTTTCAGAGGATTCCGGCGAGATTGCGGCGGGGCCCGGCCGGAGGAGCACCGGAGGGGGGGCTGGATGGCTCGCCGGGGCGAGGCGGATGCGCTGGCGGGCGGGGCGGCGCCGGAGTCCGGCTCAGGCGGGGAGGCCTGCTGCTACTGCTGCGGCTCGGGGGAGGCCGGAGCCGGTGGTGGCTCGGGTGGCGGCTGGGCGAGGAGACGCGGCGCTGCAGCGGGGAGGCGGCTGTGCGGCGAGGGAGCGGCGGACGGAGGCGGGTCCGGCGGCGCTGCGGTGAGGAGCGGGGAGGGGTCGGGATAGCTGCCGGAGAAGGGGGATTAAATAGGCGCGGGGGGGGGGGGTGGCGTGCAGGGCGGTCGACGTGGGCGAGCGAGACGGGGTGGGTGGCCGCGGGCGCGGCGGACGCGGGCGGCGGCGCCGGACGCGGGGGGGGGGGGGGGGGGAGCGACCGGGTCTGCAGGGGAGTGGGCTGGGTCAGCTAGCGGGTCGGGTGCGGGTCGGGTTCGGGCAGACCCGACCCGACCCGGTAGGGGAGCGGGCTGGGCCGGGTGCTGGGCTGGGCTGGGCTAAAATTAATAATAATAATAATAACAATAATAATAATAATAATAATAATAATAATAATAATAATAGCATTAATTAATTAATTAGTTTTTAGGTAATTAAAAATAGGTCCGAGGTCCAATAAATTCCAGAAAAATTATCCTAAGTCTAGTTTTTCATTTTACACCCAAAAATATTATTTTTATAATATTTTAATGTTATTTATTATCAATTAAAAATCATTTAATATTTAAAAATCCTGATTTTAATTACAGAAAATTTCCAGAAAATTCCAAAAAATTGTGAAAAATACAATTTTAATATTTTTGAAAAAAATTAGGGGCTTACAATCTACCCAACTTATAAAATTTCGTCCTCAAAATTTAAAATATGGCAGGGCTCTCTCTGTCCAATCTCACTTGATTACAGTCTAACGGGTTTCTCTCAGGTGAACATTGCGGTCGCTACCCAACGTAAAATTTACCCATCTATCCTTTAAGGCTATACAACTAGTAAAGCTAGGTCCCAACTTAATTAATCATGGTATTAAACCTTTAAGTCTTTAACACCAATACACCACCTATGGAACTCCCTTAGTTATAAAGGGTCATCAATAATTCGACCGGTCTGAGGGGTATAGCTAGTATATATCAAACTTATACCAAGCACAGGATTTTGTCTTTCCGAAATAAGGGAAGACGAGGATCAATAAAAGAGTTCAAGGGCGAGGTGGTAGAACAGAGGTATAGGGATCAAGGCGTTTAAGGAATTCTAATGGGAGTTGTCAGGCGGTTATGGATTGAAATCCTATTCTGGTAATCATTTATTTGCATGCTCGTATTAGTAACTGATACGATATGCTCGGACATATTTAGGGGGCAAGTATACTAGTCAACTATATATCTCAATCCATGTAAAGTAGTGCGAAGAGCGAACCAAAATGCACTAAGGTTGATCAGACCGTAATACACTGATTCTGAATAGACACTTGTATTAGTGGGGTTGATCAGGCCTCAATAACACATGTATCATGAACAAGCCTGATAAAGAGTAAGCTTGCAAAACTAGGCTATAAAATAGTAGCATAAGTCAAGTACAGCAAAATTAGGTGCGCTAGATGATGATGAAAAGGAGGTACAAATTATTGAAGTTCACAAAATAACACAAAATAAGCACAATAGCAAAAGCTTCTAAATCCCTACAGTTATCAAATTTAAAGCATACCAGGTTATTTAGCAAGTTCAAAATTACTAGGTTAGGGCTGAGGTCACGAACCAATAGGTATGAGCTAAACAATACTAGAAAAGGTATCTACGAATCACTTACGCGCATTAGCTGTTTCCCAGAGTCTGCGCGTTCTCCACGGTTATTGCGTAAGCTTGTCTGCGTCCTGGAGCAGCGGGACAGTCCCCTCACTTGATGTTCTGTTGATCCACAATATAGACAGGCACCCAGTCTCTTCCTACAAACTTGCTAGGTGTGACCTTGTTTTTGACAAAAGTCACAAGTGAGAACTCGTTGGTTCTGTCCTTGAGCTTGGTGTTGGGGTGCTGCGGCTGGAGGGAGAGGACGCTGGGTTTGCTGCGGGGACTTCTGCTGTGGTTGTTGTTGGAACGGACGTTTGTGGGGTCCCGTACTTCCAGTATCTCTTTCCCGTTTTAGTTTATGCCCCATGTCTCTCTCAACACCTTGTGCCACGCTCAAGATTTCCTCGTATGAACGAGCTCGGCTAGTAGTGACAGCAAGGCGAATATCAGGAGACAACCCCTTCTTGAATCTACGGGCTCTGTCCTCAGGGGTACGAACCATGTACTCTGCAAAGTGGCTCAACCTGCTAAATTTAGCAGTGTACTCATCAACAGAAAGGTTACCTTGTTCCAGTCTCTCAAATTGGCTTTTGAGAGCTTCCCGAGCCACTTCGGGATAGAATTTCTCCTTGAACAGCCTCTTGAAGTCCTCCCAAGTGAGATCAGGAGCAGATAGTTGGGGTTCATCTCTAAACCTGGTCCGAGCTATGTCGAACAGTTGCAGGCTTGCAGACTCCACTTTGAGATCATCAGGGACCCGAGCAGTCTTCAGGAGTCGCTCCACATTCTCTATCCATTCATGGCATAGAGAATGCCTTCAGTTCCATAGAATTCCAGGGGTTTAAGGTTCTTGAAGTCTTTGGCACTTCCTGGCCTCTTTTGTGGTGACTCCTGGGATCGAAGAGCTTCTGAAAGGCTAGTCCGTAGCAGGGCAGTCTGTTCTTTCTGGGATTCTACGAGCCCCTGGAACACTCCGAGTAGCTGTGCCCCATCCAGAGTAACTGTCAGAGTAGATGGAGGCGGAGGGAGTGCAAGAGTTTCAGGCACAGTCTACTCAGCTGGTTCTGATGTGCCTCCTACTGTATTCCTTGTCTGAACCATTCTAGAAGATTTAAGGGATAGGAAGATCAGAATAGATTACTTGGAAATCAAGGGCGATAGAAAAATTAATCAGAAATGATATCAAGAATTGAAACGAAGATCCTATTCTGTGAATGAGCTTTTCCTAGAATCCTCAATCCTATTCCATACCCTGTTCTAGGGTATTACCCTATTTATGGATACTAGACCTGCATGGGCCACCATAAAAATGTGTCACGACCCGCACCCTGAAATTTGAGCACGAGTGCGTGGGTACGTCCAGCCTACGCCGCAGAGTCGGCGGTAGTACGCTGTCTAGGTCAAATCTACAGTTAACTAATCTAGCTCATTCACAAATAACATAGGCAAGATAATAATAGGAAAAAGATGCTTAAGAATTCAAATGAAATAAATGTGACAACAGATCAAATGTTTAATACAGAATTCAGAAATAAAATCGGGGACAAACCCGATTACTAAGATAAAGAGCATAAAATAAAATAGCTACTGCTAACTACTCTGCAGCAGTGGTCTCCTGGGTGGGAGCTGGTTCCTCATAAGTGTCATCTGTTCCCTCATAGGGGCCATAATATGTAGGGGCAAAGTCCTCATCATCGCCTAAAGCAACGGATCCAGTCAGGAAAGGAGCAAAGTACACAATGCACAACAAGATTAAACTAAATATTTATGACAATTAGACTGAGTATCATATTGAGAATATGTATAAAAGGAACAACAATAACTAAGAGTTAATGCTAACAGGGATATGAGAAAACAGGAATAAATAAGACAGGAAATGAAACTACAGCAGTCAACAAGAACTATAACAAGACCAAAAGCTATCTGTGTGCACTTGTGTTTATTTTAGAATATATAGTTGGCATGTAGGGGTTTATAAGGCCAATTCGGCCGTCATAAATGGCTATTAAACAGGAATAATCGAGATCCAGCTGAGGGTACAGTCGCGTACCAACAGCTATTAAACACGGCAGGGGAAAGGGTAAACTACATGCCTTCTAGTATTCTCCCACCCGACATGAAAAATAAGACATGAACTCCAGTATTCAAGACATAAAATCCAGTATTCTAACACTACGTATAATCATCAAGGGTACTAGTAGAGCAGAGAATTAATTATCATAATATAAAGATTAAACTTGAAGTGCAGGTACTTGCTTGTTGTTTGGATCCAAATATAGTTTGTATCTCGGGGAAATTTCCAGAAATGAGTCCAAATGCTGAAATAAACATTACCATCATGCTCAGAAGATGTCAAATAGCTAGAAATGCCTGTCCTTGGGTCCAATTTGGAGACAAGGGCAGAAACGGTAATTTCGGGTCAAAACGGGGTCCGTATGTGGGCCCGCTTTGCACCGAAAAACGTGTCAGGGTCAATGGTCTCCAAAATCATCAAACTTAGTGTCAACAGGTCAGGAACGATGATATGAACCCAATGGAACTTCCAGAATTGGATTCCGATGAGCCGATCACGAAATCGCCCGTCGAGCGGGGCTTGTGGGGCCCACGACACGCGATTTCGTCAACGTTCTCAGAATCGAACCAAAATTGACCCACAGGACCAGCGTATTGCTACGAGTCCGATAGCGTAAGTTTTGTCTCGATCCGACGAGTGTACAAGAAGTTAGGGCATGAAACAGAAAAGTCGGATACGGGACGATGTCCGCGGATACGCGTTGATTCCGGGGTGCACGCACACCCGAATCAGCTTCCGCGAAGTCTCACACGTCCGTATCGACGGCGCGCACGTATATGTGAAGACCGTACGCGACCAAGTTATCCCGTTTGGCGGGGCGTACTCAGTTCCGGGGTGAAACAGGGTCTGGTTTTTCCTGTTTTTGGATCGCGGTGTGCGATCACCACAGGACGCGATACCCCGAGCGGTTTATCCGGGCACCGAGAAGGTCATACAGGCTTCACAACGCAATTTACGGAATTGAAAACGGAGCTACAAGGTAAAAGTTACACGTACCTGAACTGGGCTCGAGAAACCGGGGTTCTCTCGTGTCCGTGTCGTGTCCGACACGCCGATACGAAGAATTGGGGATTTAGGGTTAGGGTTAGGGTTTCAGAGGATTTCGACGAGATTGCGTCAGGGCCCGGTCGGAGGAGCACCGGAGGGGGGGCTGGACGGCTCGCCGGGGCGAGGCGGATGCCCTGGCGGGCGGGGCGGCGCCGGAGTCCGGCTCAGGCGGGGAGGCCTGCTGCTACTGCTGCGGCTCGGGGGAGGCCGGAGCCGGTGGTGGCTCGGGTGGCGGCTGGGCGAGGCGACGCGGCGCTGCAGCGGGGAGGCGGCTGTGCGGCGAGGGAGCGGCGGACGGAGGCGGGTCCGGCGGTGCTGCGGTGAGGAGCGGGGAGGGGTCGGGATAGCTGCCGGAGAAGGGGGATTAAATAGGCGGGGGGGGGGGGGGGGGCGTGCAGGGCGGTCGACGTGGGCGAGCGGGACGGGGTGCGTGGCCGCGGGCGGCGGCGCCAGATGCGGGGGGGGGGGGGGAGCGACCGGGTCTGCGGGGGAGTGGGCTGGGTCAGCTAGCGGGTCGGGGGCGGGTGCGGGTCGGGTTCGGGCAGACCCGACCCGACCCGGTAGGGGAGCGGACTGGGCCGGGCGCTAGGCTGGGCTGGGCTAAAATTAATAATAATAATAATAATAATAATAATAATAATAATAATAGTAATAATAATAATAGTATTAATTAATTAATTAGTTTTTAGGTAATTAAAAATAGGTCCGAGGTCCAATAAATTCCAGAAAAATTACCCTAAGTCCAGTTTTCTATTTTACACCCAAAAATATTATTTTTATAATATTTTAATATTATTTATTATCAATTAAAAATCATTTAATATTTAAAAACCCTGATTTTAATTACAGAAAATTCCCAAAAAATTCCAGAAAATTACGAAAAATCCAATTTTAATATTTTTGAAAAAAATCAGGGGCTTACAATATTGGGTATCTATAAGTTATACAAGGGTCGGATGGGTAGTCTTACATGTCTAAGAAATGTGTATGAACTTTGTTTGAAGGTAAATACTAATGTAGCGCTCCAAACATCGAAGCAACAGTGAGGTGTAATAAGTCACATAATTATTGCACATTAATTTTAATTGTATCCAAATTAATCCGAGTCTCTCAATCTAAATTAAGTTAATCCTAAATTGGTCGAGGGGGTTTACAATCTACCCTCCTTAGAGCATTTTATCCTTGAAATTAAAACATACGCATTGTAAAAATTATTGACTGAAATAAAAATGCTACTACATACCTAGTCCTTCGAAGAGATGGGGATAGCGTTGTCGAATATCCTCCTCACGCTCCCAGGTCGACTCGCCTGGTGCATGATGCCTCCATGCGACACGGACTAGAGGGATAGTTTGACCTCGCAATACCTTCTCACTTCCGTCCAGAATCTCAACAGGCTCCTCTTGGTATGATAAGCTTGGGCCGACTGTGATCTCTAAATGGTCAAGCACATGACCTGGATCTGGCATGTACCTCCTCAGCTGAGATACATGGAAGACGTCATAGACTCCTTCCAAAGTCTGTGGTAAGGCTAACCTGTAAGTAACCTCTCTGATGCGTTCTAACACATCGAATGGTCCGATGTACCTCGGACTCAGCTTTTCTCTGCCCCCAAATATGATAGTCCCTCGAGTAGGTGAGATCTTTAGAAATATATGAACTCCAACCTAGAACTCTAGGGGTCGTCGATGCGCATTCGTCCAATGCTTCTGTCTGTCCTGTGCTGCTCGCAGGTGCCCTTGGATCTTCTTCACCTTCTCTACTGTATGAACTACCAACTCTGGCCCAAGAATCTGCCTCTCGCCTGTCGCGCCCCGATCCCGCAGGGGCCGATCCCGTAGGGCCTATCGTCCTCGCTTGGTCCCTACGGAACCATTCGTCCTCGCTTTGGTCCCTACGGAACCGTTCGTCCTCGCTTGGGCGCGATGCCGTGCAAGTCTAAGTTGCGCTTGCACCAGGCAACGTACCTGCACAAGACAAGTTAGACAAAATATACATTTATAGGCACAGAGTAAAACGCAGAGAACCAAAGTAGAACACATTTGATAGCACACAAAATACTTGCTTTTTATTGAATACTTGAAGACTTGGATTACAAAGTGTTTGCTTGGCTGAGTTACAAAATATGCCTTAGAAGGCTTACAACTCTTTTTACATTCCCAAAACTAGCCACAACGCCCATTACATTATGCCCTTGTAGTAGGACCAAAATAGCAAAACATCTAACAGAAGAGGAAGTAGCCCACTGGAGAGGTAAGCAGCGGAAGAAGCAGCACGAACACAATCCTAAGGAAGAGTGCGCACACGCTGATTCAGGTTGAGGATGCTTGCCAGACTCTCGCTCCCAGCACCTGGATATTTGCCCACAAACGTGGGTCAGTACTACCACATGTACTGGTGAGCGACCGTGGCCAAACTCACCTTAGAAATCCACACTAAGTAAGCATATGAAGCTAGCATTATTAAGTGGTCTTTCTCGTTGTCTAGTTTCTTTTTAACAATTCATGCTAGGAAACATAGACAATAATTAGCATATGCATATTATATTTCTTACCCACGGCCGAGCGGTTATCCCTGCAGCAGACACACAAGTTAGCCACAATTTGCATATGAATAACTTATGAATCAATAAGGCATCAAGTGTTAGGTATGCAAGAAGGTAAACCTAGCATGCGCCCTAACTATATGATGGTCCCCTCCACGGGATTAGCAGTTGGGACGTACAAGCCCAATCTCACTAATAGACGAGTCTCCGGTCTACCCAAGGACGTACAAGCCTTAGGTATCTAGATCTCTTCCGGCCGAACGATCCCCAGTGCCCCAGGGACCGCCCGAGAGATAAACCTTGTGCACAAGTTGTCCTGACCAAATGCATGAATGCAAGCCCTATCAGAAAAATATGCTATCATGCAACTGATGAACCAAGCACACAAGTCTATCTCTTTTCTCTTTCTCATTATTAAGCTCAAGTCCAGAGTTTTCTCGCCACAATACTCGATGCACAGATACCCGAGGGACAGTTAAGCATTCCATAAGCAACTAGTAAGTTAACAGTTCTATACTTGAAGCATGCAATACTTTCTTTCTCTTTTTAGCTTATCTTTTTAGTGAGGCAACATATTTCAAGTGAACTAGAGATTCTTTATTAGGCATGCAGACTTAAAGGATTCATCGAAGGGCCTAAGCCACTCACCAAATGAATCGGACGAGGAGATGGGGAAGCCTAAGCGACGTTCACTCTTTGGTTATGCGTCCTGAAAATGCAACAATACTTGGTTAGCATACTTCGATCTCTTTCCCTTACGATTCGTAAAGAAAGCGCAAGCGAGAAGGCGAAATCATGAAAACCAAGTCATCGAAAGCAACTCAAAACACAAAGCAACACAAAACCAAAAAGCAAAGCAACCAACGAAAACTCTTGGACTTATTTCAATAGAAGCCGCTCGATTAATTCGAAGGGTTCATTGCACTTCGTCCGTGTTGATTTGGTAAGGTTTCCCCGAGACTCGATTCTCAACCGAGTCGAAGCAGCGTAGTGTTTCTTAAGTAACCGTTCGGAGCGGGGCGTTACATACTACCCCACTGAGAAGAAGTTTCGTCCTCGAAACTTAAGAGATCAAGGAGGCAAAGGTCAAGCATCAAGAGTTCAAAGGAATAAGACTCACCAACATCGTGTCCGCTCTCATCGCGCTCAATATTCAACTGATACACTCTAGGCCTTCTTGTCTGATCAGTTGGTTCCAGAGCAGGACCCGGAGGGGTCTGAGTCTCAACCCGAGCAGTCTTATTGTTTCCACTCCGGTATGGCGGCGGAACCGTCTGGTTTTGGCAGTTCACTGCCTGATGCCCTTTTTCGCCGCAGTTATAACACTCATTATTTGCACCACGACAAATATCTATGGTATGGCCTGGTTTGTGGCAGTAAATGCATACAGGACCTGGGCGCCGCTCGCCCGCTGTTTTCTTTTCTCCATCATGGTATCTTTTAGCAGGAGGGTTTCGAGGAGCCGGTGCCCTTTCTGGAGCATTTTGCGGAGTGAACTGCTCGTTCTGCACTGCTGCCTCGAATGCTTGTATATAGGTTTTGCACTCCCGGTTCATAACATCTTTTCTTAGGTTATCGTTTAAGCCTTTTATGAACCGATGTGTGCGGGCTGCCTCATCGGGAATCATCGAGCTAGCGAACTTAGCAAGTTTGGAGAATTTCGACTCATAGTCTTCGACGGACATGCTCCCTTGCTTAAGCTCGGTAAACTCGTCTTCTTTTCTCTGCCTGACAGCCGGTGGAAGATAGTGAGCAAGGAATGCTTCCTTGAACATTCCCCAAGTGATCCTGCCATCCTGATGCTTGGTGGCAAGGTCTGTTTTCTTGACTTCCCACCAGTCGTGTGCTCGTAACCGCAACTGCATATCTGCGCACGCCACCCTCTTGTTCGCAGGTATTGAGGCAAAGCTAAACAAGCTTTCCATCTTCGCGATCCAGTCCATCACCTTATCCGGCGTGGTCCTGCCTTCAAACTCCGGAGGGTTCAACTTCAGGAACTCAGCGCCTTTAAAGGTAGACTTTCCGGCCGCGCGAGGAGGCTCGTTTGTTTCTGCTAATCCTGTGCCTTGAGGCATGGTCGGGGCAGTCACTGGTGTTGCGGCGGTGCCAGATGCACCACTGTTCGCTGCTAGTGTTGTTACAATTTGAGTCAAGGAGTCAAGCTGCTTTTGTTGTGCCGCGGCTCTAGCATCTGCTCGTTGCTGCTGAGCCTCGAATCGTTCTTGTTGTGCAGCATGACGGTCATTCTGATTCTGTAACATTGCAATCAGTCTATCTAATTGATCATCGCTCACGCTAGCTGCGCGCGATGACTCAGGGTTACCAGCACCTGTTTTTGTCATCTTTGCTGCAAAAGAGAGTAGCTTGCATTAGTCTCATAACGTATTATAGACTTATTGCATGGGACGTTGGGTTTTCATACTCTTAGGGACCTTTCATACTCTCGATTTACTTCTTATAGATTTGAAATCTATTTTCGAAATTCGGGACTTTTGAAATCGCTTGAAAACTTATATCCTTTTCGAAGACGATGTTTGAAGAGGCCAAGGACGTAAAGCCATGCTCTGATACCACCTGTCGTGCCCCGATCCCGCAGGGGCCGATCCCGTAGGGCCTATCGTCCTCGCTTGGTCCCTACGGAACCATTCGTCCTCGCTTTGGTCCCTACGGAACCGTTCGTCCTCGCTTGGGCGCGATGCCGTGCAAGCCTAAGTTGCTCTTGCACCAGGCAACGTACCTGCACAAGACAAGTTAGACAAAATATACATTTATAGGCACAGAGTAAAACGCAGAGAACCAAAGTAGAACACATTTGATAGCACACAAAATACTTGCTTTTTATTGAATACTTGAAGACTTGGATTACAAAGTGTTTGCTTGGCTGAGTTACAAAATATGCCTTAGAAGGCTTACAACTCTTTTTACATTCCCAAAACTAGCCACAACGCCCATTACATTATGCCCTTGTAGTAGGACCAAAATAGCAAAACATCTAACAGAAGAGGAAGTAGCCCACTGGAGAGGTAAGCAGCGGAAGAAGCAGCACGAACACAATCCTAAGGAAGAGTGCGCACACGCTGATTCAGGTTGAGGATGCTTGCCAGACTCTCGCTCCCAGCACCTGGATATTTGCCCACAAACGTGGGTCAGTACTACCACATGTACTGGTGAGCGACCGTGGCCAAACTCACCTTAGAAATCCACACTAAGTAAGCATATGAAGCTAGCATTATTAAGTGGTCTTTCTCGTTGTCTAGTTTCTTTTTAACAATTCATGCTAGGAAACATAGACAATAATTAGCATATGCATATTATATTTCTTACCCACGGCCGAGCGGTTATCCCTGCAGCAGACACACAAGTTAGCCACAATTTGCATATGAATAACTTATGAATCAATAAGGCATCAAGTGTTAGGTATGCAAGAAGGTAAACCTAGCATGCGCCCTAACTATATGATGGTCCCCTCCACGGGATTAGCAGTTGGGACGTACAAGCCCAATCTCACTAATAGATGAGTCTCCGGTCTACCCAAGGACGTACAAGCCTTAGGTATCTAGATCTCTTCCGGCCGAACGATCCCCAGTGCCCCAGGGACCGCCCGAGAGATAAACCTTGTGCACAAGTTGTCCTGACCAAATGCATGAATGCAAGCCCTATCAGAAAAATATGCTATCATGCAACTGATGAACCAAGCACACAAGTCTATCTCTTTTCTCTTTCTCATTATTAAGCTCAAGTCCAGAGTTTTCTCGCCACAATACTCGATGCACAGATACCCGAGGGACAGTTAAGCATTCCATAAGCAACTAGTAAGTTAACAGTTCTATACTTGAAGCATGCAATACTTTCTTTCTCTTTTTAGCTTATCTTTTTAGTGAGGCAACATATTTCAAGTGAACTAGAGATTCTTTATTAGGCATGCAGACTTAAAGGATTCATCGAAGGGCCTAAGCCACTCACCAAATGAATCGGACGAGGAGATGGGGAAGCCTAAGCGACGTTCACTCTTTGGTTATGCGTCCTGAAAATGCAACAATACTTGGTTAGCATACTTCGATCTCTTTCCCTTACGATTCGTAAAGAAAGCGCAAGCGAGAAGGCGAAATCATGAAAACCAAGTCATCGAAAGCAACTCAAAACACAAAGCAACACAAAACCAAAAAGCAAAGCAACCAACGAAAACTCTTGGAATTATTTCAATAGAAGCCGCTCGATTAATTCGAAGGGTTCATTGCACTTCGTCCGTGTTGATTCGGTAAGGTTTCCCCGAGACTCGATTCTCAACCGAGTCGAAGCAGCGTAGTGTTTCTTAAGTAACCGTTCGGAGCGGGGCGTTACATCGCCTATATCGCTCCAACATACTAGGGAATGATATTTCCTGCCATACAATGCTTCATAGGGGGCCATCTGAATGCTCGCTTGATAGCTATTATTGTAGGAAAACTCGACCAAATATAAATGGTCCTCCCATGATCCTCCGAAATCAAGCATGCATGCTCTTAACATGTCTTCCAATGTCTAAATGGTGCGCTCGGACTGGCCATCCGTCCGCGGGTGATATGATGTGCTAAACTTTAGACGGGTACCGATACTCTCTTGTATACTCCACCAAAAGTAAGATATAAACCTCGTATCCCTGTCAGACACTATACTAACTGGCACTCCATGCAGTCAAATAATCTCTCTCATGTACATATCAGCTAAGACCTCTGTAGATTGCCCAACTCTGAAGGGTAAAAAGTGAGCGGACTTGGTGAGTCTATCCACGATTACCTATACTATATTGCGACCACTAGGACTCCTCGGAAAGCCCGTAAAAAAGTCCATAGTGATATGCTTCTATTTCTACTCCGATATCGGGAGTGGTTGAAGTAATCCTGCAGATCTCTGATGCTCAGTCTTGACTTGCTGACACACCAGGCACTAAGCCACAAAGTGGGCTATCTCTCTCTCTTTATTCCATGCCACCAATAGTACTGTCTCAAGTCTCTGTACATCTTCGTGCCTCCTGGATGGATAAAGTATGTTGAACTATGTGCCTCTGACATCAACTCCTACCGAAGTTCTCCATTTGGAACATAGAGACGATCTCCACATCTCAAAGTTCCGTCTTCATGTATACGCAGTCCTGTCTGTATTCCAGCCCCTGTCCTTTGTCGAAGCCTCTGGAATCTGGCATATGTCGGCAAAGCAGCCTTGATCCTCTCCACTAATGTCGATTACAACTAAAAACTCGACAATTATCCGTCTACTCCTGGCATAACGACCTCTATACCCATCTGCTCTAGATCTCTCAACAGATGTTGTTGGGTAGTTAAGAAGAATGCCATGGGTCTTCTGTTCAATGCGTCAGTTACTACGTTGGCCTTTCCCGGATGGTACTGTAGCTCGATCTCAAAGTCTGTCATTACCTTGAGCCAACGTCTTTGTCTCTGGTTCAAGTCCTTCTGGGTGTAGACGTACTTCAGGGTCTTATGATCAGTAAATATCTTTACTCTTTCTCCATATAGGTAGTGCCTCCAAAGCTTCAAGGCAAAGATCACTGTAGCAAGCTCCAAGTCATGAGTAGGATAGTTCTTCTCATGGGTCCTCAACTGCCTAGAGACATAGGCCACAACCTTTCCATGATGTATCAAGTTACATCCTAATCCTTTCCCGGATGCATCTCTATAGATCACGAATCCTCTGGGTCCAGAAGGTATGGTCAAGATAGGTGCTGTAGTCAGACGCTTCTTCAGCTCATCGAATGCCTTCTGACACTCCTCTGTCCAAGTAAAATCCTGCTCCTTACGGGTCAAGCGGGTCATCGGTTCTGCGATCTTCGCGAAGTTCTCCACGAACCTCCGATAATATCCAGCAAGTCCTAGGAAACTCCTCACCTCTGAGACATTGGTAGGGGTTAGCCATGTCTCTACTGATGAAATCTTTGTCGGATCTACTAAAATACCATCTTCTGTGATAACGTGTCCAAGAAAAGAGATGATCTAGAAGAAACTCGCACTTGCTCAGCTTGGCATAAAGCCTCTCTTTCCTCAGTATCTCTAACACTAGTTTCAAGTGCTCTTCGTGCTCCTCGTGGCTCTTCGAATACACCAAGATGTCATCGATGAAGACTACCACGAACCGGTCTAGGTATTGGTAGAATACTCTATTTATCAAGTTCATAAATACAGCAGGTGTATTCGTCAGTCTAAAAGGCATCACTAAGAACTCGTAGTGACTATAACGAGTCCTGAATGCTGTCTTTTGAATGTCTTCTCTTCGCATCTTTACTTGATGATAACCCGATCTTAAGTCGATCTTTGTGAACACCACTGCTCTTGTCAATTGGTTGAATAAATCATCAATCCGCGGCAGGGGGTACTTGTTCTTGATAGTCAATGCATTAAGGGCTTTGTAATCAATGCACATACGTACTGTCCCATCCTTCTTAGGTACAAATAATACTGGTGCTCCCTAGGGTGATACACTAGGATGGATAAATCCCTTGCTCTGCAACTCCTCTAATTGTAGCTTCAGCTCATCTAGTTCCTTTTTCGCCAATCGGTATACATTAGAAGATACTGGTGCTGCTCCGGGTACTAGCTCAATAGTGAACTCTACGTCTCTATCTGGCGGTAAGCCTGGCAATTCTTCAGGAAAAATATCCTCGAATTCTGTAACTATTGGTGGGGGTACCATCTCCATAGCCATGTAAGCTCCAGCTATCTGTCCTACTCCTTGTTCGACGGTCCCTCGTATGTACTCGAACTCTAGTTGATCTGGCAGTCTAAAAGTGATGCTATTTTTCTGGCAATCCAGTACGGTATTATACTGGCTTAACCAGTCCATTCCTAGCACAACGTCAAAGTAGGGCATGGGTAATACCAAGAATCGCACTCTCATCTCTCTACCACATACGACTACCGAACATATTCTAATAGTGTTAGTAATCGACACGATACCTCCTCCGGTAAGAATCTTCCAACTCTTAGGTAAGAGAGAAGTAGCTACTCTATGCATTGCTACGAATCTACTAGATATGGATGATAGTGTAGCTCCAGAATAAAATAATACAATCGCAGGTAATGATGCAACTAAAATGGTACCTGTGATAGCTTCCCCTTCTGTTTCCTCCTCAGTAGCTGCTAATACAAAGGCCTGTCCGTGCCTCTGTCCTCCGGTCTACTGTCAGGCTCGATCAAACTATACCTCCTGTGGGGCCAAGGGTGGTCCCCTCTGAAATCCTTCGGGTGCTGGTGGACGTTGACCTCCTGGCGGGGGTAGTATCCTCGGAACCGGTGCTGCTGGCCTCTGTCCGGTCTGCAGTGCTGCCTCTCTGCGTTGTGGGCAGTCCCGGACTTGGTGCTGGCTCGCTCCATAAATCATGCATATCTCCAGTCTTTTTTGGCAGTCCTTCTATAAATATCCTCTCTTACCACAGTAGTTGTAAATCGGAAGCTCATTTTTCTGGTATGGTGTTGTTCTCTGCTGTATCTACGCTCCGGGACGACGGATCGGTCCTCCTGCTCTGGGCTGGGCTCTGGCTGGTGTGGTGGTGATAGAACATTTTTCTTCTCTACTGATGGCCTCCTGGATCCTCACCTCTGTAAGTACCTCCTCATAAGAAATCCTCGCCTGTGTGGTGGTATATCTCTGTAGCTCGAAAGTGAGACCGTGATGGAATCTCTGGGCATTCTCTATATCATTGGGTATCAGGACGGCACCAAATCTGCTAAGACGACTAAACTCTGTGTCATATGCGTCAACAGTCATATTCCCTTGTTCTAGATGTAGGAACTGGGAGTACAGGGCATTTTTGACTGTAGCCAAAAAATACTTCGTATTAAAGTACTCTAAGAACTGTTCCCATGACTGGTTCTTGCCTACACTGTGCTCAATAGAATCCTACCAGTGATGGGCATTGCCTTTCAGTTGGGCCCTCACTACGGTCATCCATAGGTCTGGATGCAGTTGTGAAGCTTCTAGTAGCATCTCCGTGTTGGTGACCCAATCGAAGATCTGCTCTACAGTCTCGTTGCCCGAAAAAGTGTCTGGTCCCATCTGTCGAAACCATCATATAGTGCCACCTGTCTGAGCTGGTAGAGGTGCTGGTACTGGTGCTGTGACATGTGTCCTCTCTAGTGCTGCCATCAAACTCTGTCTCAACATCTCGGTCTGATGCCACTGTGCTTGCATTATAGTCTGGAAGAACTGAAGCATCTGTGGCTGTCTATCTAATTGTGGCATCTGGGATGGATAAGGTGGAGGTGGTGGTAATGGAACCTCTGGCTGTGCGGTAGGTGTTTCCTCATATGTCGGCCTCTCGGTTTGTGGCATCGGCGTAGCTCCCGAAGTCTGGCCCTTAAAATGCTGCGTGGGGATCGTCTGGGAAGTCTGCCCCTCGTGCTGTTGTGTAGGATCGCCCTGAGTAGTCTCGCACTAATGTATCAGTGGGGCCTGTAGTGGTGGTTGCTCTCCAGGTAGTTCCTGGGGTACCTCCTCTCTTTGGGTGGTGTCGGTTGGCACCACGGCACTGGGTGCTCCTCGTCCACTATGCAAGTTCATCTTACTGCAAGAGATAGGTCTTTATTAAAAGAGTACGGAATCAGATAAATATGATGCAGATATTTAGAAGTAATACGAAGGAAGTTCAAAGACATGATCAAAGTGGATGGGACCTAGTAATTTCTATCCTATGGCAGGCTCGCTGGGCATGTTACCATACCACAAGCGAAAACAAGACCTGCATGGGCCACCATTAAAACCATGTCATGCCCCAGTCCCAAAAATATACGGGACCAAGCCATGTGGCAATAGCCAGCTGTCACGTCTCCGAGAATATCCCAATTTAATGGATCCTAACGAAGAGTGCTACGCTGTCCTAAAATACTAACATGTCCAATATCAATCAACAACAGGTAATCTAATCTCATCTACAATATAAACAATAATAATGTACTAAAATAAATATTAGAATATAAATGCCAGTCTCAAAATATTATAGTACAACCAAGAAAGTCTGGTGGGGACAAAGCCACTACTATGATGAAATAAAAGAATGACGGATAAAAAGAGTAATGACTAGGGCATCGGCTGACTAGATAATGATGCTCCCAATCCTAGGCAGAAGGCCTACCAACTGATCACGGAAACTCTGACGGTAGCACCTCTAGCTCCTCAGCTGTAGCGTACCTAGTCTCCTGTCCTGGGCCGTACACTGTAGGGTAATATACCTCGTCTAAATCTGGAAAGGTACCAGGTCCTCAGAGGGACGTAACAAGATACATAGAAGCATGCCATATATATAAATATTGAATAGGATAAATAAGGGTGTGCTAACCATCTAATTGAATGCAATATAAGGACAACTTTAGTACGTATGGGTAGGCATAGGCATAATGTCTAACACCCCGAAGAGCGTGGCAGCAGTACAGTATATCTTTCATATCACTCCGAAGAACGTGACAGCAGTATAGTATATCGTCCATATTGCTCCGAAGAACGTGGCAGCAGTGTAAAGGGATTCATTGGATCCGTGGCTCCTCTGGATACTACGGATTTTAATGTGTGTATCCCATACGCCTACTAGCGTCCTCTCCGCCCAATATAGATATACAAGTCGAATACTCGACATGCATACCACGTATCTATATGCCAAGTCTCTAATAATATAAAAATCCTGAATTATGTACTAACCATGATGCATGTCACACGTACCGATAGCTAGTCGAGTATGCGAACCCGTATCCCAATATGAATTTGTCACAGTAAAACGTGTAAGAGTGTTAGGTCTAGGAAGATATCAGAGTATCCTCCCAACGGGGTGAGTCTGCTAGTGACTAGGTCAAGTATACCACTCATCGACGCATCCGTCGACTACACCCGAGTCAATCTTGGACGCGCACAGTCATATGAAATAAAGCAACAAGATATCATACAATATATGCATCATTAATTTAAACAGTAAATATGGTAAGGTATCTTGCCTGGGTCCTCAAGCTGTGAATACCAATAGCCTGCTCCTGCAGTCTCTCCTGGCTGGTCCAATGAACCTAAACACACAATATAATATAGCAAATACTGCCATTAGACACTAAGCAATACATACACACAACTTACGACGCTGTTCTTAGGTATTGACGCAAGATAACGGCTGGTCGACTACAGAGTCTCGTGTGCACGTAGCTAGGGTGTACACGTGTCCTGTCCTCAGTCACCGTGTACCTCAAGACAATAAATTATCGAAGTTATGGGTCACCAAACTAATTATGTTTTGTACAATAATCTGTCCTTATTTCCCATGCTAAATGTAATTGGTTAATGTCTAGATTTTTTTTAGGTGAATTAGAAGTCTTAATAACAGGTCTTATGATTAAGGTAATTATTATTTATTGTTTTAATCTAATAAGCATACACACATACATATAATGGTTTAATGTTTATACTTGTGTCCATATAATGACACACTATACGATCGACGCAACGACACAATGCCTCGACGATATAGGAAGGAAAGGATAAAGGAAACGTGTACCTAGTAGGCTGAATCGAGGGAGGGGCCTGTGCTCGTCGACTGCACGTACTCTAGCGTGGCAGAGCTCCGACGTCGTGCGGTAACCCTCGGCGGCAGCGACAACAACTGCAACAGTTGCAGCAGCGGCAGCAGCAGCTTTTCAGCGATGGCAACGGCGGCTTTGGCGGGCTGGTCGGGGGTCAGGATGTGGGGGAGGTCAAGGTCGGCTGGGTAGTGCTGGTTGACGGTGTTGGAGGCGTCTGGGCGCTCGGGATCGGGTTCGATGGAGTCGGGTTGATGAAGATGTTGGTGAAGGTGAAGTTCGGCTGGTGCAGGCGGTTGGGGTGGTGGTCCGGCGTCGTGGGGAAGTGCATGTGGAAGAGGCTGTGGTGGCGGCGGCTTTGGTGGTGGATGTCGGCTCAGTTTAGATGAAGAGAGTTCGGCTAGGGTTAGGGTGGTGGGGTGATTATAATTCTAGGGTTTCAAATAGGGAACATGTGTATTATATATAGGAGGGGGTTATGGGTTGACCTCGGGACTTGGCCCGGTCTGGACACTTTGGGGTGGGGGCTGGTCCACATGAAAGGGGGTATATGGGCTTGGTTAGGTCTCGCTTTGGGTGAGCTTGGCCTCTAATTTAATTAAATTAAGACAAATGCACTCGGCGTTCATTTGTCAATTGAGAACACATGGAATTAAATTTGAGTAGAACACAAGAGTCATGGGCGTAGCAGGCTCAGAATAGGTTAATACCCTAATTTGGGTTATAGGGAATTGGGTTATGGTTGTACCTCAATTTCAAATGGGAATGGAAAATTAGGAGAAATTGGGTTTATTGGAATAATACATAAATATTTGTGACGCATATTACGCAGCTAAAATAAAGCACAATATTGGGTATCTATAAGTTACACAAGGGTCGGATGGGTAGTCTGACATGTCTAGGAAATGTGTATGAACTTTGTTTGAAGGTAACTACTAATGTAGCGCTCCAAACATCGAAGCAACAGTGAGGTGTAATAAGTCACATAATTATTGCACATTAATTCTAATTGTATCAAAGTTAATCCGAGTCTCTCAATCTAAATTAAGTTAATCCTAAATTGGTTGAGGGGGTTTCCACTAGTAGTTGCCTTGTGATATATAATTAGTATAATTAGTAGTATACCCTTACAGAGACTGCAATATCACGACAGATAGAAGCCATAACCATGCATGAGATGATATTTAGCGATTTCTTTAAATTGCATGCTTATATAATTTAGATTGTATTAGGAGTTTGACCTAGAAGGGGATACGACCATCTTTAAATTTCGATGACAAATTTTTTCTAAAGGGGGTAGGATTGTAATTACCACTTTCTACCATAGGGATATATTAATAATTTTGTATGTTGTTAAGTTTTTATATATATTATTTTATATTAGTGATTGTCTAGAATTATATTAGTGATAGTGAGTGGCTAGACAATTATAATTTACAAGTGTTAGTTAGTGCTAATTATTGTTAGTTATGACTTTAGCAATTAGAATTAATTAAGTTTAGTGTCATAAAAGGAATATTCTTTTAGTTGTAGAGATTCCTTCCCTTAGTTAAATTAGATTTTATTCATGACAAATGGAGAGAGGCTTTTGAGTCATATTAAACTATTTCTGAACCTAACCCTAACCCTAAGAGAGAGCTTATATAAGCATTCATTGTCACGACCCGCACCCTGGATTTGGGCATGAGTCATGAGTACGTCCAGCCTATGTCGCAGTATCGGCTATAGAACATTGTACAATAAGCCACCAGTAATCTACAACTTACCACATATATGCATCTCCATATTATACTCAATCACGGGCACTAGTTTAAAAGAATACACCAAGATAATAAAATAATAGTCTTGATGCGGGTTCAAGGAATTTTCCCAAAAACTAAATATCCAAAATATAATGTTCAAAATACTTTAGAGAACTGTCGGAGAATAATCCGATCCAAATAACTAACAAAATCAACTACTAATAAACTACTCCATCGCAGACGGTATCTGAGCTGCTAACTCTCCCTGATCGTTTGGAAGGGCAAGATCAGGCTCTATTATGTCGCTAGCATACGACCCATAATGTGTAAGGATTTCATCCTCAATGTAGTCACCTAAAATGTTTATCTAGTCAGGAAAGGAACGAGTACATCACAATAAAAATAGTTCCAACACATGGTAGAAGCTATAAGACAATAAATAGCAAGGAATATATGATAGCAACAAACTGAACTCACAATAAATCAACTAGAATAACCAAATGCTGAGGTCCTGTCATGGCAACATATAGTACGGTATCTCCAAGTAAAAAAAGAAATAACTATAAAGTATGAAAGAACAGATAGGAACAACTACTCTATGTGATTTGAAATACCTTGTTGACATGTGAACGGCTAGGGGCTAATATCCGGCAAACCACACGTGTCGTACATGGCTGCTATTATTCCAGAAAAGACCATGAGATAGAAATGGTAGTTCACACGTCCACTAAGTATTTTCTCTCCCCATAAGTACATATGGATTCCAAACCAGTCACGAAGATATAACCATAATCCAGAACAATCACTTATCTCATAATAAGAATCCATCATACTAATCCGTGTAACAAGTGTCAAGAATCAAATAATCGAGACTAAGAATGCATTATAGAGACTATCAAGTACTGAAAGTAATCACGGAAATGTACTCGTCTGTGGTCCTTAGCTGGTATGAATCAGAATCCCAGTCACAGTCCAAATAGCCTATGTATTACAAATTTAGCATGTCAAAAGATAATTTATTTTAATTTATTTAATTTTGGAATAATTAATATAAAATCCTATTTTAATCTTATTATTTTGATTTTCGGTCAATTCCTAATTTTGTCCAAAAGAACCTAAATTTTATCGACTCGAGACTCAAGGCACGCAAATCGAGGCGATCTGTTGACCGAAAAGTCAACCGACACAAACTCGACTTTCATGCATGATTTCCTGTAGATTTCAGCATCAAAAACATACTGGAATTTATGGCTCGTCCGAATTCAAATTCGTTTGGAAATTATGGTACATACAAATTTTGTATTGTGCTCTGATGGTTAAATTCTAACCTAGAAGTTCTACATAATTAACAGTATATAAATATTTCGAATTAAATTCTTGGAAAAACATATGTCAATGATCTCGACATTAGCTTTCCGAAACTTTAAACAGTTTATGATTATGATTCCTGGTTCTCCCGAAATCGCAAAAATATCGAGACGCATCTATTTTTGGGCATGCTGTGCTCTACGATATTTCCATAATTTAATACTTATAATTTCGTAAAAAAATTTATATATTCAAAAATGTAACCTCAATATCGTTCTAATACAAGAAACTGGGCCTTGTTTGGAGTCCGGAGCTATGCACAATGGCTTTTGGAAGATGAAGGAACCCTAGATGGCAATTCTCCAAAATTTGGCTCAAAGATAACCCTAAAATTATAACCTAAACTATTATATATATAGAGAGAGAGGGCAGCCACGGCTCAGGGGTCTGCCATGTAGCGTGCATCCATGCAGCCTCGCCCATATCGGACGGTCCGGGTTTGACCCGACTTCGCTCAGCTGAGTCCGAGTCAAACTCGGACTCGGCTCGGCTCTGGGTCGGCTCGGCTCTGGGTCGGCTCGGCTGCACCCGCACCCACCTCGCTGTCACTGATAGGTGGGCCCCGCCCAGTTGGTTGTGGGAGGCTGACAGGTGGGCCCCCTGTCGGCTGACTGGGCAAAATAATTACTATTATGGGTTTTTATTTTTAGAAAATAGTTTTTAATTCAGTTTTCCCTAATTAACTCAAAATAAATGCTAAAAATAATCAGAAAATTCTAGAAAATATATTTGATTATTTAGAACCTAAAATAAAAGTTTGGAATATTTTTAATTATGTTTAACCCTAAATTAGATTCTTACAAGTCCTAGGAAATTAGTATTACTAGTTTTTAATTAACCAAAAATTATGGAAAAAATCCCACTAGCCCCAAATTAACCTAAAACAACATTTAAGCTAAAATTTCAGGATACAGAGGTTACATTCATTATTCATTATATCTCCATTTATTTCCTAATTAGTTTATTTCCAAATTTGAGAAGAAATCCCAATTTTCTTCATTCACAAATCAATCCCCATTTCCCTTAAATTATAATTCCAAGGAGGCTAGGAGCTTGGAATATCAAGGAGGAAGCATTAGAAGAAAGCTAGCTTGAGGGAGGTGTTCATTCATTGTATTTGTGTCCCCTTGGTGCATTACATATAGAATCCATCTCCCAATAGGTAAACCTCTTATCCCTCTTATCATTTCAGTTTTTAATAATAAAATAAACCCCTAAGAACCTACCCATGGCTAAGGGCTACCTATAGGAAGAAGAATTGGGTTCATATGATGCCTAATGTAAAAGTTACATTGACTTTTATGGCCAAATTGGAAGAAATTCGAATTTGGACCACTTGGTGTTTGATAAAATATTTCATAGGTAATTTTGGAGTTTGATACATGCTTTGAGAGGTGTACGTGTCCACAATTGGATACGGAGAGTCTGTATCATGAAACTTCATGATACGGGGGTGAGATTTGGGGTATTTCCATGCATTAGTATCATAATGTATCATTATCTATTAATTTCATTATAACAAGTTATTTTAGATATTATCTATATCATAGATTATGTTATATGTTATATTTCATAAGAATTAGAGGTTTTGGTATCATGGATTGGTGTATTATGAGAGTATCATTGGTTTTAGTATGATACTTGAATATGCACACCAAGTGTTTGATAATTGGATTTGAGGTATGTACCTATATATATATATATATATATATATATATATATATATATATATATATATATATATATATATATTAGTAGATATATGTTTATGTGTTGGGTTGTTGAATGTGATTTGTGTGGACGTATTGTTGGTGCATGAGTGCATTGGAGGAGAAAACTTGTGGTGATAACAAGGTGTGACGGGGGAGGCACAGAGAGGCAATGCAGCAGCAGTGTGTGGGGTCTGCAAGGGAAATAATATTCAGATGGAGGGGTTCAGCAGTGAGTGTAAGCCCCTGACTTTTCAAAAATATTAAAATTAGGATTTTTCACAATTTTCTAGAATTTTCTGGGAATTTTCTGAAATTAAAATCAGGATTTTAAATTATTACATGATTTTTAATTAATAATAAACAATATTAAAATATTATAAAAATAATAATTTTGGGTGTAAAATGGAAAACTGGACTTAGGATAATTTTTTGGGAATTTATCGGGCCTTGGACCTAATTTAAAACCCCTGAAAACAATTATTATTTAATAATTTATTTATTTAATCATTTATTATTATTATTATTATTATTATTATTATTATTATTATTATTTTTAGCCAGGCCCAACCGGCCCGAGCCCAACCCGTGGCCCATTAACCCTATCGGATCGGGTCGGGTCCACCCGAACCCGACCCGACCCCGCTAACCCTAACCCCAGCCCCTGACCCGTTCCCCTCCGCGTCCGGCGCCGCCGCCCGCGGACGCCGCCGCTCCGCCCGGCCAGCGCCCTCGCCTCCGCGCTGGCCGCCGCCTCCCTCGGCCCACGCAACCGCCTCCCCTTTCCCTTAAACCCCCCCCTCGAGCCTCTTCGGTCACCCCCTCCGGCTCCCTCACCCCCTCCACCGCGCTACTCAGCCGCCTCCCAGCTCCGCCGACGACGCCACTCCCCACCGACCTCCTCGCCGCTCCGTCGCGAGCCGCCCCAAGCCTCCTCCTCCTTCTCCCCTCTCATCTTCTTTCCAGCAACTCCAGCAGCCGCAGCCGCCGTTCCCGGCGCCGCCCCGCTCCGCCGTGCCTCCGCCCGGCTGCGCCCCAGCGTCCCCGACCGCCTCCGGCCAGCCAGCGCCGCCTCAGCCTCCGGTCGGCCCCGCCGCAGCTTCCAGAACCCGAAGCCCTAACCCTAAATCCTAATTTTCCTCTCTTTCGTGTCGGACACGACACGGACACGGGATTCTTCGGGTTTTTCAACCCAGTTCAGGTGCGCGTAGTTTCTTGCTCGTAGCTCGGTTTTCAATTCCGTAAATTATGTTGCGAAGCCTGTATGACTCTCTCGGTGCCCGGACAAACCGCTAGGGGCATCGCGTCCTGTGGTAATCGCACACCGCGATCCAAAAACAGGAAAAACCAGACCCTGTTTTACCCCGGAACTGAGTACGCCCCGCCAAACGGGACGACTTGGTCGTGTGCGGTCTTCACAGATACGTGCGCACCGTCGATACGGAAGTGTGAGATTTCGCGGAAGCTGATTCGGGTGTACGTGCACACCGGAATCAACGCGTATCCGCGGACATCGTCCCGTATCCGACTTTTCTACATTTCGCCCTAACTTTTTGTACACTCGTCGGATCGAGACGAAACTTGTGCCATCAGACTCGTAGCGATACGCTGGTCCTGTGGGTCAAGTTTGGTTCAATTCTGAGAACGTTGACGAAATCGCATGTCGTGGGCCCCACAGGCCCCGCTCGACGGACGATTTTGTGATCGGCTCATCGGAATCCAAATCTGGAAGTTTCATTGAGTTCGTATCAGCATTCCTGACCTGTTGACACTAAGTTTGGTGAATTTGGAGACCGTTGACCCGGACACGTTTTTCGGTGCAAAGCGGGGCCCACCGGCGGACCCCGTTTTGGCTCGAAACTGCCGTTTTTGCCCTTGTCTCCAAATTGGACCCAAGAATAGGCATTTCTAGCTATTTGACATCTTCTGAGCATGATTTTAATGTCTATTTCAGCATCTGGACTCATCTCTGGAATATTTTCCTGAAGTACAATTAACTGGATCCAAACAACAGGCAAGTACCTGCACTTCAAGTTAAATCTTTATATTGTGATAATTAATTTCCTACTTTACTAGTACTTGATGATTACACCTAGTGTTAGGAATACTGGATTTCATGTCTTGAATATTGGAATTCATGTCTTATTTTTATGTCGGGTGGGAGAATACTAGAAGGCATGTAGTTTACCCTTTCCCCTGTCGTGTTTAATAGCTGTTGGTACGCGACTGTACCCTCAGCCGAATCTCGATTATCCCTGTTTAATAGCCGTTTATGATGGTCGAATTAGCCTTATAAACCCCTATATGCCAACTATGTATTCTAAAACAAACACAAGTTCACACAGATAGTTTCTGGATCTTGTTATAGTTCTTGCTGACTGTAGTAGTTTTATTTCCTGTCTCATTTATTTCTGTTTTCTCATATTCCTGTTTATAGCATTAACTCTGAGATATTGATGTTCTTTTATGCAATTTTCTCAATATGATACTCAATTTAATTGTCATAAATATTTAGTTTAATCTTGTTGTGCATTGTGTACTTTGCTCCTTTCCTGACTGGATCCGTTGCTTTAGGCGATGATAAGAACCTTGCCCCCACCCATTATGGCCCCTATGAGGCAGCAGGTGATACAGTTGCAGAGCCGGTTCCCCCATAGGAGACTACTCCTGCAGAGTAGTTAGCATTAGTTATTTGTTTTCCTTTCATCTTAGTAATCGGGTTTGTCCCCGATTTAACTTCTGATTTTGTAATAACTCTGGATCTGATTGTCACTTTCTGGTTATAAAATCTCAGCATTTCCTTTCATTTCCTTGTCTGTTTAATTACTGTGAATGAGCTAGAGTTAATTTAACTGTGGAGATGCCCTAGACAGCGTACTACCGCCGACACTGCGGCGTAGGCTGGACGTACCCACGTACTCGTGCCCGAATATCCGGGTGTGGGGCGTGACACATTTTTGTGGTGGCCCATGCAGGTCAAACGACTAAATTGTTCGGTTTCAACTTAGGGACCGAACAGGCCTGCAACAAGATTGAGGATTTTAGGATAAAAGCTCATTCACAGAATATGATCTTTTACTTCCAATCTTGATATCGGTCCTAGTCAATTTTTCCTATCGCCCTTGATTTCCAGGTAATTTATTCTAATCTTCCTACCCCTTAATCTTTCAGAATGGTTCAGACGAGGAACACAGTAGGAGGCACATCAGAACCAGCTGAGCAGACTGTGCCCGAAACTCTTGCCTTCCCTCCACCTCCATCTATTCCGACAGTTACTCTGGATGGGGCACAGCTACTTGGAGTGTTCCAGGGACTAGTGGAATCCCAGAAGGAACAAACTGCCCTGCTACGGACCAGCCTTTCAGAAGCTCTTCGGACCCAGGAGTCACCACAAAAGAGGCCAGGAAGTGCCAAGGACTTTAAGAATCTTAAACCCCTGGAATTCTATGGAACTGAAGGCATTCTCTATGCCGATGAATGGATAGAGAACGTAGAGCGACTCCTGAAGACTGCTCGGGTCCCTGATGATCTCAAAGTGGAGTCCGCAAGCTTACAACTGTTCGACATAGCTCGGACCTGGTTTAGGGACGAACCTCAACTATCTGCTCCTGACCTTACCTGGGAGGACTTCAAGAGGCTATTCAAGGAGAAATTCTACCCCGAAGTGGCTCGGGAAGCTCTCGAAAGCCAATTCGAGAGACTGGAACAAGGTAACCTATCTGTTGATGAGTACACTGCTGAATTTAGCAGGTTGAGCCACTTTGCGGAGTACATGGTTCGTACCCCAGAGGACAGAGCCCATAGATTCAAGAAGGGGCTGTCTCCGGATATTCGCCTTGCTGTCACCACTAGCCGAGCTCGCACCTACGAGGAAATCTTGAGCGTGGCATAAGGCGTTGAGAGAGACATGGGGCATAAACTAAAGCGAGAGAGAGATACCGGAAATACGGGACCCAACAAACGCCCATTTCAACAACAACAACAGCATAGGTCCCCGCAGCAAACTCAGCGTCCTCTCCCTCGAGCTCCAGTACCCCAACACCAGGCTCAAGGACAGAACCAACAAGCTGCTGCTTGTAACTTTTGCCAAAAACAAGGTCACACCTGGCAAGTTTGTAGGAAGAGACTGGGTGCCTGTCTATATTGTGGATCAACAGAACATCAAGTGAGGGACTGTCCCGCTGCTCCAGGACGCGGACAAGCTTACGTGATGACCGTGGAGAACGCGCAGACTCTGGAAGCAGCTAATGCGCGTAAGTGATTCGCAGATACCTTTCCTAGTATTGTTTTCGTGCCTATTGGTTCGTGACCTCAGCCCCAACCTAGTAATTTTCAACTTGCTAAATAACCTAGTATGCTTTTAAATTTGATAACTGTAGAGATTTTAGAGGCTTTTGCTATTGTGCTTATTTTGTGTTATTCTGTGAACTTCAATAATTTTGTACCTCCTTTTTCATCATCATCTAGAGCACTTAATTTTGCTGAACTTGACTTATGCTGCTATTTTATAGCCTAGTTTTACGAGCTTACCCTTTTTCGGGCTTGTTCATGACACATGTATTATTGAGGCCTGATCAACCCTACTAATACAAGTGTCTATTCAGAATCAGTGTACTACGGTCTGATCAACCTTAGTGTATTTTGATTCGTACTTCGCACGACTACTTTACGTGGATTGAGATATATAGTTGACTAGTATACTTGCCCCTAAATACGTCCGAGCATATCGTATCAGTTACATAACTGTACTAATACGAGCATGCGAATAAATGATTACCAGAATAGAATCTCAATCCATAACCGCCTGACAATTCCTATTAGAATTCCTTAAACGCCTTGATCCCTATACCTCTGTTCTACCACCTCGCCCTTAAACTCTTTATTATTTGATCCTCGTCTTCCCTTATTTCGGAAAGACAAAATCCTGTGTTTGGTATAAGTTTGATTTGTAGTGCTAGATGTACCCCTCAGACCGGTCGAATTGATGATAACCTCTATGACTAAGGGAATACCATAGGTGGTGTGTTTGTGTTAAAGACTTAAAGATTCAATACCATGATTTATTAAGTTGAGACCTAGACTTACTAGTTGTACAGCCTTAGAGGATATATGGATAAAATTCTAAGTTGGGTAGCGACCGCAATGTCCACCTGAGAGAAACCCGTTAGACTATAATCAAGTGAGTTTGGACAGAGAGAACCCTGCCATAATTTAAATTTCGAGGACGAAGTTTTATAAGTTGGGTAGATTGTAAGCCCCTGACTTTTCAAAAATATTAAAATTAGGATTTTTCACAATTTTTTGGAATTTTCTGGGAATTTTCTGAAATTAAAATCAGGGTTTTGAATTATTACATGATTTTTATTTGATAATAAACAACATTAAAATATTATGAAAATAATATTTTTGGGTGTAAAATAGAAAACTGGACTTAGGGTAATTTTTCTGGAATTTATCGGGCCTCGGACCTAATTTAAAACCCCTGAAAACAATTATTATTTAATAATTTATTTATTTAATAATTTATTATTATTATTATTATTATTATTTTTAGCCAGGCCCAACCGGCCCGAGCCCAACCCGCGGCCCATTAACCCTATCGGATCGGGTCGGGTCCACCCGAACCCGACCCAAACCCGCTAACCCTAACCCCAGCCCCTGACCCGTTCCCCCCCGCGTCCGGCGCGGCCGCCCGCGGCCGCCGCCGCTCCGCCCGGCCAGCGCCCTCGCCTCCGCGCTGGCCGCCGCCTCCCTCGGCCCACGCAACCGCCTCCCCTTTCCCTTAAACCCCCCTCGAGCCTCTCCGGTCACCCCCTCCGGCTCCCTCACCCCCTCCACCGCGCTACTCCGCCGCCTCCCAGCTCCGTCGGCGACGCCACTCCCCACCGACCTCTTCGCCGCGCCGCCGCGAGCCGCCCCAAGCCTCCTCCTCCTTCTCCTCTCCTTTCCAGCAACTCCAGCAGCCGCAGCCGCCGTTCCCGGCACCGCTCCGCTCCGCCGTGCCTCCGCCCGGCCGCGCCCCAGCGTCCCCGACCGCCTCCGGCCAGCCAGCGCCGCCTCAGCCTCCGGTCGGCCCCGCCGCAGCTCCCAGAACCCGAAGCCCTAACCCTAAATCCCAATTTTCCTCTCTTTCGTGTCGTACACGACACGGACACGGGATTCTTCGGGTTTTTCAACCCAGTTCAGGTGCGCGTAGTTTCTTGCTCGTAGCTCGGTTTTTAATTCCATAAATTACGTTGCGAAGTCTATATGACCCTCTCGGTGCCCGGACAAACCGCTCGGGGTATCGCGTCCTGTGGTGATCGCACACCGCGATCCAAAAACAGGAAAAACCAGACCCTATTTTACTCCGGAACTGAGTACGCCCCGCCAAACGGGATGACTTGGTCGCGTGCGGTCTTCACAGATACGTGCGCACCATCGATACGGACGTGTGAGATTTCGCGGAAGCTGATTCGGGTGTGCGTGCACACCGGAATCAACGCGTATCCGCGGACATCGCCCCGTATCCGACTTTTCTGTATTTCGCCCTAACTTCTTGTACACTCGTCGGATCTAGACGAAACTTGTGCCATCGAAATTGTAGCGATACGCTGGTCCTGTGGGTCAAGTTTGGTTCGATTCTGAGAACGTTGACAAAATCGCATGTCGTGGGCCCCACGGGCCCCGCTCGACGGGCAATTTTGTGATCGGCTCATCGGAATCCAAATCTGGAAGTTCCGTTGAGTTCGTATCAGCGTTCCTGACCTGTTGACACTAAGTTTAGTGAATTTGGAGACCGTTGACCTGGACACATTTTTCGGTGCAAAGCGGGGCCCACCGGCGGACCCTGTTTTGGCCCAAAACTGCCATTTTTGCCCTTGTCTCCAAATTGGATCCAAGAACAGGCATTTCTAACTATTTAACATCTTTTGAGCATGATGTTAATGTCTATTTCAGCATCTGGACTCATCTCTGGAATATTTTCCCCAAGTACAATTAATTGGATCCAAACAACAGGCAAGTACCTGCACTTCAAGTTAAATCTTTATATTGTGATAATTAATTCCCTGCTTTACTAGTACCCTTGATGATTACACCTAGTGTTAGGAATACTGGATTTTATGTCTTGAATATTGGAGTTCATGTCTTGTTTTTCATGTCGGGTGAGAGAATACTAGAAGGCATGTAGTTTACCCTTTCCCCTGTCGTGTTTAATAGCTGTTGGTATGCGACTGTACCCTCAGCCGGATCTCGATTATCCCTGTTTAATAGCCGTTTATGACGGCCAGATTAGCCTTATAAATCCCTACATGCCAACTATGTATTCTAAAATAAACACAAGTTCACACAGATAGTTTCTGGATCTTGTTATAGTTCTTGCTGACTGTAGTAGTTTCATTTTCTGTCTCATTTATTTCTGTTTTCTCATATTCCTGTTTATAGCATTAACTCTGAGATATTGATGTTCTTTTATGCAATTTTCTCGATATGATACTCAATTTAATTATCATAAATATTTAGTTTAATCTTGTTGTGCATTGTGTACTTTGCTCCTTTCCTGACTGGATCCGTTGCTTTAGGCGATGATGAGAACCTTGCCCCCACCCATTATGGCCCCTATGAGGCAGCAGGTGATACAGTTGCAGAGCCGGTTCCCCCACAGGAGACTACTCCTGCAGAGTAGTTAGCATTAGTTATTTGTTTTCCTTTCATCTTAGTAATCGGGTTTGTCCCCAATTTAACTTCTGGTTTTGTAATAACTCTGGATCTGATTGTCACTTTCTGGTTATAAAATCTCAGCATTTCCTTTTATTTCCTTGTCTGTTTAATTACTGTGAATGAGCTAGAGTTAATTTAACTGTGGAGATGCCCTAGACAGTGTACTACCGCCGACACTGCGGCGTAGGCTGGACGTACCCACGTACTCGTGTCCGAATATCCGGGTGCGGGGCGTGACAGTGAGGATTAAGTGTTGTAGGGTGTTGGGGTCATGTATTGGAAGTATCAAGGGATTTGTGGATGATACAAACTATAGTTAGTGAGTATTGTTATGCCTTGGTATATCAGTCACTGAGTAGGAAATGTGTACACAGAGTGTCCAGGTGAGATCTTATAGGCTGCTGGCAGTATAGGATGTGGTTTTGAGCGTTGGAAGGATTCTAGTGAGTAACAATCAATGTAGGACTTCTATAGGGAGTGTGTCAGGTATTGTGATGGTATGTAGGAGAGAATCAAATTTTGTCTAAGATAGAGGTGATTCAGTGGTTCCAATGCACCATTGTGCACTCGTGCACCTTACTTTGGATTTCTGGGTTTTAGCAGCTACAACAGTACTTTAGTGCACTGAGTAGGTTGTCTGCAGCTTGCAGGCAAAGAGGGGATTAAGGGTGATGTTGTATTGAGAAGTAGTAAGTGTTTAGAGTAGTGTATCAATTGGATATATGGGTATCCAGATGTTTGCTAGTGTGTGCATCGGTAATTGTGCTAGAGTAATTCAGTATTAAGTTGAGGGTTAGGCAGTGCTTGAGTGCATGAAGAGTTCTAAGGTGAGGTGAGTGTGTGTGGTTGTGAGACAGTGAGGTGAGTGTAGTGGTGACTTGCGTTAACAATACAAGTGAGGGGAGAGTGGTGCAGGTTTTGGATTCGAGGTGCAAGTAGGTATGCTTGGAGGGAAAATGCAAAGACAATCTGTAAGCAAGGATATTACCTATTCTAGGCTTGAGGGTCGGGTATCAGACCTGATACCAAGGCCAATTCATGTGGAGTTATAATAGGTTAATAAGTATTTTAGATTAGAGTTGGGTTGATACCTAGTAATACTAGGAAATGGTTAGAGTACTAAGATATTAAGTTTTATTAGGGTTATAGTCTAGTGTTAGTATTATGAGTGAGTTTGGGGCTCAGGTATTAGATGTGTCAGGGGTGGTAGCTGATTTGAGGACTAGGTTCAGTTCAGAAGTTTTGGGGGTGTTGAGATGGTCCAAGAAGCGTGGATAAGGGTATCAGAGTATTGATCAGTGGTGTTCTCAGTTTGGGGGTATAAGTGAGGTGGATACCTAAGGGTATCATGAAGGTAATAGTTGCAGTATCAGTAGGATACTACAGTGCTTGTAATATTGCACCTGCAACAGCAAGGAGGGTGCAAGTATTAGGTGTGTTCAGTTACAGTTTTTGTGCTTGTAGAGGTCTGATACATGGGTATCAGTGAAGGCACACCCATGGCAGTAAGGAATAGTCTGATGTTAGAGATCTAGCAATGTGCAAGGAAAGTAGAGTTTTATTGAAGGGCATGCAATGAGGGTATCAGTGCTAGTATAGAGTAAATGAGTGTGAGGTATTAGAGTATATTGGTGTTAGTGGGTGTGACTGGGATATCTATTTTAAGTTGGATATTAGAATACTAGCATAGTTAAGTTATTGAGTCTAGATAGTAGTTAAGGTATTAACTTGATACCAAGGTATAAAAGTAAATATATGTAGTGGTATCTAGTATACCTAGTATGACCAATAATTAGTTAGTATAAGACTAATATTGACTAGATTGACCTAGTATGGACTAGTACTACCTAGTATGGACATAGAAGTGGCCTAGAAATATCACTAATATTAGATAGTTATACATGTTTATCATTTATATTTACTCTTTAACACTTATATTCTATATTTAGGACGCTTGGACTCCAGTGTGAGCACTTTTGACTGTTTCTTGCTCCGGATACCAGATGAGTACATTCTTTGATAGTTTACATTATTTAATAATCACTATAATACAAGTATTTAGTAATGTTTTACCTGATTCTTGATACGATGGTACATGAACTAGTATACTTGGATCCTCGTCATGAGATATTACTTTTCAGTGATTACCTTGATATTTCTTGTGATTATATAGACTGTGATCATCGTGCTTGTATTGTAGAGCTTGCATAGTAATTATCGTGTCGTGACGTATCATAATATGGATCTATTGTACTAGTCTGGGATGGGAAAATGCTAGAAGGATATGTAATCAAACCCTTAAATATTGTATCATGTAGACAACAGCCAGTCATACACCTCACGTGTGATTGTGTTACTCTGTAGACAACAGCCAATCTTAAATGATTATGTTATTGATCATGTTACTTGTAGACAATATCAGATCATAATGATCATATGATTGTGTTATAGCCTTGATAGTAGATCTTGATAACCCAAGCCGATTACATATCTAACTAGTATTTCAAATACTTAGTGTAGTTACAGTTCTTCACTATTTTCTATTTCATTGCCTTTATTCTATTTTATTGTGATCATTTTATACCTTATTGCTCTAGATTATCTGTCTTATTTTCTACCATAGTATGATATTGTTCATTGCTTCTCGTCTTGTACTACATTCTTTATTTTTGTGTATAGTCATTATTATTTAACTTGGAACTGCTATTGGGTTGTACTTCGCTCTAATCTTGACTGGATATATTTTTTAAATGATTGGTTAGAGGAGATGTGTCCCACCTACTACGGGCCATAGGATGGTGAGGCCGTCGAGATAGTACCGTAGATCTTATTGAGATAGTATTAGCAGTCGTGGAGACTTAGCTAGTTTATTATGTTATTGTATTTGACAGCCAGACATTATGACATATATTATATTTGGGACCATTGTTTTGAGCTTAGAGTTTTGGACTTGTGTTTTTATGGTGACTCTGTATTCTATTTCTTCTATTCCATATCGTGCCATTTATTCTTCTAGTTTTATATTGTGATTGAGTATCAATTACAATTATCATATTATTAGAGTGTCCTCCATTTGGGAGTTGAGATATCTTGACAGGTATATTATATATATTGTATGAGATATTTAGATAGTATTATTGACCTAGACAATATTCTACTGCCGATACTACGGTGTAGGCTAGACATACCCACGTACTCATACCCCTACACCGGGTACGGGTCGTGATATTTTTTCTCTTACATAGTAGGACAATCTACAGAGCAGTTGGCAGATTTGTATATGCGACAGATTGTGAGACAACATGGAGTGACAGTAAGAATAGTATCTGACCGAGATACAAGGTTCACTTCTCATTTTTGGAGAAACTTGCACGAGAGATTCGGTACCAAGTTAAGATTCAGCAGTGCGTACCACCCCCCAGACAGAGGACAATCAGAGAGAACTATCCAGACCTTGGAGGATATGCTACGAGCCTGTACCTTAGACCTTGGTGGATCTTGAAAGAATCACCTTTACTTTGTGGAATTCTAGTATAACAGTAGTTACCAGGACAATATTCAAATAGCACCTTTCGAAGCATTGTACGACAGGAATTGTAGATCACCGTTGTCTTGGGACAACATTGGTGAACGAAAGATGTTAGGTTCCGAAATGATCACACAGACAGTAGAAGTTGCCAAGCAAATCAGAGAGCGACTTCGGGTTGCGCAAGGTCGGTATTATCATTGGGCAGATCAAGATCGTAGGCCTTAAGAGTTTCGTATCGGCGACCATGTATTTGTGCAAATTTTGTCTACCCATGGAGTCATTAGATTCAGGGTTAATAGAAAGCTTAGTCCGCGATATGTTGGTCCATTTGACATTCTCGATCGGGTACGTAGGCGATGTGGCTTATCATCTTGCCCTTCCACCTTCGCTCCGTGAGGTGCACGATGTATTTTGTGTGTCTCAGTTGCATAGGTATATCCCAGATCTAAGTCATATCCTCGAGCATTCTGAATTAGTCGTTGGTACTAACTTATCTTACGAGAAGCAACCTGTATCCATTCTAGATCGAAGAGAGAAGGTACTCAAGAACTGTACTATTTCTCTTGTTTGAGTTTCCTGGGGAGATCACACTTAGAGAATCGACGTGGGAGCGCGAGGACGATATTCGGTCTCGGTACCCACCCATGTTCGATTCGAAAGGTATATTCTACCTTATGCCTTTGTATCTAGATTTCGTGATCAGGTGATCACATATGTGTTGTGATGATATTGCTTGCATATGTAGTTTGCTAGTAAATATGTATCGTGCTTGTCCTGTCTTCTCTAGTTTACTTGGATTGGAATCTCGAGGACAAAATTTTTCTAAGGTTGATAGATATATCACTCCCCGTTCCCAAATATACGTATTTGGAGCATATTATTTTCGTACTTGCATGTTTAGTATATTGCATGAGAATAGACTCATTCTTTGGTTTAGCTTGATTCACGATTTCATTGTTGGGTTGGTTTAATCATGAGTTGAACCCATGGTCTAAACCTCAAACTCTAGCTATATAACTGTAAAAGCATAAAAAATATGCTGGAAAACTATACGCGTAAAACTCCCAAACATACATGAAGCACGCGTAAAACAGAAGCTTCAGAATTATACGCGTAAAACAAGACTTCAGTGCTGCCCGCGTAAAGTAGCGTTTCAAGCATGTTCTGGCATAAAAGGTTGCTACACCTCCCTCCGGCGTAAACTAAGTCTGCTTTTAATGCAGCATGAAGTTGTACGAGGAACTCTTCGTATTCCTTGAATGAACCTGTCAGACAGAACAGTGAACCTGACTCCTGATAAAGAGTACTGCACGACGATCGAGAGGACAGTTGTAATGATGATTCTGCACAGAGATCCAGACTGTCGTTTAGTGGCAAATCTTTAATATAAGTTATTTTTACGCATTCAAGGAATATGCTGTCTATTTTTACATAGGCATAAATGAACCTTTACACTCAAGATGAGATAAAACCAAACGCCACGTCAAAAGCTGTTCTTCATACAGAACTCGAGGCACGTCTCTGCAGTTAATGCGCGAGATGGGGGCAGATCTCTGCATTTAATGCATGAGATTTGGTACTATTTTAATGACTGGGAAAGCTAAAATTAGGATTAATATGCTCATGTCATTATCCCTGCATATTACGCCAAACCAGGCTATTTTCAACTATAGGAGCACGCCGTATGCTATCTCCTTAAAATACGCCAACCAGGCTATTTTCAACTATAGGAGTACGCCGTATGCTATCTCCTCGAAATACGCCAACTCAGGCTATATTTGCAAGGTACGTGATAAGGCTATTTGGCCCAGAATACACTCAAGACCTTAGTCAGGAAGAATAATTGGCTAGTTTACGCTGGTTACCTATTACCTATGCAGCATCAAGTTTTACGCAGAATTTGGCTTTTACGCCAACAAGACAGCTACTTGGCTTTTACGCCAACAAGACAGCTACTTGGCTTTTACGCCAACAAGGCAGCTACTTAACTTTTACGCCAACGAGATAGCTATTTGGCTTTTACGCCAACAAGATAACTATTTGGCTTTTACGCCAATGAGACAGTTATTCGGCTTTTATGCCAGCTATCTTTACGCGAGGGGGCAGTCATCTTAGCATGCCGTGGTCTTCGAGAAGCAGTTATACGTGTTACCTCATAATGGGACATGCGTCACACGCGGATTCAGGAGATCATTCAGATGTGGGTAGCAGTTATTATAACCGCCGTGTTACCTCTAGAGACTTTCGGTCACAGGAGGTCGGGGTCGAAAAAGGATCGGAGAGAAGATCAAGATCAGAGATCAAGAGATTATAGAGAGAGAGCACAGACAGAGAGCGTGGATTGATAACTTTGGCAACGAGAGTTCAATCCCTCCTGCAATCTTTGAAGCTTTTTCTTCTTCTACAATACTTCTTCGTCATCGTGTGGTCCAAGGGACAAAGTGATCGACCGTAGATCAGACTCCTATAGTAATATTTTCCCAGAATTATTTTCATTGTACTTAACATCCTCGTATAGGATTAATTATACTCCTTTTTCTTATTTGTAAACAAAGAAAGGGTTTCATATAAACCTAGTTTTATTTCTTCTGTTTATCATCAAATACAAGATGGCGGCTCTGCTGGGGACTACTTTCTCATCTGACGAGAAAGCCATTGCTCAACACGATGCTGTATCCTTCGGATCAACGAAGAAGACTTTGGTCGTCCAATTCAATCAATCGGCTTATGAAGACATGCTTCGAGCAGGGGGTAGCTCTTATTCCCTCTCTGTCCAGGACAATAGGAAGTTGCGTAAAGTATGGATGCTCCAGACATCCTCTACCCTTCCTGCGGACTCTCTCTCTCCGATCAACAAGGTTGTGACATCACGACCTTTACGTCTTGTGCGTAAAAACCCGTCTCCTGTCTGTGACGTGGCAGACAAAGCTTCTGGCAATGCCCTAGTGCCAATCCAGAAGTCTACAATGCGCCCCGTGCGTAAAACTTCGTCTCCCTTCTGTGACGTGGCAGACAAAATTTTTGATAAGGCCTCAGCGCCAATTCAAAAATTTCAAACAAGCCCCGCGCGTAAAACTTCGTCCCCGTCTGTGATGTGGCAGACAAATTTTTTGACAAGGCCTCAGTGCCTGCGCAGAAAATTCAAACGCACCTTGCGCGTAAAAATGTATCCGATGGACCCTTGGATCACATCAAGGGAAAATGCGTGGCAAATCTCCCAACCTCTAGAGTTGTACGCCACCAAGAGAAGAAGATTACGCAGACTCCTGTTTTACGCGAATCTGTACAAAGCTCCAGATTATGCCAGGATAAGCCCATCCGCGTAAAGAAGACCTGCTTCATGGGGAAATACGTACCCCAAATGGATGATGGATCATATGCCACTCACATGGGCGAACTACTGTATACTTATGATAGAGAGAGGGTCATGATTCCTAATATCCACGCTCCTACTGATGTAAAAAGGCAGAATAAGCCTTCTTCTTCTTCTTCTGTTAATCCCCCGGATTTGCGTGATTTCTTGATCCAGAAGCGCAAAGATAGGGGATCTTCTAACATGTCTATTACACCCCCTAGGGAGCATTGTTGTAATAGTCATAAAATTATAGTTAACTACTGCTGTTCTAAGACAAAACGGTCAATTTTTGACCGGTTGAACTACTCTTTATCTTTACAGAAAGAAGAGCCGACATTCGCATCAGTGAACATGGCTTCACACGTTCCTAAAGGAAGTTCAAATTCAAAACGTCATCCCTCTATAACTCCAAGCCAAAGGAGATTCGACAGACTCCTTGAGAATATTGAGGCAGGTATTTTTTGAAACACTTCGAGGTCACGAAAACCGGCTTCATATTCTTCTGATTCTGACACTGGGGGTCACCAGTTTCCCAAATATGATGCTGAAAGCATAGACTCGATCTCTACAGAGATCTATACTAATCCCACAGTAGAATCCAGAGAAATGGGAGTTTATGCCATTGGAGATGAACATGAAGAAGCTTTCTCATCAGGAAGTACTGACCAACGCATCGCTGTATTGGAAGCATCGCTTAAAGATATGCATTCCATGATGGAGAGTATGCGTCAGATGATGGTGACTCAACATGCAGCTGCAATAGCTCAAACATAGGTTCCTCCGACTCAACTACGTGTGGGGGTGGACCTACCTCCATCCAACGCAAACCAGGAGCCTATTCTAAATCAAGAGTCAGCGGCTCCTCAACTTCTTAACTTGGAGAATATATTGCCTCCTGTTGGGTGATCATAAAGAATGCCGAGGGTCTTCTGCTTAGAGCATCTGCCACCATATTAGCTTTCCCTGGATGGTACTATAGATCAATTTCGAAATCCGCCATCACTTCGAGCCATCGTCTTTGTCTTAGATTTAGGTCCTTCTGAGTGTAGACGTACTTCAAACTTTTATGATCGGTGAATATCTCCACTCGTTCGCCATATAGATAGTGTCTCCATAGCTTCAGGGCGAAGATGACTGCGGCAAGCTCCAGGTCGTGAGTGGGGTAATTCTTCTCATGAGTCCTCAACTGTCTTGAGGCATAAGCTACAACCTTCCCATGTTGCATTAAGACACAACCAAATCCTTTTCCGAATGCATCGCTATATATGACGAAACCTCCGGATCCAGATGGTATAGTCAAGATGGGAGCTGTAGTCAGACGCTTTTTCAAGTCATCAAAAGCTGTCTGGCAATCTTCAGTCCATATGAACTCTTGCTCCTTGCGAGTAAGACGGGTAATCGGCTCCGCGATTCTTGCAAAGTTTTCTACGAATCGCCGGTAATATCCGGCAAGTCCTAGAAAGCTTCTCACCTCTGAGACGTTGGTCGGGGTTGGCCACGTCTCAACAGATGAGATCTTTGCTGGGTCTACCAAGATGCCTTCTCCTGTGATAACGTGTCCAAGAAATGTGACACAGTCAAGGAAGAATTCACACTTGCTCATCTTAGCATAAAGGCTCTCCCGTCTCAGCGTCTCTAATACCAACCTTAAGTGCTCTTCATGCTCCTCGTGGCTCTTCGAATACACCAGAATATCGTCGATGAAGACTACCACGAACTGGTCCAGATATTGGTGGAAGACTCTGTTTATCAGGTTCATGAATATGGCAGGTGCATTAGTTAGTCCAAAAGGCATCACCAGGAACTCGTAATGACCATAACGAGTCCTGAATGCTGTCTTTGGAATATCTTCCCTCCGTACCTTGACCTGATGATAGCCTGATCTCAAGTATATCTTCGAGAATACCACGGCTCCTGTTAGTTAATCGAACAGGTCGTTAATTCTCGGCAAGGGGTACTTGTTTTTGATTGTCAGAGCGTTGAGGGCTCTGTAATCAATGCACATGCAATATGTTCCGTCCTTCTTTGGTACAAACAATACTGGTGCTCCCCAGGGTGATGCACTAGGATGAACAAATCTCTTGATCTGTAATTCCTCCAGTTGAAGCTTCAGCTCGTTCGGGATCAGATCAGCACCGAAACGACTTAGTCTGCTAAACTCTGCGTCGTAGGCATCTACCGTCATGTTTCCTTGCTCCAGGTGCAGGAACTGGGAGTATAGGGCATTCTGGACTGTCGCTGGAAAGTACTTGGCGTTGAAATGCTCCAAAAATTGTTGCCAAGTTTGGTCTTTGCCGACGCTGCGCTCTATGGATTCCCACCAGTGATGGGCGTTGCCAAGAAGTTGGCCCCTCACAGCGGTCATCCATAGGTCGGGGGTGAGTTGCGATCCTTCTAGCAGCATTTCGGTGTTGGAGATCCAATCGGAGATCTCCTCAGGAGTCTCGTTGCCTTTGAAATCTCTCAGGCTCATTTGACGGAAGCCTCGAACTGTGCCCGCTGGTTGGACAGGTACTGGTGTCGGAGTAGTAGTTCTCTCCAAAGCCGTCATTAACGTCTGTCGCAGAGCTTCAGTTTGCTGCCACTGAGACTATCTCAGGGCCTCAGTTTGTTGCCACTGGTTCTGCAACATAGTCTGGAGAAACTGCAACATTTGAGGTTGACCCTCAAGTTGTGGCATCAGGATAGGCAAGGCTGGAGGTGGAGACAAAGGTGTCTCTGCATGTGGAGTTGGTGTCGTCTCCTGGCTAGAATTTTGGTAATTGGACGGAGTTTCTTGGGCACTTGGCGAAGGGTCTGTTGCTTGGTCAGCCCCATTATTCGCAAGTTTCCCGGGTATGTCCATATTTCTGAGGAAAATAGGATAATTAGAAAACACAAAGGAGATAAATAATGATAATCAAGCAAGATGCAATAATAGAATTTGTAAAGATGGGGTCAGTGTGGATGAGACCTAATATTCCTATCCTATTGCAGGCATTACTGGGCATGTCATCATACCACTAGCAATAAAACTAGACCTGCATGGGCCACCACTAAAACCGTGTCACGCCCCAGTCCCAAAATGTCAGGAACTAGGCCACGTGTCACTGGCCAGCTGACACGTCACTAAGGGCTTAATCCATTTTGAATAGACCCATAGGGACGTGCTACGCTGTCCTAAGATACTACATGAACAACACAGGCAAATCTATCTCATCCACAACAAATGTCAGAAAAGCAAGTGCTGAATATATATAAAACTAAGTCTGATACAGTACACAACTGGTGAGATTACAAGCCTACTACAAAAACTGATAATAGCGCAGAAAAATCAGATAGACTAAGCAGTGTCTATCTGATCAAAACATCTCCATCTCCAGGTGGCAGGCCTCTAGGGTCAAGCATACTCTGAGGGTGTCTCCTCGAGCTCCTCCTCGGTAACACATCTAGCCTCCTGATCAGGCCCGTACACAGTGGGGTAGAAAGCCTCATCTAGATCTGGCAGGGAACCAGGTCCTCAGTGGGACGTAACAAGATACAGAAAAATGATATGCCATGTAATGTAAATACTGAATAAAGAAATAAAATAAATACAGGGTGCTAACCATACTAAGTGAAAATGCTAGTAAAGATCCAGTAGTACGCATGGGAATGTGTGGCTAGACATACGCTGACGTAATTCACCAATCGTGGCGACTGGCTAGTATAGGTGTCGTATGCCCCCGACTCAGGGAACTCTGCAATCGACCATCTCTAATACGAAGGTATAAAATATTATTGGAGGGGGTGTCCCATACGTCTACTAGTTATCTTTTCCATCCCAATGAAACTAAATGTCAAGTCATATTTTTCCTGAATTATTCTAATCCGTGATGCGGGTCACACGTATTGGTAGCTAATCAAATACGCAGCTCGCATCCCAATATGCATGGTAACCATGTTACGTGTTCCCGTGATAGGGTCTAGAAGAATATTAGAATACTCTCTCAGTTGTGGGTGAGTCTGTAAATTGTCAATCATAACAGCTGACTGTACCCAAGGCAGTCTCAGGTAATCATGGTATATGAAATTCAGGAACAAAGCAGATATCAACAATTAAATTTAAACATTAACTTGGCAAGGTATACTTGCCTACTCCTTGATATTGTTGATAACCTGATCTCACAGTCAGGTTTGAAGGTGCTGGTGACAGGGGGTCACTGGCTGTGCTGTAGTTGGTTTCTGTTACAACAGATAGTGTTTGTGAATATCTTGGTTGCAAATAATAAGTATACATCTATACTTATATACATATATATGATATAGATATATATATATAGTATGTATATAGATATAGTATATATATAGCAGTATATATATAGTATTTAAAGAACAGACAAATGCAGGTAAATAGTAGCAGGGTATATCCACTGCGATAGATATATAATATTATAATATTATCAGGGTGTATCCTCTGATATAATAATAAATATAATGGTCAGGGTATATCCACTGAGATATAATATAGGTAAATTGAAATGACAGTACAGGAATTTAATGCGTATATAAGTGCTGTACTATTCAGCAATTATAATATAAAATAGTATCAGGGTCTATATGTGACCACTGTAAACATATAGATAGGCTGTAATATCCAGCATAGTATAATATATAATATTGAATTAAAATGACATTTGCAAGAATTTAAATATAATATATATAATTAAGCTGTATTACCCAGCTGGATATTAATAATAATATATATATACATATAGATAATATGTATATATAATATAAGTGCAGGAATATAAAATTAATAAACCAAAATGCATAGTATATGTATACATATATACTGTGTATTTTCACAGTGAATTATTACATAATATATATTTAGATATATATATTATATACATATATATAATATATATACATATATAACATATATAGTTATATGTATTATATACATATATATATATAATATAGTAATATACATGTATATAGTATGATATACTGTATTTATATAGTATAATAATATAATACATGTATATAAATATACATATATATATCATATATATACATATATATACATATACATATACATATACCTATATACGTATATACATAGGTTTATAGGGTTAGGGTTTATACCTACTGGCAAGGGGGGGTCCCACACGGTGTCGCCGGCGGGAGGACGGCGGCGGAGCTGGCCGGAGGCGGCCGGAGGAAGGAGAACAGCAACATCAGCTGTTAGCAGCAGCAGTAGCAACAGTGGAGTGCGGGGGCTGCCGGCGGAGGAGGAGCGGCGGGGGTGGCCGGGCAGGTGGTGGGTTCGGCAGAGGGGAGGACGGCGGTCAGTTTGGTGATGGTGGCGGAGCTCCACGACGGTAGTGGTGGCGGCTAGGGGCGTCGGGGATGAAGGTGGCAGCAGCTATGGTTAGGGGGTGGTGGCTGCTGCGGGGGCTAGGGCGGCCGGAGGCGGTGTCGTGGGGGGGTGAGGTGGTAGTGGTAGGTAGGGAAGGTCGGGGCGAGTCGAGTGGGGGTGGTGGTGGCGGTGCACGGTGGCCGGAGGCGGCAGGGGAGGTGGCTCGGGTGGTGGTGGCTGTGGGTAGCAGTGAGGGAGTGGGGTGTTTGTGGAGGCTGTGGCCGGCGGAGCAGGGTGGCTCAGGCGGCGGGGCTTGGCCGGAGGGAAGAGGGGAGGGTGGCGAAGGGTTGGGCAGGGTTTGGCCGAAGACGGTGGTCGGAGACGGCGGCTGTGAGGGTTTGAAGAGTGGGGGGGGGGTCGGGTTTATATAGGTTTAGGGCCAATGGCAATTTTGTAAATAAGGTGAAGTTTGAGGGTATTTTGGTAAATCTGGATTTTTGGGATATTTCCAGCAGATTTTTCTGGAAGTTATGGGTGGGTCCCACTCACCTATGGTCTAGCCAATAGGATTTGGCCACCTAGCATGCAATTTTGCATATAAACCCCTAACTTTTTAATAATTGCATAAATGCATAAAATTTGTATTTTGCGTAATTTCGTAATTTACCAAATTTCAGATACTGATTTCCCGTAATTCTGAATTGTACAAAAATGAGGGAAATAGCTGGGAAAAATGTTTTAGACAGTGTGGGGTGATTCTGGGCAGGTGCAGGGTCTGATTCTGTAGGTGCTACGGGTCACCGTATTTATTATTTAATAAATACTGCGCACGGTGTTCACTAATTATTTAGAGGCTATTAGGGTCATAATTTCTCTACGGTGTCAATACACTAATTGTAGTATATTCAGTCTAGAATATTATCGTATTTTTGTTTGGGCAGAACAGGTGCCTACTGGTCCTCAAATCTCTAAGGGTACAGAGATGGGTAAAGAGCAGAAAATTAAATAGGAAATAAATACGTACGTTTGTAACGATATTTGTACGACTAAAACGAAGCACCAAACGAGGTTTCTGGAAGTTGCACAAAATACAGAAAAAGTAGTCTAACAAGTCTAGAGCAGGTATGTGGAATTTTAGGGTTTAACAACTAGTGGAATGCCCTAATTAATTGTGTAACAGACAGGTGCACAATCAGCAGAATATATAATAAATAAATTATTAAAAAGTTGTCATAATTCTAATTAGTCTAAACTAATCCTAATTTACTGAAATCTGGTCGAGGGAGTTTACAATCTACCCTCCTTAGAATATTTCGTCCTCGAAATAAAACACACATATAATGAGAATAAAAAATTCATTAAGGACATATGATGATTAAGAGAGATTGAGTTTGAAATATTGGACATACCCTGGTTTTGAAATAGATGGGGATAACGCTGACGAATATCCTCTTCTCTTTCCCAGGTGGATTCACTTGGTGCATGATGCCTCCATGCAACACGAACGAGAGGAATAGTATGGCCTCGCAACACTTTCTCGCTTCGGTCCAGGATTTCTACAGGCTCCTCCTGATATGATAAACTTGGCCCGATGGTGATCTCTGAATAGTCCAGCACATGACTCGGGTCTGGAATGTATCTCCTCAGCTGAGATACGTGGAAGACGTCATGTACTCCTTCCAAGGTCTGAGGTAGAGCTAGCCTGTAAGCAACTTCTCCGACGCGATCTAGCACATCGAAGGGTCTGATGTACCTTGGACTTAGCTTCCCTCTTCCTCCAAATCTGATAGTTCCTCGAGTAGGTGAGATCTTCAAGAACACATGCTCCCCTACTTGGAACTCTAGAGGTCGGCGATGAATGTTGGCCCAGTGCTTCTGCCTATCTTGTGCAGCTCGTAGGTGTCCCTGGAACTTCTTTACTTTCTCCACCGTACGAATAATCAGTTCTGGTCCCAAGATCTGTCTCTCGCCAACATCGCTCCAGCATACTGGGGAACGACATTTCCTTTCATACAAAGCTTCAAAGGGAGCCATTTGAATGCTCGCTTGATAGTTGTTGTTGTAGGAAAATTCCACCAGGTGTAGATGATCTTCCCATGATCCGCTGAAATCAAGCATGCAGGCTCTCAGCATATCTTCAAGTGTCTGGATGGTGCGTTCTGATTGACCATCTGTTTGTGGGTGATACGAGGTGCTGAACTTGAGGCGGGTACCAAGACTTTCTTGCATACTTCGCCAAAAGTAAGATGTAAATCTCGTATCTCTGTCAGATACTATGCTGACTGGCACTCCATGCAGACGCACTATCTCCTTCATGTACATGTCCGCCAAGACTTCTGTAGATTGTCCAACTCTAAAAGGTAGGAAATGAGCAGCCTTTGTGAGTCTATCTACGATTACCCATACAGCATTACGACCACTAGGACTTCTTGGGAAGCCCGTAACAAAGTCCATCGTAATGTGTTCCCATTTCCACTCGGGTATTGGGAGGGGTTGAAGTAGACCGGCAGATCTCTGATGCTCAGCCTTGACTTGCTGACACACCAGGCATTTGGCCACAAAGCGTGCTATCTTCCGCTTTATTCCATGCCACCAGTAATATTGTCGCAGATCTCTGTACATCTTTGTGCCTCCTGGATGTATAGAGTATGTTGAGCTATGAGCTTCTGACATCAGCTCATTACGAAGTTCTACATTTGGAACATAAAGACGATCACCACATCTTAGAGTCCCATCTTCATGTATGCGACATCCTTTCTGAATTCCAGCCTCTGTTCTTTGTCGAAGCCTCTGAAATCTTGCATCTGTTGGTAGAGTAGTTTTGATTCTTTCTACCAAGGTTGATTGCAGCTGATAGTTTGACAATTGGCCGTCAAGTCCTGGCAAAATGACCTCTATTCCCAAATTTTCTAGATCTCTCAGAAGACCTGATTGGGTGATCAAAAAGAATGCCGAGGGCCTTCTGCTTAGAGCATCTGCCACCATATTAGCTTTCCCTGGATGGTACTATAGATCAATTTCGAAATCCGCCATCACTTCGAGCCATCGTCTTTGTCTTAGATTTCGGTCCTTCTGAGTGTAGACGTACTTCAAACTTTTATGATCGGTGAATATCTCCACTCGTTCGCCATATAGATAATGTCTCCATAGCTTCAGGGCGAAGATGACTGCGGCAAGCTCCAGGTCGTGAGTGGGGTAATTCTTCTCATGAGTCCTCAACTGTCTTGAGGCATAAGCTACAACCTTCCCATGTTGCATTAAGACACAACCAAATCCTTTTTCGGATGCATCGCTATATATGACGAAACCTCCGGATCCAGATGGTATAGTCAAGATGGGAGCTGTAGTCAGACGCTTTTTCAAGTCATCAAAAGCTGTCTAGCAATCTTCAGTCCATATGAACTCCTGCTCCTTGCGAGTAAGACGGGTAATCGGCTCCGCGATTCTTGCAAAGTTTTCTACGAATCGCCGGTAATATCCGGCAAGTCCTAGAAAGTTTCTCACCTCTGAGACGTTGGTCGGGGTTGGCCACGTCTCAACAGATGAGATCTTTGCTGGGTCTACCAAGATGCCTTCTCCTGTGATAACGTGTCCAAGAAATGCGACACGGTCAAGAAAAAATTCACACTTGCTCATCTTAGCATAAAGGCTCTTCCGTCTCAGCGTCTCTAATACCAACCTTAAGTGCTCTTCATGCTCCTCGTGGCTCTTCGAATACACCAGAATGTCGTCGATGAAGACTACCACGAACTGGTCCAGATATTGGTGGAAGACTCTGTTCATCAGGTTCATGAATACGGCAGGTGCATTAGTTAGTCCAAAAGGCATCACCAGGAACTCGTAATGACCATAACGAGTCCTGAATACTGTCTTTGGAATATCTTCCCTCCGTACCTTGACCTGATAATAGCCTGATCTTAAGTCTATCTTCGAGAATACCATGGCTCCTGTTAGTTGATCGAACATGTCGTCAATTCTCGGCAAGGGGTACTTGTTTTTGATTGTCAGAGCGTTGAGGGCTCTGTAATCAATGCACATGCGATATGTTCCGTCCTTCTTTGGTACAAACAACACTGGTGCTCCCCAGGGTGATGCACTAGGATGAACAAATCTCTTGATCTGTAATTCCTCCAGTTGAAGCTTCAGCTCGTTCGGGATCAGATCAGCACCGAAACGACTTAGTCTGCTAAACTCCGCATCGTAGGCATCTACCGTCATGTTTCCTTGCTCCAGGTGCAGGAACTGGGAGTATAGGGCATTCTGGACTGTCGCTGAAAAGTACTTGGCGTTGAAATACTCCAAGAATTGTTGCCAAGTTTGGTGTTTGCCGACGCTGCGCTCTATAGATTCCCACCAGTGATGGGCGTTGCCAAGAAGTTGGCCCCTCACAGCGGTCATCCATAGGTCGGGGGTGAGTTGCGATCCTTCTAGCAGCATTTCGGTGTTGGAGATCCAATCGGAGATCTTCTCAGGAGTCTCGTTGCCTTTGAAATCTCTCGGGCTCATTTGACGGAAGCCTCGAACTGTGCCCGCTGGTTGGACAGGTACTGGTGTCGGAGTAGTAGTTCTCTCCAAAGCCGTCATTAATGTCTGTCGCAGAGCTTCAGTTTGCTGCCACTGAGACTGTCTCAGGGCCTCAGTTTGTTGCCACTGGTTCTGCAACATAGTCTGGAGAAACTACAACATTTGAGGTTGACCCTCAAGTTGTGGCATCAGGATAGGCAAGGCTGGAGGTGGAGACAAAGGTGTCTCTGCATGTGGAGTTGGTGTCGTCTTCTGGCTAGAATTTTGGTGATTGGACGGAGTTCCTTGGGCACTTGGCGAAGGGTCTGTTGCTTGGTCAGCCCCATTATTCGCAAGTTTCCCGGGTATGTCCATATTTCTGAGGAAAATAGGATAATTAGAAAACACAAAGGAGATAAATAATGATAATCAAGCAAGATGCAATAATAGAATTTGTAAAGATGGGGTCAGTGTGGATGAGACCTAATATTCCTATCCTATTGCAGGCATTGCTGGGCATGTCATCATACCACTAGCAATAAAACTAGACCTGCATGGGCCACCACTAAAACCGTGTCACGCCCCAGTCCCAAAATGTCAGAAACTAGGCCATGTGTCACTGGCCAGCTGACACGTCACTAAGGGCTTAATCCATTTTGAATAGACCCATAGGGACGTGCTACGCTGTCCTAAGATACTACATGAACAACACAGGCAAATCTATCTCATCCACAACAAATATCAGAAAAGTAAGTGCTGAATATATATAAAACTGAGTCTGATACAGTACACAACTGGTGAGATTACAAGCCTACTACAAAAACTGATAATAGTGCAAAAAAATCAGATAGACTAAGCAGTGTCTATCTGATCAAAACATCTCCATCTCCAGGTGGCAGGCCTCTAGGGTCAAGCATACTCTGAGGGTGTCTCCTCGAGCTCCTCCTCGGTAACACATCTAGCCTCCTGATCAGGCCCGTACACAGTGGGGTAGAAAGCCTCATCTAGATCTGGCAGGGAACCAGGTCCTCAGTGGGACGTAACAAGATACAGAAAAATAACATGCCATGTAATGTAAATACTGAATAAAGAAATAAAATAAATACAGAGTGCTAACCATACTAAGTGAAAATGCAAGTAAAGATCCAGTAGTACGCATGGGAATGTGTGGCTAGACATACGCTGACGTAATTCACCAATCGTGGCGACTGGCTAGTATAGGTGTCGTATGCCCCCGACTCAGGGAACTCTGCAATCGACCATCTCTAATACGAAGGTATAAAACATTATTGGAGGGGGTGTCCCATACGTCTACCAGTTATCTTTCCCATCCCAATGAAACTAAATGTCAAGTCGTATTTTTCCTGAATTATTCTAATCCGTGATGCGGGTCACACGTATTGGTAGCTAATCAAATACGCAGCTCGCATCCCAATATGCATGGCAACCATTTTGCGTGTTCCCGTGATAGGGTCTAGGAGAATATTAGAATACTCTCTCAGTTGTGGGTGAGTCTGTAAATTGTCAATCATAACAGCTGACTGTACCCAAGACAGTCTCAGGTAATCATGGTATATGAAATTCAGGAACAAAGCAGATATCAACAATTAAATTTAAACATTAACTTGGCAAGGTATACTTGCCTACTCCTTGATATTGTTGATAACCTGATCTCACAGTCAGGTTTGAAGGTGCTGGTGACAGGGGGTCACTGGCTGTGCTGTAGTTGGTTTCTGTTACAACAGATAGTGTTTGTGAATATCTTGGTTGCAAATAATAAGTATACATCTATACTTATATACATATATATGATATAGATATATATATATAGTATGTATATAGATATAGTATATATATAGCAGTATATATATAGTATTTAAAGAACAGACAAATGCAGGTAAATAGTAGCAGGGTATATCCACTGCGATAGATATATAATATTATAATATTATCAGGGTGTATCCTCTGATATAATAATAAATATAATGGTCAGGGTATATCCACTGAGATATAATATAGGTAAATTAAAATGACAATACAAGAATTTAATGCGTATATAAGTGCTGTACTATTCAGCAATTATAATATAAAATAGTATCAGGGTCTATATGTGACTACTGTAAACATATAGATAGGCTGTAATATCCAGCATAGTATAATATATAATATTGAATTAAAATGATATTTGCAAGAATTTAAATATAATATATATAATTAAGCTGTATTACCCAGCTGGATATTAATAATAATATATATATACATATAGATAATATGTATATATAATATAAGTGCAAGAATATAAAATAAATAAACCAAAATGCATAGTATATGTATACATATATACTGTGTATTTTCACAGTGAATTATTACATAATATATATTTAGATATATATATTATATACATATATATAATATATATACATATATAACATATATAGTTATATGTATTATATACATATATATATTTAGATATATATATTATATACATATATATAATATATATACATATATAACATATATAGTTATATGTATTATATACATATATATATATATATATATATATATATATATATATATATATATATATATATATATAATATAGTAATATACATGTATATAGTATGATATACTGTATTTATATAGTATAATAATATAATACATGTATATAAATATACATATATATATCATATATATATACATATACATATACATATACCTATATACGTATATACATAGGTTTATAGGGTTAGGGTTTATACCTACTGGCAAGGGGGGGTCCCACACGGTGTCGCCGGCGGGAGGACGGCGGCGGAGCTGGCCGGAGGCGACCGGAGGAAGGAGAACAGCAACAGCAGCTGTTAGCAGCAGCAGTAACAACAGTGGAGTGCGGGGGCTGCCGGCGGCGGAGGAGCGGCGGGGGTGGCCGGGCAGGTGGTGGGTTCGGCAGAGGGGAGGACGGCGGTCAGTTTGGTGATGGTGACGGAGCTCCACGACGGTGGTGGTGGCGGCTAGGGGCATCGGGGATGAAGGTGGCAGCAGCTATGGTTAGGGGGTGGTGGCTGCTGCGGGGGCTAGGGCGGCCGGAGGCGGTGTCGTGGGGGGGTGAGGTGGTGGTGGTAGGTAGGGGAGGTCGGGGCGAGTCGAGTGGGGGTGGTCGTGGCGGTGCACGGTGGCCGGAGGCGGCGGGGGAGGTGGCTCGGGTGGTGGTGGCTGTGGGTAGCAGTGAGGGAGTGGGGTGTTTGTGGAGGCTGTGGCCGGCGGAGCAGGGTGGCTCAGGCGGCGGGGCTTGGCCGGAGGGAAGAGGGGAGGGTGGCAAAGGGTTGGGCAGGTTTTGGCCGGAGACGGTGGTCGGAGACGGCGGCTGTGAGGGTTTGAAGAGTGGGGGGGGGGTCGGGTTTATATAGGTTTAGGGCCAATGGCAATTTTGTAAATAAGGTGAAGTTTGAGGGTATTTTGGTAAATCTGGATTTATGGGATATTTCCAGCAGATTTTTCTGGAAGTTATGGGTGGGTCCCACTCACCTATGGTCTAGCCAATAGGATTTGGCCACCTAGCATGCAATTTTGCATATAAACCCCTAACTTTTCAATAATTGCATAAATGCATAAAATTTGTATTTTTCATAATTTCGCAATTTACCAAATTTCAGATACTGATTTCCCGTAATTCTGAATTGTATAAAAATGAGGGAAATAGCTGGGAAAAATATTTTAGACAATGTGGGGTGATTCTGGGCAGGTGCAGGGTCTGATTCTGTAGGTGCTACGGGTCACCGTATTTATTATTTAATAAATACTGCACACGGTGTTCACTAATTATTTAGAGGCTATTAGGGTCATAATTTCTCTACGGTGTCAATACACTAATTGTAGTATATTCAGTCTAGAATATTATCGTATTTTTGTTTGGGCAGAATAGGTGCCTACTGGTCCTCAAATCTCTAAGGGTACAGAGATGGGTAAAGAGCAGAAAATTAAATAGAAAATAAATACGTACGTTTGTAACGATATTTGTACGACTAAAATGAAGCACCAAACGAGGTTTCTGAAAGTTGCACAAAATACAGAAAAAGTAGTCTAACAAGTCTAGAGCAGGTATGTGGAATTTTAGGGTTTAACAACTAGTGGAATGCCCTAATTAATTGTGTAACAGACAGGTGCACAATTAGCAGAATATATAATAAATAAATTATTAAAAAGTTGTCATAATTCTAATTAGTCTAAACTAATCCTAATTTACTGAAATATGGTCGAGGGAGTTTACACTTTCCCACCTAAATACAAACCACATACTATGGTTTTTTTTGAGGAAAAGACGTCACCGAGCCAGTACATGAACTACTTTAGCATGATGACAGTGTTGTTGTAGGGGAATGACGCCTTTCTTACCCGAGTGTTTAAAGGCTGTCTGTCTGGAGTGGCCTATCAGTGGTTCCTTAGTCTTGCGGACAACTGCATTACTTCCTTTGAAGATTTCAAGATTTTGTTCTTTGCTCGATTCTAAGAAGGAGGGATGGACATGTCTATGTCATCACTTATCGAAGTAAAGCAAAAGGAGAAGGAGAGCGTTCGTACTTTTATCGAACATTTTTGTCAGGCTACCTTGCAAATGCCTTCCGGAGTTCCGAATTCTACCTTGGTGGACATTTGCAGGAAGAACCTTCTCCCACTGATCTCCGTGTTCACGGGACCATATCAGTTCCATGATTGGCCCTCGTTTATCATCTCAGCGGTAGCCGCTGAAGATAACAGTCGGAAGGCGCATGATAGTGGAATCATGATCTCTACCTCTGATAGAGGGAAGCGGTCATCTTCCAATAACGATCATGTTCGTAGTTCCAAAAGAAAGGAAGCTCTGGCAATCAATACGTCCAGGCAACACACTCCGGTGACTATGCAAACGAATCCTGGGACTTCCAGGCCTAAAGAAGAATATTCTTTTGACGACGACGACATTCCGAGCATAATCGATTGTCTAGTCAAAAGTGACAAACTTACTCTCCCTGAGGTAAAGAGGCCAAATGAAGTCGGCAGTACCAATAACCCTAAGTACTACATTTTCCACAGATATATACATCACCCCATAAAGGCATGTTATGTACTAAAAAAGAAAATCTAGGAGTTGATCGATGCCAAGGCCATCACTCTGCATAATAGCGAAAAGACGGTCACTGCTAACATGATCTCGCTCCAGTTTGGCAATCTGCCCCCTCAAGAAATCCCGGATGGTATAGTACATATTCCAAGGGCGATGATGAATATTGTTAATCTCCCTCCAACTAGGGATCAAAATTATGACCTGGTACCCCTAACTACCAAGCATGGTAAAATCATGTGGGTTCACCCAGATCTGGTGTCAGAAATTGAGGAAGAGACTCAAGCTGCTAAAGCTAAGTCTAAAAAGAACTCAAGATGCAAACTATGCCATATGGTTGCAATATCCCCGACATCAGAAGAAGAGGCTTTAGCAACAGGAACCCGGTCAGGCAAAGCCTACCTCAAGGACTATGGAGGAAACCAGGAGGAATCAACGGCAGACACTTCAGCTGCCAAACCTCCAGAGCCTGAACCTGTTATACTAAAGGCAGGTTCTTCTAAGCCAACTTCGGTGGACAAGGGCAAGCAAAAAGAAGTTTGTTTTGATAAACCTTTGAAGAATATTCAAAACAAAGGTTTAGAAAAACCATATAACTTTGATATCTTGGCCCAGTTGGCTAATACACCAGCCAGATTGTCCATTTTCGAGCTCCTAAGGCTATCCAAAGACACTCGTCAAGCCTTGAGTGAAGCTCTAATACCGGCGGATGTATGCTTGACTCAGCTTAAGTCCCCTGATAAAGAGCCTGTGGTGTGCCCTCAATGCCATAGTATGATGGAAGTGGTCCCTAATATCACTTTCACTCAAGAGGACATGCTGTTGCAACATAACAAGCATGACAGACCTCTTTATTACATCGGATATGTTGGCTCCATGGAGGTAGACCGCATTCACTTAGATCTAGAATCGTCGATCAATATTATCCCTCACAGTCTGTTAAGACCGTTGAGAATCCCTACAAGCGAACTGGCTTATACTACCACCACAATCGTGGGCTTTAATGCCAGAAAGAGCAAACCGTTGGGGAAGATTCGTCTCAGGATCCAGATTGGTGACCTTAGATCAGTGGCTATATGCTACATCATTGATTCAGAGGTATCTTATAACATTCTGTTGGGCAGACCTTGGATCCACGATCATAATATTGTTCCTTCCAATCTACATTAATGCTTCAAATATGTAGACGCCCAAGGGACGGTAAAAACTGAGTTTGCGGATCTTAATCCTTTTAAAGGAGTTGAATCCTACTATTCTGATGCCATATTGTACACCCAAGACTACATGAAAGAGGTGTCAAGTAAGACGGAAGAGGAATCCTACCGGGAGCCAGCAGAACCATCTACTGAGCAACCTTTATCAATCCAGGTGAAGGGCGGACTACCCGTCCGAAGATCATTGAACCCATGGCTATCCACTTGAGCAGAACCAAATCGGGAGGAGGAAGTGATCCTCTAGTGATTACTTTGAACGCCGGTTCTGTCCGGATATGATGGATGCCATTGAGGCTGAAATCAAGAAGCTAATAGCCTGTGGGTTCATCCGGGAAGAACAACATCCTGACTGGGTCGCCAATGTTGTCCCGGTCATGAAAAAAAGTGGGAAAGTGCATGTTTGCATCGATTTTCGAGATCTGAATGCGGCCTGCCCTAAAGATGAGTTCCCTCTTCCCATCACAGACGTCATGATCGACAATACGTGCGGCTTTGAGCGCATGTCTTTCATGGACGGATTCTCAGGATATAATCAGATTAAGATGAATCATGAAGATGAGAAGCATACTACCTTCCGGTCACCGTTGGGGGTATATTGCTATATGGTTATGCCTTTCGGACTGAAGAATGTCGGGGCTACGTATCAACGAGCTATGAGTAACATATTCTATGAGCACTTACGCAAAACAGTGGAATGTTACGTAGACGATATTGTTGTCAAAAGTCGCCTCAAGGATAATCACATCCAAGACTTGAAGACAGTATTCGAGTTGATGCGCCAACATCAACTCGAAATGAATCCTATAAAGTCCTTTCTTGGTGTATCCAGTGGCAAATTCCTGGAATTTGTTATTACCGCTAAAGGCATTCAAGTGGACCCTGATAAAGTAAAGGCTATCCTAGAAATACGACCGCCCCATAATCTGAGAGAACTTCGGGGATTTCAAGGTCTGGCTTATATCAGGAGATTCATATCCAACCGCTTTGGGAGATGTCAACCTTTTTCTTGCCTGATGAAGAAAGGTGTGTCATTCATATGGGACAAAGCCTGTCAGCAAGCGTTTAATAATATCAAATGCTATCTCACTAATCCTCCAGTTTTGGTGCCTACCGTCATAGGAAGACCTTTTTTGCTGTATGTTCGAGCAATGGATCATTCTTTAGGGGCTCTCCTCACATAGAAAAATAATGAGGGTCATGAACAGGCTATTTACTATCTAAGAAGGATGATGATCGGAGCTGAACACCGGTACAATCCAGTGGAAAAAGAATGTTTGGCCCTAATGTTCGCCATTCAGAATACGCGACATTATGTCACGGGCCAAACTATTCATATCATCTCCAGAATCAATCCTCTTCGGGTATTGATAAACAAGCCAAGTGTTCTTAATTCCCGACTCGCGACTTGGGCGATGTTATTAATACCGTATGATATGGTGTATGTCCCTCAGAAGTCCATCAAAGGTTAAGCCTTGGCTGATTTCTTAGCTGCTCATCCAATTTCGAAAACCTCCAAATTGTATGAGGACATTCCCGACGAAGTTACATAATATAATTTCGTAATGGAAGGTGATACATGGCAGCTATTCTTCGATGGTGCCTCTAGGACTGGTCCCAGGAGAAATGTGGTTTCAGGAGTAGAAATTGTCCTGGTGACTCCTGACAAACTCGTCATCTATCGAGCATATTCTCTTAGCGAACCCTGCTCAAATAATGTGGCAGAGTATAATGCTCTACTAATCGGGCTTCAAGTCGCCAAAGAATTGGATGTTGAATAACTGGAAGCTTTTGGTAATTCTCAGCTGATCGTCAATCAGGTCAGAGGAATATATGAAGTCTGCAATCTAGACCTCATTCCTTATCACCAAGCAACGATCGAGATAGCTATATCTTTTAAAGGATTCTTCCTAGAGCACGTGCCTCGATCTCAAAATTTGGAAGCTGATGCTCTGGCCAGCCTAGCTGCGGATCTAGCTATTCCTATAAGAAGGCAGAATTCAGTGATCCTTCTTAACAGAGACTTATTTTGTGTGAAAAATAATTTTCACATAGAACGCAGCTACACTATAAACACGGCTCCTCCTAAGAGAGACTGGAGAAGTCCCTTTATAGACTTTGTATTATACGGAATCTTACTAGAGGATCCTAAAGAAGTAGTATCCATCAAAAGATGATCACTACGCTTCGATTTTGATGCTTCTTCACAAAGTTTATATCGTCGAACATACGATGGACTGCTATTATGATGTCTCTCTGACGATAATGCAAAACGGGTTATCTGAGAAGCACATGATGGTGTATGTAGAGCACATCAACCCGGTCCTAAGTTACAGGATCGTATCAGGAGGATGGGCTACTACTGGCCTACTATGATTGCAGATGCCGTGAAATATGCAAGACAATGCAAAGCCTGTCAGGTTCACGCAAATTTTATACATCAGCCTTCTGAGTATTTATATCCTACGATTGCATCATGGCCCTTTGAAGCATGGGGTATGGACATCATTGGTCCTATTCACCCGTCATCTTCTAGAGGACATCGGTTCATATTGGCTATCACGGATTATTTCTCTAAATGGGCGGAGACGATCCCTCTTGCTGAGGTGAAGACATCCAACGTGATCAGCTTTATCAAGCATCATATGATTTATCGCTTTGGGATACCCCGAAGGATAATTCATGATAACGGGCCTCAATTCATCAGCCAAGCGTTTCACCGATTTTGCGATAAGAATCGGATACAGAATATGGCCTCGACGGCTTATAATCCTGCTGCTAATGGTTTGGCGGAAGCCTTTAACAAAACCATCATCAAACTCTTGAAAAAGTTCGTCTCTTCGAACAAGAGAGATTGGAATGAGAAACTGGGGGAATGTCTTTGGACATATCGCACAACGGTACGAACACCAACATGTTGTACCCCATTTTTATTAGTTTATGGGTGTGAAGCAGTTCTCCCTATTGAAATCCAAATTCCATCACTCAGAATAGCAGTGGCTAATGAGTTGACTCAGGAAAATAATGATCACTTAAGGCTTCAAGAGCTAGAAGGATTAGACGAGAAACGCCTTCAAGCTTAGCAGCGCATTGCCTTCTACCAGGCACGCATTTTCAGAGCTTTTAATCAAAAAATGAAGGAAAGAGTGTTCAAAGTTTGTGAACTAGTTTTAGCTGTGAAAAGGCCAATGATCATTACACACAAAAGTGAGGGCTAATTCCAGCCTAAATAGGAAGGTCCTTATATGATTGAAACGACGTTCTCAAACGGCGCTTACAGATTATCCAAGCCTAATGGAGATTTGATAATGGCTCCTATTAATGGCAAATTCCTGAAGAAGTACTATGCTTGATCTCCTTTGCTCAAAGGAGTATGGTGAAGATTTTATTCTGATAACATTTCATACAAAGATTGGTTGGATCATATTCTATCATGTTATTATGACCTCTGAATATATATGTTTGACTAATTTGAAACTTCAAAACCTACCACGTCTATATTACCTCTGATAGTATTTTGTATACAAATTTAGTTGGAGCATATTCTATCATGTCCATATAACCTCTGAATAGATATATCCAACTGAAACTTACCGAAAGTATATCACGTCCATATTACCTCTGATATCACTTTCATCTTAGCCTATCATATATATTCAAAAGTGATAGGTCCACAAAATCAAAAAAAAATCTTTGTTATCTCTGGAATAGCAAAATTACAGAAGAAGTAAAAAGATACATCATTGGGGAGGAGCAGTTAAATCCCTAATCTGTCGCGCCAAAGCAGCCACCCTCTCATTCCTGGAGTTCAAAATATGGTTGCGAGCCCGTTCCAGCCTTGCATCGTCATCGTTCTAGCGAGATAGTTCAGACCGAGCATCAACAAAACCGGTGCGGATGGCACCAGCACGCGTCAAGTTCTGCTGAGCTATCTCCACTTGGCCCTTAAATACATCACGAGTTGCCGATGTCTTGAGAAGCCTCTCCCTTGCCTGAGCGAGTTCAGCTTCCAAATCTTGAACCCTCGCTTCATCTTCCTCATATTTGGCCTGGCACTTAGCTAGCTGAGGAATAAAATCCACCAAGATAGCCCGCTCTTTATCCATCTCTTGCTGCTGTTCCTGGATGGATTTGTTTAGAGTTTCTATTTGCTCAGCAAGCTTTGCAGTTAAGGAGTTATACTTAGCTTGAACCAGATCGTCGATGCTGCCTCGAAATAGTTGCAAATACTCGTTAATGGGTTGTTCTAAACCATTAACTATTTGCTCTAGCGCATCAGCTCTTTCATTATCACTGCAATTTCTAATCTGTACTATAGGGAGATTGGAGGACATCTTCAGAGCATCGAAACCTAAGTTCTTCTCCAGCACCATCGATATTAACTCTTTCAAAGTGAGATAGAATATGCTAGTGTATTGATCTACTAGCATAGCAAAGCTCGAATGGACGTCGGAAGTGGCCGCGATATCAGTAAATCTTCCTCCAGGAATGACTACAGAGGAGGTTGCCATGGTTGTTGCTTTAACAGATGGCGCGACAAAAGAAGAGACACCAACAACAGTTGAAGTTGCTGGTATACTCGACGAAGGAGGCACGGACGAGATGGTGGGTTCATCCTCCCCTGATGCTATTTGAACTCCCACTGGCGGGATGACACCCGAGAATGTTGCGGATGAGAGATCGACAGTTTCAAAGCACTCCTCTTCGACGTCGATCACACCGTCTCATTAAATAGATCCGCAACAAAATCAGAAGTTGCGTCAACGCCGCCCTCCCCAGAGATGTCTTCACCTGAAAAGAAGACAAGAGAAAGTTAATATCACCTTGATGTTAATTTTCCTAAAGAAAATGGAAGACAATATTTACCCATGGCCGATGGCATGTATGTTGCGTCTGCAGCCTGTATAGCTAAATCATCTCTTAATGATGCTAGACAAGCTGTCATACCTAGGAAAGAGGGTGCACCAACCGACGTTTGAGGGAAGTCATCCCAGTCCTCACCCAGATCCACTCGAGGTTCATCGGGTGGAATCTCGCTGGAAATACTTACAGACGAAGGAGGGGTGACTCCCGTTACTGGTCTGGATAACGACATATTGATTCTGAATATGCTCGATCTCGAAGGCGACCTCGAAGCACTACCAGCAGCGGTAGTAGCGGCAGCAATCACGAGCAAAGAATCTCCAGCACTGGCAGCCGGAACTGTGGAGGTTCCCTCTCTAAAAGACAAAGGACCTCTGATCAAAGAATCATCTCCAATTGGGGAAATAACAGGCTCACTCCTAGAAGCCCCCTTGGTGGAAATCCTTTTTGGACCTCTGATCGACTTCTTCTTGCGGGGGGAAGGCTCTTTCAGAGTTGAAGCCTTCCGTTTATTGGAAATAACGAGAGGCTCTGCTGGCGGAGCTATTACGCCTCTCGGTATTATCAACAAGAACTCATCTGCACCAGTAGGGTCCTCACCTTCATCAGATGAGACAGACGGTATCTCCTCCCTTCCAGTAGACCTGTGGGTGGGCATCCTAAAACTTCTATGCACATCAAAATCACGATGGAAGGTGTTGATGGACTCATAAAACTGCACGTACGAATGAAGGATGCGCAACTCCATAGAGAGAGAAGTCGCGCGCACAGCAACAAGTGCACCAGTACAACCCGTGATAAAGTACCGCCATCCTCTGGCTCCATCAATAAGTCCACCTTTGGACTTAAAGTTAGTTATGGGATTCCCCACATGCAACTGGTCATACCTAAATTGCCTAGCAAATTGGCTGGGCAGATAAGGCTCCAAGCAGCAGCGGTCCTCACTTCTATACAGCAGGTGGGAAGGTCTAATGCAGGCCAACCAATAAAAAGTTTCAGGAGAAAGAATGGTTCTTCCTTGACCTGCATCCTTAAGTTTTGTCCCCTGTTGATTGATATGTACAGGGGGGACGATACAGAAGAGCTTCCAGCCATGGGCAAAATTTAATGCTCGCCGACAATCTATGACGCTCGCCTTGTTCCAAAGGGAATTCTTGTAATTCAATAAGAAGTTATTTCCCTTGACCCGCATCCTTAAGTTCTTGTAATTACCATTTCCAAAGGGGGGACGATACAGGAGACATCACCTTGGTGTTGTGAAGGATTAACCATCCCATCAGATATAGGAATGGTAATTCCACTCGGGGAAATCCTTCACACTGCGTATCATCTGCAAGCAGCCCATCAGTAATGGCCCTCAGGCCAGCTTGTATTCTACATACCATGGCAGGAAGCAAGCCCAATCTTGCTCCAAACACCAACCGCACTGCGGGCCATAAGGTATTACGATGAATGCGATCCGCAGACGCGATGCCAGGTACTACCCATCGGCGTAGCCAGACAGAGAGGAAGCTAGCCAGTTGAGCCTCCCTTAACAGAGGCTTACGACAATGCCTTATATAACTGAAGGCTTTAGTGCCTGCAGGATAACCCCCTATCTCCTCATCAAGAATATGATCTGAAGCCCCTGCATCTTCGATGAGATCATCGACCATGGCGGTACTAAGCATGCTCAGGAAGTTCAAGGGCTTATCTCTGCTATCTACAACCTTGTCCGGCTTAGCATTTTTGGCCTGATGGAAGAAGAGGTAGGATACCCATTTGTTGATATGGGCTAAATCAGAGGGCTCTTTGTAGAAGGTGGTGCAGGCAAGGTAGTGGCTCATCAGCTCCTGGTACACTGCCACTGTTCGAGGGTTTCTATCCCTCAACTCCCTGTTTGTGGGAACGTACCCCTCATAAGGAGTGTCTCCCATTGGCAGCTTAAAAATCTCTGCCATCTCATGAAAGGCTAAGCCCAACTCACCTAGCGGAGTGGCAAAAGTCCCAGTGAGCGAGTTGTATCGCTCCATCAAGGCTAAGAACAAGTTAGGGTTGACAGGCAGCCCAACACTAGTAGCGCTCACAGCCGCGAACAAGCCAATACTTTCCAGCTCTGTCTGGAAGTGCTTCAGGGCCCAGGCAGTTAAACTGGCCTATCGAAGATTCCCGGGGCTAAGCCATCCACTGGTCCGGGGGTTGACCTTAGGGTACACTCCTCCCTGCCCCATAAATTTATTGCAGAAAGTCGATATTTGAACCGACTGGATCAGTGAAGTGTCCTCACTCGGGACGCTACCTGGTAGTAATCTCCTAAAAGGCATAACAGAGCCTGAAGATCTGCTCATAAAGGTTCTTTGGTTCAATCCTTTGTTGTATAAGATCTTCCCCGTCCGGCCGTAAAGATCAGGAGTCAAGGTCCACATCATCTTCCTAGGATGTATGGCATGGAAGAATACAGAGATAGGGTAATCTTTGGGCATCCTGGGCAGATACATGACCGTGCCCTCAGCAGTAAACATCCAATCCTCCTTCTTGGGTTTAGTCTGGGACTGTTTGTCGATAACATCCCCGCATAAGAAACCTGGTTTCTTATATTCAGTCCCATCTATGTATGTCAGGGGCTCCCCACTGATCATACTCAGCAGCATTCGTTCTCCTTGGGACGAGATCAGAGTTACCCTTTCTTGAGGATACTCATTTCTAGAAATCGAGAATGTCACATGGGACAAGTCCTCCAGATAGTTTGAGTTCAACTTCCCGGCAGCAGAGCCCATCACTTCAGCCAAAGGAGAAATATGCAAGTCCACTGCAAAATGCAAGAAAATAAGTCAGTTTTTACGCTAGACATTACATTCTTGCATGCTATTCCAAAGACTAACAGTCTGAACTTTTACGTCGGACTGTAAAAACTTGAGTCTTACGCTGGAATCTATTTTCAGAACGTAAAACTCAAGGTTGGCATTATACGCCAAAATTTAACAGTCTGAGCTTTTTACGCTAGACTACCAAAATTTGAGTTTTTACGCCAGAATTTACATCAAGTGCGTAAAAACTCAAAGTTTGTAGTATACGCCAAATTTTGACAGTCTGAGTTTTTACGCCAGACTACAAAAATTTGGAGCTTTTACGCTGACACTTAGGAATGTGGGCGTAATAATAAAATATCCCTGTGCATCATCTTCCTCGAAGAGGTTCTTAGCACAGAAGATGACCTTGCGCGTACACGCACAATATGTGCGAAGGGTTTTTTCTCTCGAAGTCTTTACCTGTAATGTCCGGAGCACAGCTCGACGGTGGAGCACTGCGTTTAGATCGAGACTCGCTCAGCCTAATGGGGGTTGCTCGTACTTGAGCAGTGGAGCGAGATGAGGAAGCGACCTTCTTTTCCTTAGCAGTGGAAGCTTGTTTGGGTGCCATGGCGAATCTGAGTTCTCAAAAAAGAGACGAAGAAGAAAGGTTTTTGGAAAGCAAGGGTTTTGCGAAGACAAATAAAGAGTTTCTCTTTCAAGACCTTAGGCTATTTATAGAGTTCGGATAACTCTTCGAATCCCTAACCAAATCCGATATTTAATAGTCGGTTATAATTTGGGACCATGTCAGCCTATCATTTGAAAAAAGAAGACGGACAGTCATGCTGCGTAACTGATCCAGATTTTACGCTCAGAGGCAACAAATCTACAGTTTTACGCTCAGAAGCTTTTACGCTCAGAGGCGACAAATCTACAGTTTTAAGCTCAAAAGCTTTTATGCTCAGAGGCTATAAATCTATAGTTTTACGCTCAGAAGCTTTTACGCTCAGAGGCTACAAATCTACGGTTTTACGCTCAGAAGCTTTTACGCTCAGAGGCTATAAATATATGGTTTTACGCTCAGAGGCTACAAATCTACGGTTTTACGCTCAAAAGCTTTTACGCTCAGAGGCTATAAATCTATGGTTTTACGCTCAGAAGCTTTTACGCTCAGAGGCTATAAATCTATGGTTTTACGCTCAGAAGCTTTTACGCTCAGAAGCTTTTACGCTCAGAGGCTACAAATCTACGGTTTTACTCTCAGAAGCTTTTACGTTTAGAGGCTACAAATCTACGATTTTACGCTCAGAAGCTTTTACGCTCAGAGACTACAAATGTACGGTTTTATGCTCAGGAGTTTTTACGCTCAGAGGCCACAAATCTATGGTTTTACGCACAGAAACTACAGATCTATGATTTTACGTTCAGAAGCTAACAGATGTTATGGTCAATGACTTTTTCGAGAAGGCCAATCACAAGGGTTTACGCAGAAAATGCTCCTTTTTGGCTACAAAATATTCCAAGTGCCTGAAACACACAGAGGTCAGCATTGAAGATGATTCTCCTTCTTGGGCCATTGGAAGTTCATTCGAAGTCTAGTCAGAATCTATTACATCTAAGTTCAAGTATGGCCTGGTTGGCGGACATTTCTCGTCCAATTTTGAGGGATTTTTAGGAAAACCATTCTTGAAGATGATGGTCTGAACAAAAATTCTTCGTATCAGAGAAGTGATAGTTCATAATTTTTTTTTTGCGACTCCTCGTCCAAAAAACAGCATGATAGTTGGATCTTCAAGACAACTTAATGCTAAAGAGCTTTTTACGCATCTTCCGTTACGCGTAAAAGTCAGGACGTGACCAGATAAGCGTTTAGCAGAGTCAGCATAAATTTATTCAGACGTATCGAAGCTACACATTATCAGACTTCCTCACAGCAAATATGGCAAATCAGCTTGCGTAAAAGAAGACAAGTTTATTGATCATGATTACATATGATGGAAATTCAGTTTACAAAGGATTTTTTATTTTCATGATTACATATGATGAAAATCCTTTTTTTTCTACAAAGGATTTCTCATTTTCATTTAAGATCACGCTGAGAATCTGTTGTGCCAGGTTCTCATATTGGTGGAGATCTTTGTCTTCTTCTACGGCACTTCATCGGCTTCTGCGGCCGATGAACAAGAAAATGATTAATGGCGGGAGGATACAAAACTGGGCATGCATTATTCAAGCCCACCCTCCATACGCCATAGCAGCTATGTCCTGGAATTGTATTAGGAATTCAGACCCAACACAATACTGGAAGACATGACCAAACTGCCTACCTTTGTCCAGCGCCATAATGGGAGAAAATACAACTAACAAGCTGTGTGGTCTAATGTGACCCTTCCTCTCTTTTGGACGAATCGCCATATAAAATTGCTGATTATCCCGAGCAAATGAAGCTATGATATCCTTCCATGATCCATCGTTGCAGAGAATATTTGCTCGAGGATGCTTCTTTTTACTGCTCCTCACATGTTGGAAGAGCATGATCTTCTTCTTCCTCAGGTCAGCCTGATGAATCTCAGCAGCCATCTTTTAGGTGGGGGGAAGTATGGAAATACAGGTTCACTCACTTGCCTTTATATAGGCAGAAGAGAACAAATCAAATCCCAATAAACTTCCTAAAATCCGTCGAAAAATTAGCCTCACAGAACGAGTCAAATTTGACCGTTTCATGCTTCATTCAAAGTATTTCAAATTACGAGAAATTTGAAAACTTTGAAGGGGGTCTTGTAGAAGCATGAAAAATACGCTGGAGAACTATACGCGTAAAACCCCCAAACATACATGAAGCACGCATAAAACAGAAGCTTCAGAATTATACGCGTAAAATAAGACTTCAGTGCTGCCCGCGTAAAGCAGCATTTCAAGCCTGTTCTGGCTTAAAAGGTTGCTACACCTCCCTCCGGCGTAAACTAAGTCTGCTTTTAATGCAGCATGAAGTTGTACGAGGAACTCTTCGTATTCCTCGAATGAACCTGTCAGGCAGAACAGTGAACCTGACTCCTGACAAAGAGTACTATACGACGATCGAGAGGACGACTGTAATGATGATTCTGCACAGAGACCCAAACTATCATTTAGTGGCAAATCTTTGATATAAGTCATTTTTACGCATTCAAGGAATAACTGCCTATTTTATATAGGCATAAATGAGCCTTTATGCTCAAGATGAGATGAAACCAAACGCCACGTCAAAAGCTGTTCTTCGTACAGAACTCGAGGCACGTCTCTGTAGTTAATGTGCAAGATGGGGGCAGATCTCTGTATTTAATGCATGAGATTTGGTTCTACTTTTAATGACTGGGAAAGCTAAAATTAGGGTTAATATGCTCACGTCATTATCCCTGTATATTACGCAAAACCAGGCTATTTTTAACTATAGGAGCACGTCGTATGCTATCTCCTCGAAATATGCCAACTCAGGTTATATTTGCAAGGTACGTGATAAGGCTATTTGGCCCAGAATACGCTCAAGACCTCAGTCAGGAAGAATAATTGGCTAGTTTATGCTGGTTACCTATTACCTATGCAGCATTAAGCTTTACGCAAAATTTGGCTTTTATGCCAACAAGACGGCTACTTAGCTTTTACGCCAACAAGACAGCTACTTGGCTTTTACGCCAACAAGGCAGCTACTTGGCTTTTACGCCAACGAGACAGCTATTTGGCTTTTATGCCAACAAGATAACTATTTGGCTTTTACGCCAATGAGACAGTTATTCGGCTTTTATGCCAGCTATCTTTACGCGAGGGGGCAGTTACCTACGTGTCTTGCATGCCGTGGTCTTCGAGAAGCAGTTATACGCGTTATCTCATAATGGGACACGCATCACACGCAGATTTAGGAGATCATCAGACATGGGTAGCAGTTATTATAACCGCCGCATAAAAGGTGCAACTCTCTCCACTAATTGGCTTTTACACCGATTAGTCAGTTACTGTGACGGATCTCTATAAATAGAGACTTCCGATCACAGGAGGTCGGGGTCAAAAAAGGATCGGAGAGAAGATCAAGATCAGAGATCAAGAGATTATAGAGAGAGAGAACAGACAGAGAGCGTGGATTGATAACTTTGGCAACGAGAGTTCAATCCCTCCTACAATCTTTGAAGCTTCTTCTTCTTCTACAGTACTTCTTCGTCATCGTGTGGTCCAAGGGACAAAGTGATCGACCGCAGATCAGACTCATATAGCAATATTTCCCCAAAATCATTTTCATTGTACTTAACATCCTCGTATATGATTAATTGTACTCCTTTTTCTTGTTTATAAACAAAGAAAGGGTTTCGTATAAACCTAGTTTTATTTCTTCTGTTTATCATCAAACAATAACCCAACTTCATTTTCTCTCCCTCCTCATTCTTTCTTTTCCTTCTCTCTCTTAAGTTTCTCCCTCCAAGTCTTAGGCAAGTACATCTTGCATGAAAAATAGAGAAATGCTCCATATTATTGGTCTATTATGTTTATTGTGTGATTTTAAGCATGTTTAGAACTTGGTATTTTTGGATTTGGTGGATGAAATTGTGTAGATCTGGATTTTATGATTGTAGATGTTCTTGAGTTATTTTCTTGGTTTTTGATCTTCAAAAAGTTGTAATTTTCAAAAAATTATTATTCTATATGATGGAGTACTTCATTTCGAGCAGTTTGGCTTTTGAACCACTTGACTTGGAGTTGAGAATGAGAATTTTATGGCAGATCTAGTTTTTTCAGATTTTTGGAGTTTTTTCATGGCCGATCTTGCTATTCTGGGACGATGGAGTGTCATGCGGCCCAGCAACAAGCGCCCCCTTCAGCATGTGTCCATCTTGTTGGACGCATGTCTGTTTGTGCATGCTTTCAGAATTCGGACACATAGTACCTTGAACGCATGAAAATTCACTAAGGCCTGACTCCATGCGTCCAGAGTCCATGCATCCAGGAGATTATGCGATCATGAGCTATCCGTCTCTTCTTTTGAGCGCATGACTCGATACGACTTTTGTGTCTCTGCACCGACCTTGTACTTTTGTCTTTTCTCTCCGACACACTTTATTGTATGTCACATCAATCACTTTTTTTTACTTCACTGACACTTTATTTATTGCCCGTCTTTTTGGCACTTGTCCCAAGTAGCGGACTTTTGCCCGAGCATACGGCTTGGAGGAGCATGCGGCCGATTTGTTCATGCGCCCCTAACTTTATGAGACCTTCAGCGCCCTGACTTAACGCAACACCCTGAGCATGCGCTTGTTTGGTTCATGTGCCTGACCTTCATGCGTATAATTTCATGCACATGTTATCCTTAGTGACTACATGCGTGCACGAAGTACTTTTACGATACGTTCACTTATTTTATTTAGAATGTTTTTTATCATCCTATATGTGGTTGGTCCTGGTATTGCTTGTGATTGTGATTCTAAGAAAGATTGGACTTAGTAACCAGACCTCGTGCTAGACATAACCATGAGCTAAGATTGGCATGTACATAGAATGATTGAGTAATTGGACTGAGATTTTAGTACTAAGTGATAAGTGACTAACCAACTATGTGTATGACAAAAGTTTTGTATTACAATATGATCTTGATTCATGTGACCCAATGTATAATTAGTAATTGGACTCGAATATTGTATCTGTGTTGATACAAATTATTGCCTAAATATGTATATGAACGAATGTGCACTGAGGTGCGACATACCGTGTCACATGTTAAGTGATCTATATTTGGGTTGTGCATCGAGAATGCCTCCAAATTCCTGAATGTGTGATTATATATATATATATATATATATATATATATATATATATATATATATATATATATTTCCCAGCATGGACATGATATGCGATTCAAGTACCAAAGCGTAGCTAGGATATTGATTGATTGAATGTTGCATACACGCTCGGGTGAATCCAGATTAAACTTTCATGGATTCGTATCTAGTGTTCCCGTACTTTGTATGACATCTTAAGAAAAATTCTCATGTGACCACGCCTTGAGATTTTGAACACAATATAGGGATAATTAAGTAACTAAAAGTAGTAGTAACATTTGGAGGGAACGGTATCCCGAGATCATGCTAATAAAAATTTCCATAAAGATTCATTCTAAGTGCACTATGGGCTGGCCACCACAGATAAAGCAAACACCCGTATTTTTCAGAAATTAAAAATAATTTTTTGGGAATTTTTGCTATTTTTAAATAATTAAATAAATGTTCTTCTGAATTAAATATTTTTATGTAATAAAAATAAATATTAAAATATTATAAAAATAATATTTTTGGGTGTAAAATAAAATATTAGACTTACAATAATTTTTTAGATTTTATTGGACCCCAGAACTAGTTTTAAAGACCTAAAAATTAATATTTTAATTAAACCCAAAATAAACTAATTTAAACCAAATAAAACCCGGTTTAGTGAACTGAACCAACCCAAATCGGACCGACCGAACTGAACCAATACCCAAACCCTAGCGGGTCAGGTCGGGTCTGAACCCAATCCGAAACCCACAACCTGTCAACCCAAACCCGCCAGCTATAGTACCAATCCCTAACCCGATTTCCCCGACCCCGACGTTCCCCTCTAGCCGTTCCGCCGCCGTGGCCCTCCGACTTCCCCGCGGCCGTTCACCACCGCTCCGCCTCTGCCATCTCCATCTCTTCCCGACGTTCAACCTCCCATCTCCGCGGTGCCCCAACCGACAAAACCCCCGCTGCCGCCCCGGCTTCTCTCCGCCGTTGAACGACTGCCGCCCCGTCGCCTTCCCTAACCGCCGCCACCGCCGTTCTGCCTCCCCGCCGATGCTTCGCCTCCCCCGCTTCCCCTATAAAACCCCCACGGCCACCCCCTTCTCCACCACCACTACTTCATCCATCTCCGGCGACGCCTTCCGGCAGCAGCCGTCTCCCTCCACTCCCCTCCGGTCACCCAGCCCCGCAGCCCACAGCATCGCCACCTCCGCCTCCGCGAGCCCAAGCACCCCGCGACTCCAGCGACGCCTTCGCCGTACCCTAGCCGCCGCCACCGCCGACCAGCACCCCTAGCCGCCGTGCCTCACCGTGACCCTCTCAGTGCACGAACCTCAGTGAGGTACCCGCCTTCCCGCATGTATAATTTCTTTTACATTAATCCATTTTTTGTTCTGTCTGTTGCTACGCGTACCCTGCGTGACCCTCTCGATATCCGTACCATTGGTTTGGCGTGTCGCATCCTGTGTCGGTCGTAAACTGCGACACAAAATCAGGAAAAATCACCATGTTTCTGAAAATTCAGAAAATTTCCCGAACTCCCCAGTTCGCGACCGTTTTGCGACCAACCTATGAAATATTTTCAAAATCCAACTGAATAATTAATTAGACCATATGACCTAGATATTAATCCTATTTTTAGTGTAATTTATTATGCTGTAGATTTTAATATTTTTGAGGGTAAAAATGACCAAAATATTGGTTATTTAAATACCCTATTTTTTTGGTACTGGGAGCGCCCTGCTAAACGGCACGACTTGGTCGTGCGCGAACTTCACCGAAAGGTACGTGCCATTAATATGGACGTGTAGGATTTTACGGAAGTTGATTTGGATGTACGTGCACACCGGAATCAACGCGTATCCGTCGACAATACCCCGTATCGACCATGTTCTGAAACTTATTGTAACTTCGTGTACGTACGTCGTATTGAAACGAAACTTATGCCATCGGACTCGTAGCAATACGCTGGTCCTGTGACCCAAGTTTGGTTCGATTCTGAGAATGTTGACATAATCCCGTATCGTGGGCCCCACGACTCCACTTGACGGGCGATTTTGTGCTCGGCTCATCTGAATCCAATTTTGGATATTTTGTTGGGTTTGTATCATCGTTCTGAACTTGTAGACACTAAGTTTGATGAATTTGGAGAACATTATCTCTGGCACATTTTTTGGTACGAAGCGGGCCACATGTGGACCCTGCTTTGACCAAAAACTGTCACTTTTGCCCCTGTGTCCAAATTGGACTTATGGACAGGTAATTCTAGCTATTTGATATCTTCTGAATCTGATGGTAATATTTATTACAGTATTTGGAGGAGTATCTGCAGATTCCGCTGATACCGGAGTAGCTGTTGGTATCCAAATCCCAGGCAAGTGTACCTTGCCAACCTTGCAGTTCTTGTTACATAATATTCCTTGATTTATTTATATGTTGTATCTGTTCAACCTAGGACCGTGTGATATTGCTTAACGTTCGAATAATATTCGGGTGTCAACACCGTACGCGGAGTTGTATAACGTCACCTAGAGATGGTTATCGAAATCCTATACATTCTCGTGCTTGCCTTATTAAGTACGTTATACCTCAGGACACTGACACTATTAATGAGACAGAATCTTCCTGAGATATTCACGGTAATTCTGTATAGGTTACAGGATTGATGACATAGATTTTATATTCATAGCTATCTTATGATTTTCTGCATTAGATATGATCTTGCGTGACATGGACATGAGACGTTGTGGACATGAGACGTGTGATTACATTAGGTGGGGAGAGACACACAGGATACAGGCTGATTTATATATATATATATATATATATATATTATTGTGAGGCCGTAGACTCTACATCCGAGCTAGGCATATTACGTGATATTACTGCTACCGACTCCCCGACATAGAGCTTGTAGCAGTCTCAGCCTGAGTACTAGTGATGCTCTCACTTGCATTTCACATAGATGGTTACATAGTTTACCTTATTGTTTAATTTATTATTGTACTGCATTTATTTTGGCTTGTGTTATTTTTTATCTTGCTATGTCCCCTGAGGACCTGGATTCCGGATTATGTCTCCAGGTTTAGCAGAGAAATTCTATCCCGAGGTATACGGGGAAGGAGCAGAAGCTGACACTAGAGCTGTACCGATCCCCGAGGACGAGGTGATGGCTGAGGATTTCTCCTGAGTTTCTGTTATCTATACTCAATTTTTTTATTATTAGACTTTTTTGTTTCTGGTCTGTTGAACCAGTGTATCAGACTTATTATCGGGTTGTTCCCCGATTTACTTTATTGAGACTTGTCACGCCCCAGTCCCAAAATACTGAGGGACTAGACACGTGGCAATGGCCAGCAGCACAAACCGATGGACAAACCTAATTTAATGGATCCATCGGGGTGCACTTAAGCTGTAATACAACAATAAATAGGTCCAATAATATGAGTCGCAGTCTATTCTAATCTCATCCATAACAGATAATCACAGATAAAATACCAGAATAATGCAAATAATAATAAACTAATATATCTCAATAAAAGTGTCTCGGAGAACAATCCGAGAACAAGTCTGATACATCAATGCAATAGACTGGAAGTAAAGTAAATAGAAACAGAAATAAATGAGTATCTCAAGCCAATACTCAGGAGAAGTCCTCTGGTACGATCTCGTCCTCTGGTCCTGGTTCTGCTCTAATGTAGGCACCTGCTTCTGCTCCTGCTAATGCTCCTGTACTATATAACTCTGGGTAGATCTCCTCTGCTAATCCTGGAGACATAATCCGGATCCAGGTCCTCAGGGGACATAATAAGGTACAAATAATACAAGCCAACATGAATGCAGTGAAATAGTGAATGGAATAAACAGGGTAAATATGTAACCATCTAAGTAAAATGCAAGTGAGAGCATCACTAGTATTCAGGCTGAGCCACTACAAGCTCTGTGTCGGGGAGCCGATAGCAGTAATAATGAGTAATGGGCCAAGCTCGGGTTTAGAGTCTTGTGCCTCACAATAATAGGGGTTTTATATATATGATCAGCCTGTAGCCTGTGTGTCTCTCCCCACCCCATGTAATCACACGTCTCATATCCACGAGGCCCCATGTCTATGTCACGTAAGATCATATCTAATGCAGCAAGTCATATAATGTCTATGAATATAATATCTATGTCATAAAACCTGTATCCTATACAGAATCACCATGAATATCTCAGGAAGATTATGTCTTATGAATAGTGTCAAGTGTCCTGGGTTATGATGTACTTGATAGGACAAGTACGAGAAATATGGGGTCTCGGTATCCATGTCTAGATGACAATACACAACGTCGCGTACGGTGTTGGCACCCGACTATTAATCGGACGCTAAGTAAGTCACACGGTCCTAGGCCAAGCATGTACAACAATATAAATAAGGCAAGGAAATCTGTAACAAGAACTGCAATGTTGGCAAGGTACACTTGCCTGTGGTTCTGGCTCCAACTGTAGCTCTAGTCCCAGTGTGATCTGCAGATACTCCTCCGGTTGCTAAAATAAACATTACCATTAGATTCAGAAAATATCAAATAGCTAGAAACGCCTATCCTTAAGTCCAATTTGGATACAGGGGCAAAAATGACAGTTTCTGGTCAAAGTAGGGTCCACATGTGGGCCGCTTTGCACCAAAAACTGTGTCAGGGTCAAAGGTCTCCAAATTCATCAAACTTAGTGTCAACAAGTCAGAAATGATGATACGAACCCAACGGAACTTCCAGAACTGGATTCCGATGAGCCGATCACAAAATCGCCCGTCAAGTGGAGCTTGTGGGGCCCACGATACGCGATTTGGTCAATATTCTCAGAATCAAACCAAACTTGGGTCACAGGACCAGCGTATTGCTACGAGTCCAATGGCATAAGTTTCGTCTCAATCCGACGTGTGTACACAAAGTTACGACGTGTTCCAGAACAGGCAGATACGGGGCGTTGTCGGCGGATACGCGTTGATTTTGGTGTGCACGCACATCCAAATCAACTTCTGTGAAATCCCGCACGTACGTATCAATGGCGTGCATGTTTCGGTGAAGACCGCGCGCGACCAAGTCGTCCCGTTTGGCAGGGCGCACTCAGTTCTGGGGTAAAATATGACGTTATTTTTCCTGTTTTTGGATCGCAATTTACGACCGCCACAGGACGCGACGCACCGAGCGGGTTGCACGGGCATCGAGGGGGTTATACAGTCTATGCGACACAACTGACGGGACAGAAAATGGGACAACAAGGAGAGAAAAAATGCTACCTGAACAGGGCTCCGTGAACCGAGAATTCTCGTGTCCGTGTCCTGTGTCCGGGTGCTGTGTCCGGGCTGTGTCTGTCTAGGTTTTAGGGTTTTCGCCAGAGATCGACGCCGAATCTGGCTAGGGCAGGGCTGGGTCGACAGGAGGAGGTGCTCAGGCAGAGCTCGTTGGCTCGAGGTGGCTTCGGCGGAGGGTCTGCTGGGGCTGGATCGAGGAGAGAGGCGGAGGATACGGGAGAGAGTCATCGGGGATGAAGGGCTGCGGGGTGTTCGATGGTGGAGCGGGGAGCTGCGGAGTCGGGGGAGGATGGAACGGGCGGTGATGATGGTGGAGATGGTCGGCTGCGGGGGGCTCGAGTCGGCGGGTCGAGGGGAGGACACGGTGGAGAGGGGAGATGGGAGGCGGTGGCTGGTCGACTAGGGCGTCGGTGAAGATGGTGATGAGAGGTTCGTCATCGAGAGGGGAGAGCGGGTCGTCGTCGACGGAGCCGGGAGGAGGTAAAGGGGATTAGGGTTTCGGTGTACGGGCGGAGGGGTATTTATCGGGGTAGCCGCCAATCGGAATAGTGTTTTCGATCGGATTAGGTTTAGGGTTCAGATTATGATTGGGTAAAGGGTCCAGCTTCGGGTCCGCGGGTCGGGTTCAACATGAATCCGGCCCGACCCGCTAGGAGATGGGGAAGGTTTCGGTTATTCGGGTTTCGGGTCGGGTTTTGATCCGATCCGACCCGATAAGGCTGGGTTCGGTTCAGTTGAACCGGGTCTGAGTTGGTTTGGTTTATTTTGGAAATAAACCCGATTTATTTCAGGGTTTAATTTGGTTTAATTAAAACTTGGTTTTTAGGGCTTTAAAAATACTTCCGGGGTCCAATAAATTCCCGAAAAATTATCCTATGTCTAATTTTTCATTTTACACCAGAAAATATTATTTTCATAATATTCTAATAATATTTAATATCATTTAAAAATCCTTTAATTACAAAATACCTTAATTTTAATTACAGAAAAATCTCAAAAAATTACAGAAAATTGTGAAAATTTCTAAATTAAAAATTCTTGAAAATCAGAGGGTTTACAATCTACCCCTCTTAAGAGGATTGCGTCCTCGCAATCAAAGAACAACCGATCAACAGAGATGACACGGTTGCAAATATTTTTTGAAGCACGTTACTATCAAGAAGAATCAAAGTTGAGGGTGTAAGAATAACACATAGGAAAAATCATTTCCCTAAGCGATGGAAGTTATGAAATTTCCCGGATAAAGGAAATCTAGAAAATTACAGTTTAGAAACCAGGTTATCCTTTAAAACATATCAGGTTAACATTTATAAAACATACTAGGTTATCACTAGGTTATCTATTATTAGCAAGTTTAAAATTGTCAGGTCAAGTCTAAGGTCACGAACCAGCAGACACGAACTATAGCAAATCTAGAAACAGATAACTATGAAAAACTTAAGCGCATTAGCTACTCCATGAGTCTGCGCGTCTTCCAAAGTCATCGCTGGAGCTTGTTCATGTCCTTGCAGTTGATTCCTCTGCTGCTGTTGAGCCTACAGGAAGAGTGTTGCTTGTGGTGCCAAGGGTGGCCTCGGCTGATGTCCTCCTGGGGCTGGTGGTCTAACTCCTTGAACTCCCGTTTGCGGTGCTTCCAATGCTGGATAAGCTGGCCTCGGTGCTGGTGACATTAGCGCTCTTTCTCGACCTTCGGGGCATTCCTTTACTAAATGCTACTAGATCCGCAAGCTAAGCATAATTTTCTTTTGCATCTGCACTCGTTCTCAATATGGCCTCGCTTACGACAATGCTGACAGATAGGTAGTACTTGAGGAGGTGCTTCTGGTGGCTGGTGTATATGAGACTTCCTTGCAATTTCTTCCTGTGGTGCTCCGGCTGGTGCTGATATGGCTGGTTGATGAATCATCAATGCTTTCTCTCGATACCGAGGACAATCCTTGGCTAAGTGTTGATTAGTTCCGCAAATCAAGCATAATCCCAATTTACGTCTGCACTCGTTCTTAATGTGGCCTCTCTTGCGACAATACTGACAGATAGGCAGTACTTACGGAGATGCTTCTGGCGGCTGGTGCATGAGAGAACTCTTTGCAATTCCTTCCTGTGGTGCTCCGGCTGGTGCTGATGTGGCTGGTTGATGAATCATCACTGATTTCTCTCGACGTTCAGGGCAATCCCTTACCGAATGCTTTTTGGATCCGCAAGATAAACATAGTCCCAATCTGCGTCGGCATTCTTTAGCGAAATGGCCTACCTTGCCACAGTAGTGACAAGTAGGAAGGACTAGTATAAGTGGTGTAGATGCTCTCTGTGGTGGGTTCATCTGTGGTCGCTTTGCAACTCTTTCTTGTTGTGCTTGGTCTGGTGTTGATGCATACGGCCGCTTCTGGCTGGTATCTATCCTTGTGTTGTACTCCATAGATCGTGCTGCAGCAAGAACGTCCGAGTCTAAGGTAGGTGTACCGGAGCTGATTAACTTTTTAGCTCAGAGCTAAATCTGTCGATGAACTTCTCCGCTTGGTTTTGCTGAGCTTCTTCATGAACCTTCTGATGGGCTTGCATCATCGCGTAGAACATTCGAAATATTTGTTGTTCATCTATAGCCTGCCCTGGTGGAAAGGTAGGCATCGGTGGAGTAAACTGCGTCGATGGTGGAACGTCGTCTTGCCGACCTCTTGAGGTATCTTGACTGTTTTGTTGTTCTAGTTGACCTCCACCAACTGGTGTCACTTCATCGTCATAGGTGACATCTGCAACTTGTGGTGTTCCTGCGGGAGTCTCGTCGCGTGCTTGTGAATCCATTGCTCTGCATCAAAATAAACTATAAGAGGCGCACAGGAATTAAGGCAGGATGCAAGTCGAAATATTGATTCGAATTCGACATAGATATCAAGAACGATTCAAGCAAGTGGATGAGATCCTTAAAACTTATCATATTCTTATTGCAGGCTTGCTCGATCACTAAGTTGAAACCGAACAATTTAGTCGTTGACCTGCATAAGCCACCACAAAAACTATGTCACGCCCCAGTCCCAAAATACCAAGGGACTAGACACGTGGCAATAGCCAGCAGCACACACCGATGGACAAACCCAATTTAATGGATCCATCGGGGCACACTTAAGCTGTAATACAACAATAAATAGGTCCAATGATATGAGTCACAGTCTATTCTAATATCATCCATAACAGATAATCGCAGATCAAATGCCAGAATAATGCAAATAATAATAAACTAACATATCTCAATAAAAGTGTCTCGGAGAACAATCCGAGAACAAGTCTGATACATCAATGTAATAGACTGGAAGTAAAGTAAATAGAAACAGAAATAAATGAGTATCTCAAGCCAATACTCAGGAGAAGTCCTCTGGTACGATCTCGTCCTCTGGTCCTGGTTCTGCTCTAATGTAAGCACCTGCTTCTGCTCCTGCTAATGCTCCTGTACTGTATAACTCTGGGTGGATCTCCTCTGCTAATCCTGGGGACATAATCCGGATCCAGGTCCTCAGGAGACATAACAAGGTACAGATAATACAAGCCAACATGAATGCAGTAAAATAGTGAATGGAATAAACAGGGTAAATATGTAACCATCTAAGTGAAATGCAAGTGAGAGCATCACTAGTACTCAGGCTGAGCCACTACAAGCTCTGTGTCGGGGAGCCGGTAGCAGTAATAATGAGTAATGGGCCAAGCTCGGGTTTAGATTCTTGTGCCTCATAATAATAGGGGTTATATATATATATATATGATCAGCCTGTAGCCTGTGTGTCTCTCTCTACCCCATGTAATCACACGTCTCATGTCCACGAGGCCCCATGTCCATGTCACGTAAGATCATATCTAATGCAGCAAGTCATATAATATCTATGAATATAATATCTATGTCATAAAACCTGTATCCTATACAGAATCACCATGAATATCTCAGAAATATTCTGTCTTATAAATAGTGTCAAGTGTCCTGGGTTATGATGTACTTGATAGGACAAGTACGAGAAATATGGGATCTCGGTATCCATGTCTAGATGATAATACACAACGCCGCGTACGGTGTTGGCACCCGACTATTAATCGGACGCTAAGTAAGTCACACGGTCCTAGGTCAAGCATGTACAACAATATAAATAAGGCAAGGAAATCTGTAACAAGAACTGCAATATTGGCAAGGTACACTTGCCTGTGGTTCTGGCTCCAACTGTAGCTCTGGTCCCAGTGTGATCTGCAGGTACTCCTCCGGTTGCTGAAATAAATATTACCATTAGATTCAGAAAATATCAAATAGCTAGAAATGCCTGTCCTTAAGTCCAATTTGGACACAGGGGCAAAAATGACAGTTTCTGGTCAAAGCGGGGTCCACATGTGGGCCGCTTTGCACCAAAAACCGTGTCAGGGTCAAAGGTCTCCAAATTCGTCAAACTTAATGTTAATAAGTCAGGAACGATGATACAAACCCAACAGAACTTTCAGAACTGGATTCTGATGAGCTGATCACAAAATCGCCCATCAAGTGGAGCCTTGGGGCCCACGATACGCGATTTTGTCAATGTTCTCAGAATCGAACCAAACTTGGGTCACAGGACCAGCGTATTGCTACGAGTCCGATGGCACAAGTTTCGTCTTGATCCGACGTGTGTACACAAAGTTACGACGTATTCCAAAATAGGCGGATACATGGCGTTGTCGGCGGATACGCGTTGATTCTGGTGTGCACGCACATCCAAATCAACTTCTGCGAAATCCTGCATGTCCGTATCAACGGCGTGCACGTTCTGGTAAAGACCGCGCCCGACCAAGTCGTCCCGTTTGGCGGAGCGCACTCAGTTCTGGGGTAAAACAGGGCATTATTTTTCCTGTTTTGGATCGCGATTCGCGATCGCCACAGGACGCGATGCACCGAGCGGGTTGCACGGGCATCGAGGGGGTTACACAGTCTACGCGACACAACTGACGGAACAGAAAATGGGGCAACAAGGAGAGAGAAAATGCTACCTGAACAGGGCTCCGTGAACCTAGAATTCTCGTGTCCGTGTCCTGTGTCCGGGTGCTGTGTCCGGGCTGTGTCCGTCTAGGTTTTAGGGTTTCCGCCGGAGATCGACGCCGGAGCTGACTAGGGCAGGGCTGGGTCGACAGGAGGAGGTGCTCAGGCAGAGCTCGTCGGCTCGAGGTGGCTTCGGCGGAGGGTCTGCTGGGGCTGGATCGAGGAGAGAGGCGGAGGATACGGGAGAGAGTCGTCGGGGACGAAGGGCTGCGGGGTGTTCGATGGTGGAGCAGGGAGCGGCGGAGTCGGGGGAGGATGGAACGGACGGTGATGATGGTGGAGATGGTCGGCTGCGGGGGGCTCGAGTCGGCGGGTCGAGGGGAGGAGACGGTGGAGAGGGGAGATGGAAGGCGGTGGCTGGTCGACTAGGGCGTCGGGGAAGATGGTGAGGAGAGGTTCGTCGTCGAGAGGGGAGAGCGGGTCGTCGTCGACGGAGCCGGGAGGAGGTAAAGGAGATTAGAGTTTCGGCGTACGGGCGAAGGGGTATTTATCGAGGTAGCCGCCGATCGGAACAATGTTTACGATCGAATTAGGTTTAGGGTTCAGATTATGATTGGGTAACGGGTCCGGGTTCGGTTCCGCGGGTCGGGTTCAACATGAATCCGGCCCGACCCGCTAGAAGATGGGGCGGGTTTCGGTTATTCGGGTTTCGGGTCGAGTTTAGATCCGACCCGACCCGATAAGGCTGGGTTCGGTTCAGTTGAACCGGGTCTGAGTTGGTTTGGTTTATTTTGGAAATAAACCCGGTTTATTTCAGGGTTTAATTTGGTTTAATTAAAACTTGGTTTTTAGGGCTTTAAAATTATTCCGGGGTCCAATAAATTCTCGAAAAATTATCCTAAGTCTAATTTTTCATTTTACACCAAAAAATATTATTTTCATAATATTTTAATATTATTTAATATCATTTAAAAATCCTTTAATTACAAAATACCTTGATTTTAATTACAGAAAAATCTCAGAAAATTACAGAAAATTGTAAAAAATTCTAAATTAAAAATTCTTGAAAATCAGGGGGTTTACAAGACTTGATGACAGTTATATTTGATTTTGCTAATATAGTTCATATTTATCTTCCATGGATGAGATTAGTTTGTGACATGTTTAGTAGACTTTATTATTGTGTTACAGCTCAAGTACACCTTGATGGGTCCATTAAATTGTGTTTGCCCATTAGAGTGTGCTGTTAGCCATTGCCACGTGGCTAGTCCCTCGGTATTTTAGGACTAGGACGTGACATAGTTTTTGTGGTAGCCCATGCAGGTCTTCCACTAAATTGCTTTGATTTCAACTTAGGGACCAAGCAAGCCTGCAATAAGGATATGATAAGTTATATGATCTCATCCATTAATTTGAATTATTTTTTATCTTTATATCGGATTCGAATTAATTGCTTGATTTGCATCCTGTTTTGATTCCTCTGTGCGTTCTCATAGTTTATTTTTAATGCAGAGTAATGGATCCGAGAATCGGTGACGAGAATCCCTTAGGTACACCACACAATGTTGTGGTCACCTATGATGATGGAGTGACACCAGAAAATAGAGGATAATCCTCTCAAAGTGATCAAGCTGGCTAGCATAATTCAAGGTTCCGGCATGATGATATCCCACCTCCGCCACAATTCACTCCACCGATGCCTGTTTTTCCACCAGGGCAAGCCATGGACGGGCAGCAGATGTTTTAAATATTTTATGCCATGATGCAAGCCCAATAGCAGGTTCAACAAGAGACTCAGCATCATGAGGCGGAATACTTGAGAAATAGCCTAGTAACCACATTGGAACAGGCGAACCCACCAGCTAGGCGACCAATGGCGGGATCTATCACTAATTTTTATTAGCTGAAGCCCCGTACCTTTTCTGGCAAGGAGGGGCCAACTGAAGTTCACGAGTGGCTCACGAACACACAATACCAGTTGGAAGCAGCTGAACTTCCGAGGGAGAGATGGATGACTGCCGTCATGATGTAGTTGACTGACAATGCGTACCATTGGTGGCTATCTGAAGAGAGGAGGCTTGGACATGACCGAGTCACTTGGGAAGAGTTCTTCAGACTCTTTTAGGAGATGTATATCCCAGCTATTGCTCGGTTGGAACTTCGAGACAAGTTCAACTGCCTTATTCAAGGCAATATATCGGTGGAAGAGTACAATGCTGAGTTCATTCGACTGAGTCACTTCGCCCCTTCTCTAATTCCTACAGAAGAAGAGAAGGCGGAGAAGTTCTTCGACGGACTTAGATTTAAGCTCCAAAGGTTGATCGGATCTGTTGCACCTACATCATATACAGACGTCCTTGCTGCAGCATGACACATGGAGCGCGTCACTAGGAGGAAGTCAAGTCTGAAGTGGCCCTTCACATCAGCTCCATCTAGAGCATTACAAGGGGAGTCTGCAAAGCGATCCCAGAGGAATCTACCTCAGAGAGCAGCACCAAGAGCCTATCCCTTCCTATTTGTCACTACTGTGGCAAGGTAGGCCATATTGAGAGGGAGTGTAGACGCAAGTTGGGACTATGCCTGATTTGCGGATCCAACCAGCATCCAGCCAAGGACTGCTCTGAGCGCCGAGAGGGAGCACCAACGGTAAATCGACCAGCTTTACCAGCACCAAGGCCAGCTTATCCAGCATTGGGAGCACTACAGATAGGAGTTGGAGGAGTCAGACCACCAGCTCCAGGAGGGTATCAGCAGAGACCACCATTGGCACCACCGACAGCACTATTCCAGCAAGCTCATCAGCAGAGAGGTCCAGCTCAGGGACGAGGACAAGCATTTGCATTGGCTGTTGAGGAGGAAGCTACTGCAGAAGAGGTTATAGCAGGTACTATATTAGTAGCTTTATTACCTGTTGTAGCTTTATTTGATTCTGGAGCATCGTATTCATTTATAGCTGCTAGCTTCGCAGCCACACATAGAGTAGCTACCGCACCACTTTCGAAGACTAAGAGAATTCTTACGGGAGGTGGAATTATTCCAGTTAGTGACATCTATAGATCTTGTTCTGTAGTAGTCTGTGGAAGAGAGATGCGACCCAATTTCTGATCTTTTTCATGCCGGATTATGATGTTGTACTTGGTATGGACTGGTTAAGTCAGTACCATGCGACCCTAGATTGCCAGCTTGGACGGGTTATATTTAGACCGCCTGGACATCCATAGCTTGAGTTTCTTCAGGGAGCTATAGAGCCAGGTGTTCAGCCTACTCTTAGGGTACTATCTGTAGAAGGGGAGTCATGTTACCCAAGATTTATATCAGAGTGTGTGAATGTATTTCCTGATGATATTCCAGGTTTACCACCTGATCGAAAAATAGAATTCACAATAGACTTGACTCTAGGAGCAGAGCCTATCACTTCATCAGTGTACCGGTTAGCACCTAAGGAGTTGGTGGAATTGAAGGAGCAAGTTGATGATCTTCTGGAGAAGGGTTTTATTCGGCCCAGTGTTTCACCTTGGGGAGCACCCATATTATTTGTGCCGAAGAAGGATAGGACAGTACGCCTGTGTATTGACTACAGGGCACTGAACACTGTAACCATTAAGAACCGGTATCCCTTGCCATGCATTGATGACCTATTCAATCAATTGAGTGGTGCTAGGGTATTCTCAAAGATTGAGCTTAGATCCGGTTATCACCAGATTAGAGTGAGAAAGGAGGATATACCGAAGACAGACTTCAGGACCAAGTATGGACACTATGAGTTCTTAGTTATGCCGTTTGGTTTAACCAACACGCCAGCTGTGTTCATGAGTTTAATGAATAGAGTTTTTCATCAGTACATGGACAAGTTCGTGGTTGTGTTTATTGATGATATCTTAGTATATTCCAAGAGCCATGAAGAGCACGAGAAGCATCTCAGAATCGTGCTAGAGATGCTGAGGCAGGAGAAGCTGTATGCCAAACTCAGTAAATATGAGTTTTGTATGGATAAGGTGCCTTTCTTGGGATATCATCTCAGGAGAAGGACTTTCAGTTGATCCAGAGAATGTTGCTGCAATAGAAACTTGGCCTACACCTATATCAGTTGCAGAAGTAAGAAGTTTTATCGGACTTGCTGGATATTATCGGAGGTTCGTAGAAAATTTCTCAAGGATTGCGGAACCTATGACGCGGTTGACGCATAAGGACCAGGAGTTTGCATGGACGGAAGAATGTCATAAGGCCTTTGAAGAATTGAAGAGGCGATTAACAACAGTACCAGTCTTGACTCTTTCTTTAGGATCGGGAGGCTTTGTTGTTTATAGTGATGCGTCAGGTAGTGGACTAGGATGTGTTTTGATGCAACATGGCAAAGTTATCGCTTATGCATCGAGACAACTGAAGGTCCATGAGAAGAACTACCCAACACACGATCTTGAGCTAGCTGCAGTAATATTTGCACTAAAGATATAAAGGCACTATCTTTATGGAGAAAAGGTAGAAATCTTTACTAATCATAAGAGTCTGAAGTATGTATATACTCAGAAGGAGCTCAATATGAGACAGAGACGTTGGCTTGAGTTGATGGTCGATTTTGATATAGATCTACAGTACCATCCGGGCAAGGCGAATGTCATAGCAGACGCACTCAGCAGGAAGCCTACAGCCTATTTCTTGGCGTTGCAGCCCCAACTATTAAAGGATCTACAGGAGCTTAATATAGAGATTGTTTTGCCTCAACAAAGTGGGTTGATGGCGAATCTTGAAGTTAAGTCGTCACTTGTAGAGAAGATTAAGGTGACATTGCCCACCGATGCTAGATTTTGAAGACTTAAAGAGAAGACAGAAGCAGGCATGCAGATGGGACTTCGCATACATGAGGATGGGACATTAAGGTACAAAAATTGCCTATATATTCCAAATGGAGAATTGAGACATGAGTTAATGACTGAAGTACATAGCTCCATGTACTCAATTCATCCAGAAGGAACGAAGATGTACCGAGATTTGAGGCAGTATTATTGGTGGCATGGAATGAAGAAGGAGAGCACGTATTCTTGAGGATCTCACCTACTAGAGGTACTATTAGATTTGGGAGCAGAGGCAAGCTGAACCCAAGGTACATTGAGCCATTTGATATTCTGGAGTGCATTGGTGAGGTGGCGTATCGTCTTGCATTACCCCCATCCTTAGAGGAAGTGCATGATGTATTCCATGTCTCACAACTAAGGAGGTACGTGACTGACTCAAGCCACGTAGTCGATCATTCTGAGATAGCAGTAGGCCCTAGCTTGAGATATGAAGAGCAGCCAGTTGGAATACTCGACATCAGTGAGAAGATATTGCGGGGTCAGACGATTAGACTAGTTCGAGTAGCTTGGAAATATCATTCCCCCGACGAATCTACTTGGGAATGAGAGGATATCATACGCTAGCATTATCCTCATCTGTTCAAAGATGCAAGTATAAACTAAGCATTTCTTTCAGTTACCATGCTTTAATTTCCTTTATTAGTTAATTCTTTGATTGCGAGGACGCAATCCTCTTAAGGGGGGTAGATTGTAAACACCCGTATTTTTCAGAAATTAAAAATAAATTTTTAGAAATTTTCTGCTATTTTTTACATAATTAAATAAATGTTCTTCTGAATTAAATATTTTTATGTAATAAAAATAAATATTAAAATATTATAAAAATAATATTTTTGGGTGTAAAATAAAATATTAGACTTACAGCAATTTTTCTGGATTTTATTGGACCCCAGAACTAGTTTTAAAGAACTAAAAATTAATATTTTAAATAAACCCAAAATAAACTAATTTAAACCAAATAAAACCTGGTTTAGTGAACCGAACCAACCCAAACCGGACCGACCCAACTGAACCAATACCCAAACCCTAGCGGGTCGTGTCGGGTCTGAACCCAACCCAAAATCCGAAACTTGTCGACCCAAACCCGCCCGCTACAGTACCAATCCTTAAACCGATTTCCCCGACACCGACGGTTCCCCTCCGGCCATTCCGCCGCCGTGGCCCTCCGGCTTCCCCGCGGCCGTTCACCGCCGTTCTGCCTCCGCCATCTCCTCCTCTTCCCGTCGTTCAACCTCCCCTCTCCGCGGCGCCCCAACCGACGAAACCCCCGCTGCCGCCCCGGCTTCTCTCCGCCGTTGAACAACCGCCACCCCGTAGCCTTCCCTAACCGCCGCCACCGTCGCTCTGCCTCCCTGCCAATGCTTCGCCTCCCCCGCTTCCCCTATAAAACCCCCACGTCCACCCCTTCTCCACTACCACCACTTCACCCATCTCCAGCGATGCCTCCCCGCAGCAGCCGTCTCCCTCCACTCCCCTCCGGTCACCCAGCCCCATAGCCCACAGCATCGCCACCTCCGCCTCCGCGAGCTCGAGCACCCGGTGACTCCAGCGACGCCTCCGCCGTGCCCTAGCCGCCGCCGACGACCAGCAGCCCTAGCCGCCGTGCCTCGCCGCGACCCTCTCAGTGTACGAACCTCAGTGAGGTACCCGCCTTCCCGCATGTGTAATTTCTTGTACATTAATCCGTTTTTCGTTCTATCTGTTGCATGTGGGCCGCTTTGCACCAAAAACCGTGTCAGGGTCAAAGGTCTCCAAATTTGTCAAATTTAGTGTTAACAAGTCAGGAACGATGATACGAACCCAACAAAACTTTCAGAACTGGATTCCGATAAGCCGATCACAAAATCGCCCGTCAAGTGGAGCCTGTGGGGCCCACAATACGCAATTTTGTCAATATTCTCAGAATCGAACCAAACTTGGGTCACGGGACCAGCGTATTGTTACGAGTCCGATGGCGCAAGTTTTGTCTCGATCCGACGTGTGTACACAAAGTTACGACATGTTCCAGAACAGGCGGATACAGGGCGTTGTCGGCGGATACGCGTTGATTCCGGTGTGCACGCACATCCAAATCAACTTCTGCGAAATCCCGCACGTCCGTATCAACGACGCGCACGTTTCGGAAAAGACCGTGCGCGACCAAGTCGTCCCGTTTGGCGGAGCAAACTCAGTTCCGGGGTGAAACAGGGCATTGTTTTTCATGTTTTTGGATCGCGGTTCGCGATCGCCACAGGACGCGATGCACCGAGCGGGTTGCATGGGCATCGAGGGGGTTACACAGTCTACGCGACACAACTGACGGGACAAAAAATAGGACAACGAGGAGAGAGAAAATGCTACCTGAACAGGGCTCCGTGAACCTAGAATTCTCGTGTCCGTGTCCTGTGTCCGGGCTGTGTCCGTCTAGGTTTTAGGGTTTCCGCCGAAGATCGACGCCGGAGCTGGCTAGGGTAGGGTTGGGTCGACAGGAGGTGGTGCTCAGGCAGAGCTCGTCGGCTCGAGGTGGCTCCGACGGAGGGTCTGCTGGGGCTGGATCGAGGATAGAGGCGGAGGATACGGGAGAGAGTCTTCGGGGACGAAGGGCTGCGGGGTGTTCGATGGTGGAGCGGGGAGCGGCGGAGTCGGGGGAGGATGGAACGGGCGGTGATGATGGTGGAGATGGTCGGCTGCGGGGGGCTCGAGTCGGCGAGTCGAGGGGAGGAGACGGTGGAGAGGGAAGATGGGAGGCGGTGGCTGGTCGACTAGGGCGTCGGGGAAGATGGTGAGGATAGGTTCGTCGTCGAAAGGGGAGAGCGGGTCGTCGTTGACAGAGCCGGGAGGAGGTAAAGGGGATTAGGGTTTCTGCGTACGGGCAGAGGGGTATTTATCGGGGTAGCCTTCGATCGAAACAGTGTTTCCAATCGGATTAGGTTTATGGTTCAGATTATGATTGGGTAACGGGTTTGGGTTCGGGTCCGCGGGTCGGGTTCAACATGAATCCGGTCCGATCCGCTAGGAGATGGGGCGGGTTTCGGTTATTCGGGTTTCGGGTCGGGTTTAGATCCGACCCGACCCGATAAGGCTGGGTTCGGTTCAGTTGAACCGGGTCTGAGTTGGTTTGGTTTATTTTGGAAATAAACCCGGTTTATTTCAGGGTTTAATTTGGTTTAATTAAAACTTGGTTTTTAGGGCTTTAAAAATACTTTCGGGGTCCAATAAATTCTCGAAAAATTACCCTATGTCTAAATTTTTATTTTACACCAGAAAATATTATTTTCATAATATTTTAATATTATTTAATATCATTTAAAAATCCTTTAATTACAAAATACCTTGATTTTAATTACAGAAAAATCTCAGAAAATTACAGAAAATTGTGTAAAATTCCAAATTAAAAATTCTTGAAAATCAGGGGGTTTACAAGACTTGATGACAGTTATATTTGATTTTGCTAATATAGTTCATATTTATCTTCAATGGATGAGATTAGTTTGTGACATGTTTAGTAGACTTTATTATTGTGTTACAGCTCAAGTACACCTTGATGGGTCCATTAAATTGTGTTTGCCCATTAGAGTGTGTTGTTGGCCATTGCCACGTGGCTAGTCCCTCGGTATTTTGGGACTGGGGCGTGTCATGGTTTTTATGGTGGCCCATGCAGGTCTACGACTAAATTGCTTCGGTTTCAACTTAGGGACCAAGCAAGCCTGCAATAAGGATAGGATAAGTTATAGGATCTCATCCATTGATTTGAATTATTTTTGATCTCTATATCGGATTCGAATTAATTGCTTGATTTGCATCCTGTTTTGATTCCTCTGTGCGTTCTCATAGTTTATTTTTAATGCAGAGTAATGGATCCGAGAATCGGTGACGAGAATCCCTTAGGTACACCACACGATGCTGTGGTCACCTATGATGATGGAGTGACACCAGAAAATAGAGGACAATCCTCTCAAAGCGATCAAGCTGGATAGCATAATTCAAGGTTCCGCCGTGATGATATCCCACCTCCGCCACAGTTCACTCCACCGATGCCTGTTTTTCCACCAGGGCAAGCCATGGATGGGCAGCAGATGTTTCAAATATTTTATGCCATGATGCAAGCCCAATAGCAGGTTCAACAAGAGACTCAGCATCATGAGGCAAAATACTTGAGAAACAGCCTAGTAACCGCATTAGAGCAGGCGAACCCACAGCTAGGCGACCAACGGCGGGATCTATCACTAATTTTTGTTAGCTGAAGCCCCGTACCTTTTCTGGCAAGGAGGGGCCAACTGAAGTTCACGAGTGGCTCACGAACACACAACACCAGTTGGAAGCAGCTGAACTTCCGAGGGAGAGATGGATGACTGTCGTCAGGATGCAGTTGACTGACAATGCGTACTATTGGTGGCTATCTGAAGAGAGGAGGCTCGGATATGACCGAGTCACTTGGGAAGAGTTCTCCAGACTCTTCTAGGAGATGTATATCCCAGCTATTGCTCGATCGGAACTTCGAGACAAGTTCAACCGCCTTATTCAAGGCAATATATCGATGGAAGAGTACAATGCTGAGTTCATTCGACTGAGTCGCTTCGCCCCTTCTCTAATTCCTACAGAAGAAGAGAAGGCGGAGAAGTTCTTCGACGGACTCAGGTTTGAGCTCCAGAGGTTGATCGGATCTGTTGCACCTACATCATACACAGACGTCCTTGCTGCAGCACGACGCATGGAGCGCGTCACTAGGAGGGAGTCAAGTCTGAAGTGGCCCTTCACATCAGCACCATCTAGAGCATTACAAGGGGAGTCTGCAAAGCGATCCCAGAGGAATCTACCTCATAGAGCAGCACCAAGAGCCTATCCCTTCCTATTTGTCACTACTGTGGTAAGGTAGGCCATATCGAGAGGGAGTGTAGATGCAAGTTGGGACTATGCCTGATTTGCGGATCCAACCAGCATCCAGCCAAGGACTGCTCTGAGCGCCGGGAGGGAGCACCAACGGTAAATCGACCAGCTTTACCAGCACCAAGGCTAGCTTATCCAGCATTGGGAGCACCACAGACGGGTGTTGGAGGAGTCAGACCACCAGCTCCAGGAGGGTATCAGCAGAGACCACCATTGGCACCACCGACAGCACTATTCCAGCAAGCTCGTCAGCAGAGAGGTCCAGCTCAGGGACGAGGACAAGCATTTGTATTGGCTGTTGAGGAGGAAGCTACTGCAGGAAAGGTTATAGCAGGTACTATATTAGTAGCTTTATTACCTGCTGTAACTTTATTTGATTCTGGAGCATCACATTCATTTGTAGCTGCTAGCTTCATAGCCACACATAGAGTAGCTACCGCACCACTTTCGAAGACGAAGAGAATTCTTACGGGAGGTAGAATTATTCCAGTTAGTGACATCTGTAGATCTTGTTCTGTAGTAGTCTGTGGAAGAGAGATGTGAGCCCAATTTCTGATCTTTTCCATGATCTTTTCCATGCCGGATTATGATGTTGTACTTGGTATGGACTGGTTAAGTCAGTACCATGCGACCCTAGATTGCCGGCTTGGACGGGTTATATTTAGACCGCCTGGACATCCATAGCTTGAGTTTCTTCAGGGAGCTATAGAGCCAGGTGTTCAGCCTACTCTTAGGGTACTATCTGTAGAAGGGGAGTCATGTTACCCAAGATTTATATCAGAGTGTGTGGATGTATTTCCTGATGATCTTCCAGGTTTACCACCTGATCGAAAAATAGAATTCACAATAGATTTGACTCTAGGAGCAGAGCCTATCACTTCTTCAGTGTACCGGTTAGCACCTAAGGAGTTGGTGGAATTGAAGGAGCAAGTTGATGATCTTCTGGAGAAGGGTTTTATTCGGCCCAGTGTTTCACCTTGGGGAGCACCCATATTATTTGTGCCGAAGAAGGATAGGACAGTACGCCTGTGTATTGACTACAGGGCACTGAAAACTGTAACCATTAAGAACCGGTATCCCTTGTCACGCATTGATGACCTATTCGATCAATTTAGTGGTGCTAGGGTATTCTCAAAGATTGAGCTTAGATCCGGTTATCACCAGATTAGAGTGAGGAAGGAGGATATACCGAAGACAGACTTCAGGACCAAGTATGGACACTATGAGTTCTTAGTTATGCCGTTTGGTTTAACCAACACGCCAGCTATGTTCATGAGTTTGATGAATAGAGTTTTTCATCAGTACTTGGACAAGTTCATGGTTGTGTTTATTGATGATATCTTAGTATATTCCAAGAGTCATAAAGAGCACGAGGAGCATCTCAGAATCATGCTAGAGACGCTGAGGCAGGAGAAGCTGTATGCCAAACTCAGTAAATGTGAGTTTTGTATGGATAAGGTGTCTTTCTTGGGACATATCATCTCAGGAGAAGGACTTTCAGTTGATCCAGAGAAGGTTGCTGCAATAGAAACTTGGCCTACACCTACATCAGTTGCAGAAGTAAGAAGTTTTCTCGGACATGCTGGATATTACCGGAGGTTCGTAGAAAATTTCTCAAGGATTGCGAAGCCTATGACGCGGTTGACGCATAAGGACCAGGTGTTTGCATGGACGGAAGAATGTCATAAGGCCTTTGAAGAATTGAAGAGGCGATTAACAACAGCATCGGTCTTGACTCTTCCTTTAGGATCGGGAGGCTTTGTTGTTTATAGTGATGCGTCAGGTAGTGGACTAGGATGTGTTTTGATGCAACATGGCAAAGTTATCGCTTATGCATCGAGACAACTGAAGGTCCATGAGAAGAACTACCCAACACACGATCTTGAGCTAGCTGCAGTAATATTTGCACTAAAGATATGAAGGCACTATCTTTATGGAGAAAAGGTAGAAATCTTTACTGATCATAAGAGTCTGAAGTATGTATATACTCAGAAGGAGCTCAATATGAGACAAAGACGTTGGCTTGAGTTGATGGTCGATTTTGATATAGATCTACAGTACCATCCGGACAAGGCGAATGTCGTAGCAGACGCATTCAGCAGGAAGCCTACAGCCTATTTCTTGGCGATGCAGCCCCAACTATTAAAGGATCTACAGGAGCTCAATGTAGAGATTGTTTTGCCTCGACAAAGTGGGTTGATGGCGAATCTTAAAGTTAAGTCGTCACTTGTATAGATGATTAAGGTGACATTGCCCACCGATGCTAGATTTCGAAGACTTAAAGAGAAGACAGAAGCAGGCATGCAGATGGGACTTCGCATACATGAGGACGGGACATTAAGGTGCAAAAATCGCCTATATGTTCCGAATGGGGAATTGAGACATGAGTTAATGACTGAAGTACATAGCTCCATGTACTCAATTCATCCGGGAGGAACAAAGATGTACCAAGATTTGAGGCAGTATTATTGGTGGCATGGAATGAAGAAGGAGAGCATGTATTCTTGAGGATCTCACCTACTAGAGGTACTATTAGATTTGGGAGCAGAGGCAAGCTGACCCCAAGGTACATTGGGCCATTTGATATTCTGGAGCGCATTGGTGAGGTGGCGTATCGTCTTGCATTACCCCCATCCTTAGAGGGAGTGCATGATGTATTCCATGTCTCACAACAAAGGAGGTACGTGACTGACTCAAGCCACGTAGTCGATCATTCTGAGATTGTAGTAGGCCCTAGCTTGAGATATGAAGAGCAGCTAGTTGGAATACTCGACATCAGTGAGAAGACATTGCGGGGTCAGACGATTAGACTAGTTCAAGTAGCTTGGAAATATCATTCCTCCGACGAATCTACTTGGGAACGAGAGGATATCATACGCCAGCGTTATCCTCATCTGTTCGAAGATGCAGGTATAAACTAAGCATTTCTTTCAGTTACCATGCTTTAATTTCCTTTAGTAGTTAATTCTTTGATTGCGATGACGCAATCCTCTTAAGGGGGTAGATTGTAAACACTCGTATTTTTCTAAAAAAATTATACATAAAAGATTTTTAAAATAATTAACATTTAAAAACAAAGATGAGCTTCAAACTCATGCTATTTCATTTGAAAGCTCAAAGTGCTACCACTAAGACAACTTATTATTTCTACATTGGAGGACCAAACTAATATATATTCTAAAATTAAAATTTCCTTTTACATAGTAATCAATATTTTTTTAAAAAATTGGGAGGTTCGTGACCCCCTTGACCCTTAATAAATCTGCCCATGTCCTTGAACCAAAATTATTGAATCAATCCTAGTAGTCATGATGTCAATTTGATTGAATCAATGCTGGAAAAGAATAAAGCAGAGAAATTCAAACTGATTAAGATTTGATACAACAAAGAAAAAATATATATATATCCTTCAATCTATAATTGTCGATTTTTCCTCCCTTTTTTGGCCTTAATATCTCAGAACTGCCAGCAAGAAAAAGAATACAGAAGACAGAACCGCCAGCAAGAAAAAAGAGATACAGGCTTAGTGGCTTACTATACTGAAAGTTAACCTTATTCCCTTATTAAATCCAATAAAAAAAAAGATGTAGGAAAACTAAACACAGCCAGCCTAATTTGCAGAGAAGAAAGAAAATAATTAAGCTAAAGGGAAGTACTAATTATACGTTAAAGAGCAGCGATTGCTAGTCTTCTGGAAGTGATTATGCGAAAATTCAGTAGAGTCGACGAGTTGTTTGGAGGATTTCATCATGCGTATGCGCACCGGCGGCCGGGAAGGACGAGCGCTTGACGAACCGGCCCTTCATCCGCGGCCGCTTCTCTGCGTTGAGCTTCCGGACCTCGTACCGGATCTTCTTCGAGAAGAGCCTCGTCCTACGCTTCTCTCGGTACCTCGACACTCTTGCCTCACGCCCTCCGTCAGCGGCCACTGCGTGGCCTCCGAGCCCGATGTCTTCGTAGCTCCCTTGAACATCAGCTCCTCCGCCCCACAGAATCCCCTATACAAATCAAAACTAGCATCTTCAATAAGCTAGTATTGCAGTAAAACTTTGAATCATAAGTCTATAATATTGCACTCGAACTACAAATATATAGATTTTAGGATTATTCATACTAATCTGACTATATTATCTGTTTATTAAACATCTTTATTTTAATAATAATTACACTAACTTCTTTCCCTATGTTTTACTAGTAAATTCACGTGACGCACGTAAAATAATTTTTTTTTTCTGATATTAATATAAAATTATTTAAATATTTAAATATATTTAAATTAAAATTATTATATATATATATATATATATTTATATTTTAATTAAAATTTGTTATATATTTGATTATATTTTAATTATAATTAGCTATGGATATATTTCTACTTTTCATAAAGAGTTTTGAAAACAGTTAACTACGTAATATTATTCAATTATGAACAAATATCTCTTCTAACTCATATGGTTAAGATGAGAGATATTCTTTCTGGTTGGCTAAGTTTGAATCCTTATAGTGTTATTTATAACAAATTTAAATTTTTTTCAATAATTTTTTATATAATATTAATTTTTAAAAAATAATTAATTAATGATATACATACAGCTTATACGGCTCACTTTTAAGCCATTTTGTTTTAGAAACTACAAATATATAGATTTTAGGGTTATTTACACCAACATTCCTATATTTTTGGTTTATTAAACACACTTTTCTTATTTTTGAAGATAATTACACTAACATTCTCTATGTTTTATGTTTATTATACGAAACTCTCCTATGTTTTATGTTTTATGTTTTATGTTTTACGTAAAAGTTTATTACAGTAACCACTCTTACAACATAAAGCAGAGAAAGTTAGTGTAATTATTTTAGTGTAAGAAAAATCTATTTAATAAACCGAGAAGATAAGAGAGATTAGTATAAATAATCCTAGATTTTACTGACCACGAAGTCAGGCCAGCAGTCGTCCGGATTGAACTGCGGCCGCACACCGCCGGTCCAAGGCGAGCAACTGCAGCAGGACCACGCGGTGATTACCGCCTCGTAATCCAGCTTCAATCCGATCTTCACTCCGTTGCCCTTTTCAACCACGTCCACCTTCTGCTCCTCCTCCTCGACGTCGTCCTCTCCCGTGGCAGGCGACCCACAGTCGAAGTTGATGTCCAGCGACTCCCTAGAGAACTCCATCTCCATGTCGACGAAATTGCTCCCTTCCATGCTCCCTCCTACAGCGTTGACGACATCCACTTCAACCTTGACCTGGCTCCTGTATTTCTCCCTCACATCCATCAGGCCCAGCGCGTCCTCGATGCAGGAGTCATCTTTGAGCCCCTGGCCGAGCAGGCTCTCGACGTCGGCAGCGAACTCTGCAAGATCCATCTCTGATGGATTGAATCCTGCGAAACCGTGTCCGTCACAACTATCCACCGGGAGCCACTGGTTTACTGTATCCGGCTTCGTGTCCTCGACCAACGGATTGGCATCGACGCCGTCGACAGCAGGAGGCGTACGAGAGCAGAATTCAGTGAGAATCGGGTCGAATATCGGCACGCAGTAGATCAGCTGCTCCTGCTCCTGCTCCTCCTCCTCCTGCTCCTCCGCAAGCTCAAGATCCGGCACGAGCGGCGCCGGCTTGGAGAAGGATGGCTTGGCATGGTGGCGAGGGGTGCGCGCCTTGCGCTTGAACCCGTGGTGCCACGTCGGAGCGCCGTACGGTTCGACCGAATCCTCTTTTGGCGGGGGCGGTGCCTTTGCTGAAGCGGTCTTGACGAGGACGCGATCGTGGCGGCGGGCTAGGGGGTTGGCCGAGTGGACCGAGGAGTCGCAGGACTGGCAGAGGAAGGCGTCGTCGGCAGCGCAGTACCAGCGAGCGCGCCGGCGCAGGCAGCTGTCGCAGGCGCGGGCCGTCTTTCCTCCGACGGCGTTAGCGGTCGCTGCCGCCGATGATCGATGGTGTTTCTGATGGTGCAGGCTCATTTTTTTCACTTTGATTGGGAAAAAAAAAGCTATTGACAGAGTTTGCATATATATATATATATATATATATTTTTGGAGGCTGAGTGGGAGCAATAATGGGATATTGAGTGGGACCCACAGGGGAAGCGCTTTTGTTGAGAGTGGAGCCACTTGTAGGCTAACAGAACTCTGATTGGTCGAGCGGGAAACATGATCCTTTTTCTCGGCTTCCAATTGGTGGGAATCCCCTCCGATGGATTTCTGGTGGGGCCCGCGGGAGGGGAGGGCAATTGACAGCGGGATGCCCTTTCCTGTGTAGGGGTCGCTGTCCTGATTGGGAGGGAAATTGCGACTGCAGCAGCGTTGTTTTCTGTATCAATCTCCGCACCACACTGCCTTCTGGTTCAATAATTCCTATTCCAAGTTGCACGCACCTACGATTTCTGGGGGTCCCCTTGTTTTCGTTCTTTCTTTATCGTGGGAGGGAGAGGAAATCAGAGCTCTGCAGTGGGGAGTTGGTAGTTAAAGATCAGCTCCTGGGGTTCGCAAATCAGAAATAAATAATAAATCAGATAAATCAGAAATAAATAGTAAATAAGATAAAAAAAAAAATTAACAAAATGTAGACTAAGATACATGTTGCCAGTAATAAAAAAAGAGAATGATCAAGATCACTGATCCGAAGAAATATATAATTAATTATCTTGACCGAGTAGATATTTGAATAATTCTCTAAATGAAATCAAGTTTAAACGGTCATTCAAGCTAACAAACCGTTTCAATTCCTCAAGCAGAACCAAAAATCTCAATATTACATATCATAGTTGTAATATTGTGTGGTTCGTACGGTTGGAGAATTGCAACCAAACCACAAAAGTGCAATTTTTAAAAACCTAAAGTATTTGCAAACCAAACCATCTTTTCAGAACAAAAATGAAACTAAACAAAATCTTAATTTGACAAAATTAAAACTGCAATCTAACCGCCTTTCCAAAACACCAAATCAAATTAATAGTCTATTTTGTTGGGCTAGATGCAGTTCTTTTCTGGTTTTGACCTCACACGTATCAACGGCATCGGTGGGGTATCATGTTGATGCATTTTGTATATGGAGTCGGACACTAATAAACTACAAGTCAATATTAGAGTTACAGTACTGTCAACATATATAGAAAACAATCTTATGTAAGAATTAATTGAATGATCAAAGCTAATTTAAAATATACAAGTTACATAAGATGTAAGTAAACTACTTTGGATGTTCTAGCTCTATCTAGTGGTTAACATGTGAAGACATAGCGTATTCTGACTGATTCGATCCCACTGAGAAGCAGATTATACCTTCCAATTAATGATGAGTTATATAATTTTACTACAAATTGCATAAATAATTTTAGTACCAGCGTCATGATCTTCAACATATAACCAAAGCTCTACTGTGTTTGCTTGTTTGTTTCCAAACATTGTAGATGCCTAACTTTCAAGTTGTGTTTTGCAAATATAAATTACTTTCTTCTCTATAATTTACTACTAGCACTAGAACACCAGCATGTGTAGTATGAGGAGAATGTCTCAAAGAGGCACGTAACTCTCAGGGTCCGTGAACCACTTGCCAATTCGGGTTTGTAAGGTCTAGAACAACTGGTATACGCAGAAGGGTCCCATCCGGTGGCATCGACTATTTTGTTACACGTAAAATCGACCACACGGCCAGCAAGGCCTCAACCCATCCACGTAGCCACAAATGACTGTACGTGGAAGTAGAAACTAACATGGAGAGAGAGTTATGCAAAAAAAAAAAAAAAAAAAAAAAAAAAAGGAGAGAGAGAGGTTTGGATGTTGCGATACTATAGAATGGACAATGAGGAGTCCGTCATCAAGGTAACTAACTTGTTCCTTTCCTCTCCTTGTCAAAATCTTTGCCGACACCACCTTTAATTGATTGTCCAGCATATCAAAAGTCCCGTGCTCCAAAATACTTTTTTCTCGAGAGAGAATAAGGGAGGTGAGATGGCACCTCACTCTCAAAACAAGGGTGCCGGTGACGTAGCACAATTCCAACCACACATTTCATAATTGGCAATTTGTACTTAACCCCCTCCCCTCGTTTGTGTGGTTGAGATTGTGTCACGTCACCGCCACCCTTGTTTTGAGAGTGAGGTGCCACCTCACCTCCCTTATTCTATATATATATATATATATATATATATATATATATATATGGAAAAAAGGGATATGACCCATAGGCTCATATTCTTAAATGAGCCAATGTACATGTGGACCAATAAAAATAGAGTGTACTAGTGCACATGGGTGCACATGGGATATAGGAATCCATTCCTATTGGTCCACGTGTGCATGGCTCATATAGGAATATATATATAGTTGCACACGCAATGCGTGTTTCCGAACACTACGTACAACGCAAGTAAAATAAATATTTTTATGACATTGCTGAAAAATAGTTCAAATATTTAAAAGTATTTGAATTAAGATTTGTTAAACAATTAAAATATTTTTTTACATTTTTTTTCTTTAAATTAATTTTTAAATTTAGTTTGTAAACCGTTTTAAGTTTAGTTTTTAAATGTATATTTGTGGGAAAGAAAAAAGAGAAAGTTAGTTTTTTTTTTCTTTTTTTTTTTTCAAAATTAAATGATTAATGATTTACAAACGGCTTGGGCGACACAATTTTGAGCCATTTTCAAGCCACATTATAATCGTAGAGATATATAAAGTAATCTAATTTGTATCCCTCAAAATTTTGGATCTGGATGGTTATCCGATCTTTCCTGGATCAGGACCGGCTCTGCATGTGAACACAAATTTATTCTTACAACTAGGGATGAGCATATGCATTAATAAGATAAAGTCTGTATCTCACCATTTCTAGTTGGCAAACCCCAATGTTAGTGTTAAACAGAACAAAACAAACCCTCAAAACTCGTGATAGAAAATCAGGCCCAAGAGACATAACAAATAAGGGTTGACAACCTTACCATTTAATCCTTAACATGTGTCCTTAGGTGGTGTTTGGTTCAAGTTTTGGAGGCTTTGGAATAAATTTTCGATTTCTTATCCTTATTTGGTATGTCTATGATTGAACAATATGGGAGAATATGAGGGACTTCATATTCCCATTGTTGTGGAAAAGTAATTTCCAATGCCTTCCTTGAAAATAGTTTTGTTTTCCTAGGAATGTTGTTTGAATATTTTGTTTGGACAATAACACCCTCATTTTACTTTCAAAATTTTAACTTCTATCCCAATTATGTATATTTAGGTAATAGAAGCATGAAAGGGTATTTATGAAAAACTAATAAATTAGGATTCATTTTCCATATTTCCAACATAACCTAACCAAACATGGGTATAAAAATGTTGAATTCATTTTCCATGAAAAATGAATAGAAAATAAATTCCTAGAAAAACAAAACATTGATCCAAACGACCCTTTAGGACACATGTGAACAAAACCCTTCAACTATTTAAGCCTCTGGAAATGTGAGGTATGGGCATTGGGAATAACAAAGGAATATATTCTCCAAGATAGACACCCAGTGAACTACCAATCAATGATGACATTTTACATAAAAACAAAGATCACAAAATATAAACACTGTTGTGATTTGGGGTAAAACCAAATGTGGATGCCCTTATCCCTATTTATCCCTCTCTCTCTCTCTCTCTCTCTCTCTCTCTCTATATATATATATATATATATATATATATATATATATTATCAATGAGAAAGTCCGAGATGATTGAGTTGGCTACCATATTCTCTTTCTCTCTTCCAATTTTACAACACATTATCAGCATGAACTCTGAGTTTCAGGCCACGTTAACTTCAGGGGCAGACGCAAGAATTTAAGAGAGGGGGATCAACCTTAAATGTAAAAAAAGTCCAAAAATAAAATTACATACTAAAAATAACATACATATATTAAGTTTTATGTCTTACAAAAAACAAGATAACTAATCTTAGATTACCAAGTAAAAACAAGAAAAATGAGATAAATTTAAGAATTTATTTTTCTCTATATCATTATCCCGAGCTCCTCCTCTGATCATATATTCTTGTACTTACTTGGTTATATTTTCCATATCCTTTCCTTTTCTTTTTTCAATGTAGGTATGTAGCAAATGCTAACATCTAATGACCAATTTATTTGAAGAACATAGAAGACAGTCTTAGTTGTTAAATGCTAAAGTGCATACACGCAAAGAACAGTATAAACAATTTATTGGATCGGCATGACTCATGGTAAGTGAAGTCTTTACTAAACATTCATGTGTGTGGGAAAAGAACTTTACAGAACTACAACAATTAGCATGGATCAGATTCGTCATGTTCTTAGAATAAGGCAGCAAAGAATAGCAGTAAGCAAAAAGAACTCACCTGTTTTTTTTGGAATAAGGCAGCAAAGAATATGTTCTTAGAATAAGGCAACAAAAATAAGACAGCAAAGAAGCGTAAACAAGCAGTTGTGTTCTTCAGAAGAGAGCTTCTGGACTCCTATTAGTGAGAGGGGCGAGAAAGATCTGTGCTTTGCACACACAAGCTCTAAATAACGTTGACAAAATAACACACTAGCTCATCACATACCGAAGTAGCAACACATGAAGCCTAGAACATTAAATAACAATCACATCACTATGCACACAACTTGTATCGGTAACCTCCCTCTTACCCAACATGCGCGGAAGCCTGAACCCCTCATCACTCATTGATCTCTCTGTCAATGCCATGATTTTTGGTGTATGAAGTACTTTATGCTTGAGGAAATAAAGAGATCAGAAGAGTGTAATTGAGTAAATCAATGTAGGTGTGCAGATATGAGCAATGTTATGTACATAGTGTACTACAGTGTCAGTGTGAGCAGCTGTAGGTGTGCAGCTGTGCACAGTCGCTACAAAAATACAGAGTTTTAGTGACGAAAATTCTGTAGCTAAAATGTCTATTTTTGTCGCTATTTTAATATAGCGACGGATTAGCAACGAAAATGTGGTATCACTAATTAAAGTGTCGCTGTCATATTTATGTCGCTAATCCGTCGACATGACAACGGATTCGCGACGAACTTAGCGACGGATTAGTGAGAGAATATTTACGTCGTTTTATTTGGTGACAGATTAGCGACGGATTGGCGACAAAATGTGTGAGCCCATTTCTACCAAAATTTTCAGAAGCTCACTGACGGAATTTTCGTCGCTAATCCGTCGCTAAAGACGACAGACATAGCGGCCGATATAGCGACTATGTCTGATACATAATTTTCACATTTTTGGTAACAGACATATTTAGCGACGGATTTTTCGTCGCTAAAGCGTAGCAGATCCGTCGCTGACCTAAAATTTTTCAGTTTTCCGTTGCTTTTCCGTCACTAAACATAAATGTTTTTTTTACAGAATAGAATCACTTTCTTTCTGCTCCTGTAACATTATACAAAATTAAATCACTTATACACAAATACATCCAAACACATCAAATACAATAAAAATATATCAAATATAATAGAACTTAAATATAAGTGCATAGCCAGAAGTTATCATACACTACCATAACCCAAACATATATAGTTATTCACAAATACATCCAACAAACTGCCAAATTATCAAGAAAATAAAAATACACATCAAGTCGATGGTGGAGGCGGAGGCGACGACGGCTGTCGAGTAGCCATGTACTGCGCCATAACCGTAGCGATGATCTGCTGTAGATCCTCAGGAACGACATCCGGAGTAGCATGAGGAGCCGGAGGAGCCGGAGGAGGAGCTGGAGTAGTAGGAGGATCATGAGCTGCAGGAGGAGCAGGAGCTGCAAGATCACGAGACTCTGTCAGTTGTCTAACCTGCCTTTGTACCTCTAACAGAGTCGTCTTGATCTGCTCCAAACTAATATCACCTGTAACATTATACAAAATCAAATCACTTATACAAAATACATCCAAACACATCAAATACAATAAAATACATCAAATACAATAGAACTTAAATATAAGTGCATAGCCATAAGTTATCATACACTACCATAATCTAAACATATATAGTTATACACAAATACATCCAACAAACTGTCAAATTATCAAGAAAATAAAAATACACATCAAGTCGACCGTGGAGGCGGAGGCAGCGGCGGTTGTCAAGTATCCATGTACTGCGCTATAACCGCAGCGATGATCTGCTGTAGATCCTCAGGAACGGCATCCGGAGCAACAGCTAGAGCCGGAGGAGCCATCGGAGGAGCTAGAGTAGCAGGAGGATCAGGAACTGCAGGAGAAGAAGGAGCTGCAGGATTACGAGACTCTGTCAGTGTCTAACCTTCCTCTGTACCTCTAACAGAGTCATCATGATCTGCTCCAAACTCATACCACCAGGAGGAATGGGCTCTGATGGAGCTAGAAGAACCATCGGAGGAGCTCTGGAAAGAATAGACGGCTGGGATACCAACCATCCAGTCTCGTACACGCTGTCGCTTTTTTCTCTCCTGACAGCTTGTATCCACCGATCGTTTCTCTCAGTCGACGTACTGTCCCACCCTCCAACGTCTCAAATATCTCCTATATTTATTTATGTAAATAGGTTTAGAAATCGTAGGTTAGGATTAATTTTTTTATTGACTACAATTAAGGTTAGGTTTAGAGTTGAGTTTAAATATCGTAGGTTAGGTTTAGAGTTAAGGTTTTTGGATATCATATGTAACAATATTAAAGTTAATGTTAGATTTTTAGGGTAAATAAATATAGTTAAATTATAAAATAATATAATTAAATTTTTTTGACAAAACTTTGTAAGCACAACTTACGTATACTTTTGCTGCCCGCTCATCTACGAGCTTCCCATCCTTCTTTCTTTTGTGCGTCCGCTAGAAGATTGCGGGAAAGTCGATGGTCTTCGGGTCTCTTCCGGCTCTGATGGCCTCCTCGCACTGTAAAAATTAAGTAATTAATTAATAAAAAAATGAGAATTATTAAAAATTGATCTAGCAAAAAATTATAATACTGGCTATCCGTCGAAAATGTTCGACGGTCGGAATGGATTCACCCGTGTGGAGACCACCCTTAGTACGGGACGCTCTTGCCTTCTCGCACTTGGCAATATAGGTCGGGGCCTCTATCTTCTCCCAAAACTCCTTCTTGAGCCACTCCTTATGAAGATCTCCAGAATGTGATGCCAGCGCCTTCTGATCATTGATCATATCCCTGAACCTTTTGCTGGAGACGGTCTTGTAGCAATTTCGGATCGCAGACTCTCTATGATCCGGCCACCAGTACTTCTTCGGCAAATTTAAAAAATATTTTTTAGCATTTCAATCATAAAATTATATATTATTCTAAATAAAAATCTTATATATACCTGCAGCATATCCAGCCAAATGAAGCGTTGATCCAGCAGGACGTCACTGAAGTTGATATAAGGGCCATGAAAGTTCTCCCGCATGACGTCCCCCAGATCATTGCCAGTAAGTAAACAATATATAATTAGAATAAAAAGAAATGAACAAATAAATGTGTGAATTGACAATAAGTACTTACTTCGCTCCATCGGCCCACAGCTCGGGACGATCGATATTGGTTGGCCGCTCTGGTAGAGTAGGAGGATCTGCAAATCCTGGACGACGAACATATATTCCGTGCTCCACTAGGAGGCCTAGATATAGATTTGCTCCGGTAGGAGCAACTAGTGGAGTAGCCAGTGTACTAGTAGTCGCAGTAGTCGTAGGAGTAGTGGCAGGGGTAGAAGCTGAGGGAAGCCCGGGAGATGGAGTAGCTCCTCCTACCGATGAACGAGTACATGGCGGGGATAAACCATCATCGGCATCTATGAACTCATCCTCTGATGGCCGTGTGTGTGTCACGCCTCAGTCCCAAAATACCGAGGGACTAGCCACATGGCAATGGCCAGCAGCATAACTCCAATGGACAAACCCAATTTAATAGACCGGTTAGAGCGCACTTAAGCTGTAATAAATATAAATGTAAGTCTACACCATCTATCTCAGTATAATTCTAATCTCATCCACAAAAAGAAATAAAATACAATATGATAGACCAGTCAAGATAATAGATAACAAAATATAGTCCATCATCAAGTCCAAATAAGAAATGTCTGGGGGAACAACCTGTCACAATCAAGAAAAGAGAATAACATCAATACATATGTCCATAAGTCAAGATATGACATAATAATAAGCATAGATAACTGAGTAAGTAACTAAATACTCAGAAGAAATCTTCTAGCACAACCTCGTCCTCTGGTGCCAGTACTTCTCCAACGTCAGCTCCTGTCCCGTATACCTCGGGATAATCCTCTTCTGCTATACCTGGGGACATAATCCGGATCCATGTCCTCAGAGGACATAGCAAGGTATAAGAAACACTCAAGCCAAATAAAATGCAGTAAATAAAAATAGATCCTTAGGACAAGCTATGAACCAACTAAGTGAAATACAAATGAGAGCATCACTAGTACTTAGGCTGAGACCACTACAGGCTCTGTGTCAGATAGCCCATAGCAGCAAGTAGTATCATGTAGTCCAGTAGTATAGTATATATATAATCAGCCTGTAGCATGTGTGTCTCTTCCCACCCAATGTAACCTCACGTCTCATGTCCACAATGTCTCATATCCATAACACGCAATATCATGACCTCTAGCTAGTACAACGAGTCATAATGATATCTCTATATATACAAGTCTCATATCACGGATCCTATAAGCCTATACAGAATCACCATAAATAACTCAAGAAAGATTTTGTCATATAAAATAGTGTTAAGTGTCCTACGGTATGGCATACTTAGTAAAGCAAGCATGCAAAAGTATAGGATTATGGAATTAATTCTCTAAGTGACGTTATACGACTCCGCGTATAACATCGACATCCGAATCTTGTTCGAACGCTAAGCAACGTCTCACGATCCTAAGTTAAACAGGAATATCACAAGAATATATATATATATATATATATATATATATATATATATATATATATATATATATATATATATATATATATATATATATATATGAAAGAACACCAGCAAATAATATAATAGGATCTATGCAGGTTTGGCAAGGTACACTTGCCTGGGATCTGAACTCTGTCAGTTGCTCCTGTAAAAGTGGAATCTTCAAGTACGCCTCCGGTTGCTAAAACAAATATCACCATTGTTTTCATAATACTTGAAATATCTAGGATTGACTACCCATAAGTCCAATTTGGACACATGGACAGAATTGACAGTTTTGGTCAAAGCGGGGTCCACTTGTGGCCCAATTCGCACCAAAAAATATGTCAAAGATAAAGTTTACCAAATCTATCAAACTTAGTGTCTACGAGTCCAGAATGATGTTACGAACCCAACGGAACATCCAGAACAAGATTCCGATGAGCCAGTCACGAAATAGTCCGTCAAGTGGAACCGTGGGACCCGCGAAACGGTATTTCGTCAACGTTCTCAGAATCAAACTAAACTTGGGTCACAGGACAAGCGTAACACTGCGAATTCGATGGTGTAAGTTTTATTGCGAAACGACAAGCACACACAAAATTATGACAAGTGTCAGAACATGTCGATATTGTATTTTTTTACGGATACGTGTTGATTCCGGTGTGAACGCACATCCAAATCAAGTTCCGTAAAATCTCACACTTTTGCGTTGACGATACGCACCTTTCGGTAAAATTATCACACGACGAAGTCACCTCGTTTGGCTGGACGCACCCCGTATCGAAAAAATTAATTTTACAAAAATAAGTTTTTGACGGATTTCAGCAGTAAATAAATCACAAAATAAATCGAATTAAAAGAAAGTGTTTAAAGGGATTAAAACTAGGTTATTTTGTCAAGAAGTGTGTTCGAGTAGAATTTTAGCATTGCGTGCCGTTATGTATATAACCGGACTCAAATACGCGTACTTGGAACAGCTTCAGTTCCTAAAATATTTTTTTTGTTAGTGTCGGGATTTGCGATCGACACAGGACCCGATTAGCTAAACTAATTAAACAGGGTTCATGGGGGTCATGTAGTCTTCACATAGGAGTCGACGATTCACTGTTTAGTTTACTGTGTAGGGAGAAATTAGGGTGGGAAGAAGAGTACCTCGTTTAGCTCTGCTGCTCGGGATTTGGACGGGCTGTTCACGGTAGCTCACGGCGGCAGTGGTCGACGGTGATAGTCTGGACGTAGGGGAGATGCTGGTGGTGGTGGTCTGCTCGATGTATATATAGGGATTGAATGGGGGTTACGGAAGGGAAAATGAAGGGGCCAGGGTACAGTTTTAGGGAAGAGGAATCGGAAGGGTGCGGGGGGGGGGGGGGGGTTACTACAGTGGTCGGGGGTGTTACGGGTTGGTTTGGGTTTCGGGTTGGTTTGTTATTATTATTATTATTATTATTATTATTAACCATATATATATACATATATAGCTATTAAAAAATAGATTTGAACCCCAAATAATGTCCAGAAAAATTCTATAATATTTTAATAATAGTTGTACACTTAAAATATATTTTTGTGTAATTTTAGTAATTAATTACATATACAAAAATATCTATACATGAATTTTATATTTACTAATTAGCTAAAAATAATGAAAATTCTCCCTTAATCTCCGAAGAAATATATTCGTAGACCTGCATGGGCCACCACAAAAACCATGTCACGCCCAGTCCCAAAATACCGAGGGACTAGCCACGTGGCAATGGCCAGCAGCACAACTCCAATGGGCAAACCCAATTTAATGGACCCGTTAGAGTTCACTTAAGCTATAATAAATATAAATGCAAGTCTACACCATCTATCTCAATATAATTCTAATCTCATCCACAAAAAGAAACACAATACAATATGATAGACCAGTCAAAATAATATATAACAAAATATAGTCCATAATTAAGTCCAAATAAGTAGTGTCTCGGGGAACAACCTGTCATAATCAAGAAAAGAGAATAACATCAATACATATGTCCATAAGTCAAGATATAAAATAAAAATAAACATAGATAACTGAGTAAGCAACTGAATACTAAGGAGAAATCCTCTGGCATAACCTCGTCCTCTGGTGTCAGTACTGCTCTAGCGTCAGCTCCTATCCCGTATACCTCGGGGTAATCCTCCTCTGCTATATCTGGGGATATAATCCAGATCCAGGTCCTCAGGGGACATAGCAAGGTACAAGAAATACTTAAGCTAAATGAAATACAGTAAATAAAAATAGATCCACATGGCAAGCTATGTAACCAGCTAAGTAAAATACAAATGAGAGCATCACTAGTACTCAGGCAGAGACCACTACAGGCTCTGTGTCGGAGATCCCATAGCAGCAAGTAGTATCATGTAGTCCAGTAGTATAGTATATATATAATCAACCTATAGCATGTGTGTGTCTCCCCACCCAATGTAATCTCACGTCTCATGTCCATAATGTCTCATTTTCATAACACGCAAGATCATAATCTCTAGCTAGTACAACGAGTCATAATGATATCTCTATATATGCAAGTCTCATATCACAAATCCTGTAAGCCTATACAGAATAACCATGAATAACTCAAGAAAGATTCTGTTACATAAGATAGTGTCAAGTGTCCTACTGTAATGTCCAAGTCCTAAAATACGTAGGACTAGGAATACGTAACATGCTAGCTACACATTCAACCAGACTTTGGTCTGACTTGAATACGTATAAGCTGTATAATAAGGGTAACTAACTAAGAATACTAAAAATATCTATGTCTCAATCCACATAAAGAACAAAGTATCAAGAATGAACTATATGTGCTAAAATCGGCCGCCAGTAACACATAAGCTCGAATAGGCTAGAGAAAGGAATATGAGTATATAAAACTAGGCTACAACAGTAGATAAATCAACAATATGAATAATAACCATAACTCCGGAAGAAATAATATAAGTACCTGGCACCAATGCCTGCAAGACAACGCAACACACATCAGCAACTCCAGGCAGACTCCACAACGGTCTATGCTATAAAACTAGCAAGAGACTAGGTCCTCAGAGGGATGTAATAAGGTACAAGAAACAGCATGCCAAAAGTAAAATAGTATAATGCCACATTCTCAAGGGTAAATTAATGTAACCATCTAAGTGATATGCACGTGAGAATATCACTCATACTCAGGCTGAAACTACTACAGGCTCTGTGTTTGGGAGCCCATAGCAGCAAGTAATATCTCATAGGTCCAGTAAATGTGCCAAAGATCTGAGATAGAGTCTAAGGCACCTCTAGTAATGTAGTATATATATATATATATATATATATATATATATATATATATATATATATATATATATATATATATAAACATAATCAGCCAATAGTATGGTGTGTCTCTCCCCACCCAATGTAACCTCGCATCTCATGTCCATGATATCTCATATCCATAACACACAAGATCATAACCTCTAGCTAGTACAATGAGTCATAATGATATCTATATAATATGCAAGTCTCATATCATGAATCATGTAAGCCTGTACAGAATAACCATGAATAACTCAAGAAAGATTCTGTCACATAAAATAGTGTCAAGTGTCCTACGGTATGACATACTTGGTAAAGCAAGCATGTAAAAATAGGATCGTGGAATCAACTCTCTAAATGACGTTACACAACTCCGCATATGGCGTCGACACCCGAATCTTGTTCGGACGCTAAGAAACGTATTACAGTCCTAGGTTGAACAGGAACATCACAAGAATATATATATATATATATATATATATATATATATATATATATATATATATAGAAAGAACACAAGCAAATATATAACAGGATCTACTGTAAGTTTGGCAAGGTACACTTGCCTAGGTTCTCAACTTCGTCAACTGCTCCTGGAAAAGTAGAATCTGCACATACACCTCTGGATGCTGAAACAAACATCACCATTGTTCTCAGAATTCTTGAATTAGTTAGGATTGACTAACCATAAGTCTAATTGGGACACAGGGGAAGAATTGACAATTTTGGGTCAAAGCGGGGTCCACATGTAGCCCACTTCACACCGAAAAATATGCCGAAGATAAAGTTCTCCAAATTTTGCAAACTTAGTATCTACGAGTCCAGAACGATGGCACAAACTCAACAGAATATCCAGAACTGGATTCCAATTATTCGGTCACGAAATCGTCCGTCAAGTGGAACCGTGGGGCCCGCAAAACGGTGTTTCGCCAACGTTCTCAGAATTGAACCAAACCTAGGTCGTAGGACCAACGTAATGCTGCGAATCCGATGGCGCAAGTTTTGTTACGAAACGACAAGCACACACAAAATTATGACAAGTGTCAGAACAGGTCGATACGGTATTTTTCAACGAATACGCGTTAATTTTGGTTTGCATGCACATCCAAATTAAGTTTCATAAAATCCTACACGTCCGCGTTGACGATACGCATCTTTCAGTACAATTCGCATACGATAAAGTCGCCTCGTTTAGCGGGATGCACCCCGTATCAAGAAAATTTTGGGTTCTCAAATCAAGATTTTTTTATCAACTTTAACGCTGAATTGTCAGCGATATAACATGAATTAAAATAAACTAATTAAAGAAATTAAAACTTGGTTATGTTGTCTAAATTACTGTTCAAGTAAAATTTTAAAATATTAACTAGGTTGGAAGAAAATTAGACATGAACATGGGAGGTAGGAACTGTGTATGTTCCTAAAATTAAGTTATTTTTTTCTGTTTTGTGTCATAAATTATGATCGACACAGGACACGATAAGCTAAACTAATTAAACAGGATTCATGGGGGTCATGTGGTCTTCACAAAGGATTCGACGGGTCGTTATTTGGATTACTATGTAGGAAGAAACAGGGGTGAGAAGAAGGGTACCTCTTTGCTCGTTGCTGTTCGTAATGTCGGAACAGCTGTTCGTGGCAGCGTGCGATGCTCAGCAGCGGCCGACGACGATCGGCGGCCGTCGTCTGGAGGTAGGGGAGATGGGTGGATGAGGGGATGGTCTAGTAATGTATATATAGAGGGTGAATGGGGGTTTCAGGGAGAGGTGTCACTACCGTTGTCACATCCTATCAAAGAAAATCTATGTACTATCATTGCGTTAATGGGTCAATAACTCTATAAAGAAAGTTTACCAGTTCTCCTTGCTTCTAATTAGGTCATGGGTCTATAAGTCAATAGGAATTACCATAGCCAAATACAACTAGGGTGATATGGTACCGAGAAGTTGTTCATTGCATATCATGGATGTCGATGAATGGTTCAGCAATAAGCGTCAAAAGGTGATATAACTCATTAAGGTGTTTTGTATTGTGTAAAGAGTACAAGGGGTTCAATTTAATGCAACACAAGTATCACGGACGTAGGTTGGCATGAATGGGATACGGGTATACCAGTGGTTGGATATTTGGGTTGCCTATGTATAATTTAATTCAAATGCAACGGAGTTGGATATAGGGTTTAGAAGGAGATATACCACGAATGTTAGGGGTCTATATGGAGCATGGGTGTGTATATTTGGAAGTAACAATTATGACATCAGTGAGTAGGTTCCAGTTAGGCTCATGAATGTCAAGGTTGCCGGAAGAATTGAGTCAGTGTTGAGTATTAAAATCGTCCACAACGAAAAAATGATATTTATGTGCATTTGTGTGCAATTTTGTCACGAATATCGTAGGACTAAAACAAAATATGGGAAGGCCAGTTTGTTAGTGATAGTCATGTCATAGGTGTAGAGTGACTAGTCTAGGTCATAAGGGGGAAGTTGTTAAAATAGAAAGGATAAGAGTTGTGCTCCAAATATCCGAGCCACAACAAGGATATCAAGGATACAAAAATTAATTAGATAGTTTAATCCATTTGAGATTATCCTAATTAATACCAAAATAAATTTAAATTTACCCTGAATTTCTAGAAATAACCCTACACTAAAACCAGGGGCTACGATCTACCCAACTTATAAAAATTAAGTTTGTATTAAAACTAAGGTCATGGTCTTGCTAACAAGATTTCTGGAAGGGCCTATTTTCTAAATAAGGTTACAAGAATTCTAGGATTTACTAGCTGTAATCAAGGATTTTCTAAAGGAACCTAGAAACTATCAAGGTGCTATTGATCAACAACTTTATAAGAGAAAATACTACACATCCATTACAGCTCTTTTACAGGTCAAGCTTCTACAAGGCAGAAGAAATGACTGAGTCAGATCTAACTAAGGCAAGGTTGTAAAGAGGCTTCGATCATTGATTGACATTGATGATGAAGAGGCCAAAATTCAGGCCACGATAAGAATTTTTTTTGATAATTCTACATGGTTGAATAAGGCACGATTAGGCAGGTATTTGGAGAATCGAGTCATGGTGACTAGATCAAGGGGATTAGAGTAGAAAAGAACTGATACCTATGGTAATATAGATATTAACACAAGGAGTGATACCAACTAAGGGATTGATTTTGTAATTAATGCACAACTAGAAAAAAGAGAAAGGATCTACTCATTGTTATAATTAGAAAGATCATCGTTGCAAAAAGTACGAGGCCATATATGCAACACAAGATAAGAATTTGATAGGAATGATAGGGATGCAGTCGAGGGGGTAATACAACTAATCCTTAAACTCAATACTATATTCATATAAGTTATATTTTATATAGCCTCCCTCATACTATTGGCAACCTACTTCTGGATATAGGTAAACAATATATGATCCTTACAACTTTGTCTTCCTCGCATATTTCTAACTTAGTAGGTAATGGTCTAAACTAAGCATGTAGTTAGGTCTATCACTCATGACATACTATTCGCTAAGGATACTCTTCAATACTCGTCTAATCTTTAATTGGAATGCCTACCCTCTTTTGTACAACTTACTCCATTCTATTGTCTATCTTTTTGTACTGTTATTCGTCTAATATCTGTCATCTAAAACCTATCTTTCTTACGGGAATCTTCTAGCTAGGCTACTACCCTATTACACAAGCATGATATCATGGTTATCTTGACTGAAAATTCTTCGAACTCAATGAGATGATAAGATTTCTAAAATCCAAAAATTCATCGGCTATGGTAACTTGGAAATAAGATCTCATCACCTACTACTAAGGATAGGTCCATCAAACTCCTACCCTATTAATCAAAAATCTAAATTCCTGGCCCTAATCAGTTTATGTGTAAACCCACAATATTCAGCTACCATTCCTATAAGACTTCTATCTTCCATTTACACTTTCCTACCATCTATAAATCTATAATCTAAGGGTCTTGTTATAATCCTCTATAGTATAACCATCGAGTTAGTATGTGATTCGGAACTTGTGTTTAATTTCTTAAAATTTGCATCACTTTGAGACTGATCGACAATTTCTACTCGCACTAAATTTTCAAAAATTCTAAAAGTATTACAATTCATAAATACTAAAATTATTATTTCTCAAGTCCATACCACAATCCATTCTCCTTGGATTATGAGACCATAATATATTTTCCATATCATTTGTTTTCTACGCACCTTCATATCCTTTTATCATGTTAATCTTGTTTTCAACTAGAAGTCTCGCCAATCATGACCGAATACCTTTCGCTTCGTAGTATAGATCTTCTGGGCAACTACCGAGTGATAGAATCTTTAGTCCTTCCTAGATCCTTCTCTTAATTTAAATTGCTCAAGGTTATGTACTCCTCGTGAATCTCTTCTTGTTACCATTCTACCTTCTTCACCTTGAACCTGAGATTTTTCCTAGTTTATTCTATGTATATCCTTTATCCAAACTACATGGTTACCATCTTGTTATAGCTTATCATATATTATAGACAATTCACTATATCTAACTCAAGACTATAACATCTATCAAAACTCTCATCCTTCAACCTATTTGCTCTATCACAGATACTAGCTTATCCACCCAAGTAATCATGAGTGAAACTCACTTGTTCAATTAACACTGACAACCCAAATAATCAAGTACATCTAATTTAATTTCGAAAGCCATACTTTAGTACTCGAGTTATCTAATTACTCAAATATTAGGTCTAGCAATCTACCTATCTATTTATTCCAGATTTATAGTCATCAATAATGTAAGGGGGTCATAAGATCTAGTTTTGATACTAAAAGTCACAAGACAACTAGATATTTAACCACTATGGCCTGCTACGTAAGGTTCCAATTTTTTAAGGTCATAATACCATTCCTTGTATCACCATCATGGGCCATAACTAATTTTTAGCATCTAGTTATGTATTCCATAAAGTATTTCAGTTCATTAGAATCAAACCATCTTTCTAACTCCTAATACTTCCAAATTACTGCCACCCTAAGCAAGGGTAAGGTTTTATTAGTTCTAGGCCTCTAATACTATATTCAATTCTCATGCTAATAATCTACACTAGCTCTAGCATCTAGGAATAACCTATCTATCTACCCTACTAAGGGTAACCATGCATCTTCTCAAAACTTTATATCCAACATATTTTCTTTTGCCTTGACAAGGATCTGCTTCTGGAGGAAACACTGTGCACGAACGTCCATCTCTCTGAAGTAGGGAGAGATGATAAACAATAATAAGGATGTCGAGGGGAATAAATGAGTATAATTATGAAGTCCAAGGGCGATAATCAAATGCTAAGAAAATTTTAAATCAGTTGTGGATTGAGATACTAATACTGCTAATCCTGATTACAGGCTCGCTCGATACTGAAAAGTAACCAAAATGATTTAATCAGGACCTGCATGGGCCATCACAAAAATATGTCACGCCCCAGTCCCAAAATACGTAGGACTAGAAATACGTAACATGTCAGCTACGCATTCTACCAGAATCTGGTCTGACTCGAACGTATAAGCTGTATTATAATGGTCACTATCTAAATAATCAAGTAAATATAAATATCTATGCCTCAATCCACAATGAACAGAATACACAAAAAATGAGCTACATGTGCTAAAGTTGGCTGCCCAGTAACACAAACTCGAATAGACTCGAGAAAGAAATATGAGTCTATAAAACTAGGCTACATCAGCAGATAAATAAACAATATGAATAAATAACCATAACTCTGGTAGATATGATATAAGTACTTGATACCAATGCCTGCAAGACAAGCAACTCCATCAGCAACTCCAAAGGCTCCATAACCGTCTATGCTGCCAAAACTGGCAGGGGACCAGGTCCTCAGAGGGACGTAACAAGGTACAAGAAACAGCATGCCAAAAGTAAAATAGTATAATGCCACATACTCAAGGGTAAACTACTGTAACCAACTATGTGATATACAAATGAGAGTATGGTATCGTACCCCGGGCTGGTACTCACGAAAGATCCCAATGGACACTTCTGTACGTTAATAGTACACTCAAGGCTCCGTGTGGGGGGAACTAGGAGGAAGCTATATATACATATATAATACCTTAGATTCCGCATAGGGAACCTAAGGCCTAATACACAATAAATAGTAATAGCAAAAATATGCCCAGAGCACGATAAAGACTCTTTCCACCCAATGTAACCTCACGTCTCATGTCCGTGATGTCTCATGTCTATAACACGCAAGATCATGACCTCTAGCTAGTACAACGAGTCATAATAATATCTATATAATATGCAAGTCTCATATCACGAATCCTGTAAACCTTTACAAAATCCCCAGGAATTACTCAAGAAAGATTCTGTCACATGAAATAGTGTCAAGTGTCCTAGGGTATGGCGTACTTGGTAAAGCAAGTACGTAAAAATATGATCGTAGAATCAACTCTCTAAGTGACGTTGCACGACTCAGCGTACGGCGTCGACACCCGAATCTTGTTCGAACGCTAAGCAACGTCTCACGGTCCCAGGGTAAATACACACATCACACATATAAAATAACTATATTAACTAAATAATATAATAAAGGTAAGAAACTGTAATACATCATGGCAAGGTACACTTGCCTGGGTTCTAAACTCCGTCAACTACTCCTAGGAAAGTGGAATCTGCACGCACACCTCCTGATGCTGAAAAAATATTACTAATATTCTCAAAATACTAGAAATAGTTAGGATTTACTACCCATAAGTCCAATTTGGACACAGGGGCAAAATTGACAGTTTTTGGTCAAAGTGGGGTCCATATATGGCCCACTTCGCACTGTAAAATGTGCTAAAGTCAAAGTTCTCTAAATTTGTCAAACTTAGTGTCTACGAGTCTAGAACGATGATACGAACCCAACGGAACGTCCAGAACTGGATTCCGATGAGCTGATCACAAAATTGTCTGTTATGTGAAACCGTGGGGCCTACAAAATGACGTTTCGTCAACGTTCTCATAATTGAACCAAACTTAGGTCACAAGACCAGCGTAACGCTGCGAATCCGATGGTGTAAGTTTCATTATGAATCGATGAGTATACACGAAGTTATGGCGAGTGTCAGAACAGGTCGATACGGGACGTTTTGGCGGATACGCGTTAATTTCGGTATGCACGCACATCCAAATCAAGTTTCGCGAAAGCTCACACATCCGCATTTGCGTTAAGCACCTTTTGGTACAACTCGCACACGACAAAATTGCCTCATTTCGTGGGACGCATCCCATATCGCAAAAAATTGGATATTTTTAAAAATAAGTTTTTTGTCATTTTGGAACAATAATAATTTTAACATTAAAGTAAACTAATAAAAACTAAAAGAACAGTAAAAATTTTGGTTATATTGTAAAGAAGTCCCTTTAATTATATTTTGAAAATAATTAACGAGTTGGTAGAAAATTGGACATGAACAGAGGTACTTGGACTGAATTTCTGAACTGTTTTTGAACAGTTTTTCGGCCAACTTTCGGTCGACTTTTCGATCAAATCGGGGTGCCTAAATTTGTTCCACTTGAAAAAAATTCTAGAGGGTTAGGTTGTGAACATACCAATAAAGATGGGGAGCAAAACAGATCAGCGAGGAGGTCGAAAGCTCAACGCGAAGGGGGGGGCTGCAAAGCTGTTGTTGTGCGCGTTGTTGCTGCTGTTGTCGCTACTGCTGCCGTTGCCGGCCGCGCTCTGGAGCTGTGGCGGCGGTCTGCGACGGTCGGCGATGGCTCACGGCGGTGGTCGGGATGGCGTGGGTGATGGCATGGGATTAGGGTTAGGGTTTTAGTTTTATTGTATATATATATATATATATATATAGGAGAGAAGAGGGATGGGTTTTGCTGTGTACGCGGGGGGGGGGGGGGGGGTATTGGATTTAATAGTGGGTTTTAGTTTTAGTTAATGGGTAGGGTAGGTTATTGGGATTGGGTAGGGTTTAGGTTTTAAGGTTTTAATTCTTTCATTTCTTTATATATATATATATATATATATATATATATATATATATATATATATATATATATATATGTGTGTGTGTGTGTGTGTGTGTGTGTGTGTGTGTGTGTGTGGATATTTTAAAAATAGTTTTGGACCTCAATAAATTTTAGAAAAATTATACATTACACTAATAATAGTTGTACACCCAAAAATATATTTTTTGTACAATATTAATAATTATTTAATTACACATAATTATAAATTCAATTATATTATATATTATAACTAGCTAAAAATAAAATAAAAATTTTCCTTAATCACAATAATTTTAGAATACCAATTTAATAAATTTAAAATTAAATTCTAAAAATTAAGGTGCTTACAGTCGTCGGTCGTCGTTTGGAGGTAGGGGAGATGGGTGAATGAGGGGGTGGTCTGGTGATGTATATATAGGGGGTGAATGGGGATTTCGGGGAGAGGAAATTAAGGAGTGGTCGTGGGGGTCGGTTTCAGGGAGAGGAAGGGGTCAGGGCTGTTCAGTTACTATAGAGGGGGTGTTACGGGTCTGGGTTGGTTTGGGTTTCGGGTGGGTTTAAGGTTTAGGGTTGGGTTCAGATTTAGAGTTTATGGTTTAGTTTTATTTTGTTTTAATAATTATTTAATATATATATATATATATATATATATATATATATATATATATATATATATATATATATATATATGTATATATGTATGTATATATATAGCCATTATAATTAGGTTTGAGCCCCAAATAATTTCAAAAAATTTCTACAATACTCTAATAATAGTTGTACACCCAAAAATATATATTTTTTGCGTAATATTAGTAATTAATTAACTATATATAAATAACCATACAAGTTAATATTTTTTTTTAATTAGCTAAAAATAATAAAAATTCTTCCTTAATCTCAATAATTATATAATACCAATAAAATAATAAAATTAAAAATTAAAAAAATTAGGGGGTTTACACCTATGGTATGGCGTACTTAGTAAAGCAAGCACGCAAAAGTATAGGATCGTGGAATCAACTCTCTAAGTGACGTTACACGACTTCGCGTACGGCGTCGACACCCGAATCTGGTTCGGACGCTAAGCAACGTATCATAGTCCTAGGTTGAACAGACACATAACAAGAATATATATATATATATATATATATATATATATATATATATATATATATATATATATATATATATATATATATATAAAAGAATACAAGCAAATAATATAACAGGATCTCTACAGGTTTGGCAAGGTACACATGCCTGGGTTCTGAACTCCGTTAGTTGCTCCTGTAAAAGTGGAATCTCCAAGTACGCCTCCGGTTGCTGAAACAAACATCACCATTATTTTCAAAATACTTGAAATATCTAGAATTGACTACCCATAAGTCTAATTTGGACACAGGGACAGAATTGACAATTTTGGTCAAAGCGGGGTCCACATGTGGCCCACTTTGCACCAAAAAATGTGTCAAGATAAAGTTCTCCATATTCATCAAACTTAGGGTCTACGAGTCCAGAACAAGGATACGAATCCAATGGAACGTCCATAACTGAATTTCGATGAGACGGTCACGAAATCGTCGGTCAAGTGGAATTATGGGACCCGCAAAACAGTATTTAGTCAACGTTCTCATAATCGAACCAAACTTGGGTCATAGGACAATCGTAACACTAGGAATCCGATGGCACAAGTTTTGTTGTGAAACGACAAGCACACACAAAATTATGACAAGTGTCAGAACAGGCCGATACGGTATTTTTCGACGGATACGCTTTGATTTCGGTGTACACGCACATCCAAATTAAGTTCCGCAAAATCTCACACGTCCCGTTGACGATACGCGCCTTTCGATAAAATTCTCACACGATAAAGTTGCCTCGTTTGGCGGAACGCACCCCGTATCGAGAAAATTTAGTTTTACAAAAATAAGTTTTTGACAGATTTCAACAGTAAATAAATCATAGAATAAATCGAATTAAAAGAAAGTGTTTAAAGGGATTAAAACTAGGTTATGTTGTCAAGAAGTCTGTTCAAGTAGAATTTTAGCATCGCGTGCCGTTATGGAGATAACGGGACTCAAATACGCGTACTTGAAACAGTTTGTGTTCCTAAAATTAATTTTTTTTCCTATTTTGTGTCGCGATTTACGATCGACACAAGACACGATAAGCTAAACTAATTAAACAGGGTTCATGGGGGTTATGTAGTCTTCACATAGGATTCAACGATTCACTGTTTAGTTTACTGTGTAGGGAGAAACAGGGGTGGAAAGAAGAGTACCTCATTTAGCTCTGCTGCTCGGGATTTGGGCGGGCTGTTCATGGTGGCTCACGGCGACGGTTGACGACGGCGGTGGTGGTCGGCGGTGATAGTCTGGACTTAGGGGAGGTGCTGGTGGTCTTCTCGATGTAATAATAGGGATTGAATAGGGGTTACGGAAGGGGAAAGGAAGGGGTCGGGTGCAGTTTTAGGGAAAAGGAATCGGAAGGGTGGGGGGGTTACTGTAGGGGTCGGGGGTGTTACGGGTTGGTTTCGGGTTTGGGTAGCCGGGTTTAGGGTTTAGGTATTGGTTGGTTTGTTATTGTTATTATTATTATTATTATTAATAACCATATATATATATATATATATATATATATATATATATATATATAGCTATTAAAAATAGATTTGAACCCTAAATATTTTTTAGAAAAATTTTATAATATTTTAATAATAGTTGTACACTTAAAAATATATATTTTGTGTAATTTAGTAATTAATTACATATACAAAAATATCTACACCTTAATTTTATATTTACTAATTAGCTAAAAATAATAAAAATTCTCCCTTAATCTCAATAAATCCATACTACCAATAATAAAATCTAAAATCTAAAAATCAGGGGGTTTTACAGTGCCACCTGCATCCGGAGTAGCTGGAGGATGATGGGAAGAAGATCCTCTATGAACCTGTCGTCGTGATCGTCATCGTCCTCGTCCCACCATAGGTAAATCTAACAGTAAATAATAAATGTTGTTATGAAATAAATAAAAATAGTGACATCAAGACATCATAAAGTAATGGATGGTGTGGTGAAATAAATAAATACTAGTATGATGATAAAATAAATAATAACTGTGTCATTAAATAAATAAATAATCTAAGCTAATGCATATGTGTTTACTTACTAATCTTCTTCATCTTTCGAATGGTCTTCCGAATCATTTTCTGAATCGTCTTCATCTTTACCTTCATCTTCTTCATTTTCATATTTACTTTCACTATCATCTCATCTTCCAATTCTTGTTCCTCGTTCGATACCTCCATATCAGAGTCCTCCTCTATATGAGGTAATTCTTCTATTTTAATCTCTTCATTAATTCTATCATCCTCTACGGTAACATCAACCTCCATACCATCAACACCGGCCAAACTATATGTAGGTTGAGGCAAGACCACCTCATCCTCCCGGTATGCTAGATCCCCAACATTATATATATTTCTAGCTTTAGTTTTGCATACATCCCACCAATCCTTATTATTGCGTCGTCGACTAGGATAGCTGGTATAATACACTTGAACCGTTTGACTAGCCAACACAAATGGTTTGAAATCTACATATCTTTTTCCATAATTTATATCAACAAACCCAAATTGGTTGTCAATTTTTTATCCGTGCTTGAGTATTGTGTCGAACCAATCATATTTAAACAACTTAATTTTTTATCTCATAAGATTATTCCATCTCCACGACATCTATTAGTACACTGTAATAGTCGAATTCTGGATCCTTATCGTAGACTGAACCCCTCACATATACTCCAGAATGTTTTGTATAATTAGCCTCCTCATCGACAAATGATTGATTAATAGGCTTATCAGTGGTTCTAAATTTGAAGCCATTGATGGTATATCCATCCAAACACTTTGCCCTCTTGCTTGGTCCGATAGCTAATCCTCGAAGTCGTTCATTCTGTAACTCTGTACCAGGACGAAAAACCTGAAACATCACGTATCATATAGACATTAGACAAAAATTGGTCAAAATGCTAAATTTAGAATGCTTAATGTTTAGGATCCGTACATAATTATGAAACCACGATAGAAATTTTGTATCAACCTCCCTAGCAAGATCATCATCATTAATAGTAGGTCTCTTCATTTTTACCTCAGCTATAAAAGTACTATGATAGCTTTTTTTCCAAGCATATAATAATTAAAATATGTAGCAGAGATGTGTCGCTTACTTCTCAATATCTAGTATCTCCTCAAGACCACTATTTAATAATATATATCGATGAGCGACTTCATACTCATCGTCTTCCAACCATCATACTTTAGTAGTACTTGTAGGCTTGCCTCCCACATTGAAGATAGTGCAGATTATACTATTCGGTTCATCAACCCCACCGTCATCATTCCTCGGGGCTCTATTACGATTTTTTCTGACATGAGTATCAAAGTAGATGGAGCAGAAGTTTAAAACCTCCTCAATGATATATGCTTCGCATATCGAAGCTTCTACATGAGCCTTATTGACCACTTTCTTCTTTAGGTGATGTAGATACCTATAGATAATATATTAAATATTAGAATTATTTGAGTAAAGAAATTAATAGTACAAACTAATCAATTTATATCTCTCAAATGGATATATCCATCGATAATGGACCGGAGTACCGACACGTGCTTCGTATGCAAGATGAATCGGCAAATGCTCCATACTATCAAAAAAACTGGGGGATAGCACCCTTTCTAACTTGCACAATGTTAATACAATTTCTCCTCAAGTTCTATTAAAAGTTGCACTGTCAACTTGCTTGAACACAAATCTCTAAAGAATATAGATAATTCGGCCAACGGAGTCTATACTTGATGAGGCAACATCTCTCTCAGAGAAATAGGTAGTAACCTTTCCATAAACACATGACAATCATGATTCTTCATCCATGTCAGCTTGTGTTCGTTGAGATCGACACATCTTGCCAGATTTGACACGTAGCCGTCAGAAAATCTCAATTTTAAAATCTAGTTGCAATTATCATTTTTTTTCTCCCTACTCAATGTAAATGGTGCTGGAGGCTTGACCCAATTACCGTTTTTACTTCGTTTTAGATACAAATTTGAATGCCTGCAAATAATTTTCAAGTCATTTTTCTTGCTTTGAAATTATCTTTTATTTTTTTCTTGATATCCATCACCGTATTGAATATGTTGTTGAATACATTTTTTCGATATGCATAACATCAAGATTGTGTCTTATAAGATTTTCCTTCCAATAAGGTAAGTCCCAAAAGATACTTCGCTTCATCCAATTATGTCTTTGTCCAAACCCTTCAAAGTGAAGGGTCGATATCGGATCTTCCATCACAGTCGATAATCCATCTACCTCTTTCCAAATTTGGTATCCTGTCAGTCTCAACGGGGGCGAAGATAATTCATGTTTACCTGCTCTAAATCTATCTTTGTTCCTTCTCCACGAATGCAACGCAGGAAGGAACTGACGGTAACAATAAAAAAGTATGATTTTCTACCATTCTAGAGACGTAATGCCTTACTCTTTCCCATACATATCGGACAAAAGAAAGTATCATGAGTACTCCACTCCGATAACATCCCATATGCTGGAAAATTATTGATGGTCAACATGAGTATCGCTCTCATCTAAAAGTTCTGCTCCTTCGATATATCATATATCTGAACGCCGAACTGCCATAATTATTTTGACTCATCCACCAACGGCTGCAAGTAGATATCGATGTTCTTCTTTGGATTTTTTGGACCGGGTATGATAAGTGTCAAGAACATGTAAGGAGTCTTTACGCACATCCATGGTGGTAGATTGTAAGGAGTCAAAATTATCGGCCAACAAGAATACTGAGATCCCGATTGTCCGAAAGGAGTGAATCCATCAGAACATAAACCTAACCGGACATTCATGGGCTCCGCAAAAAATTTAGGATGACATCGATCAAAATGCTTTCATGCCTCTCCATCGAAAGGATGAGATAATTCTCCATCACCCATCTTTCGTTCTTTACTATGTCATGTCATGTGTTCTGTTGTATTTGTGGACATATACATCCTCTGCAGCCTCTTTGTAATTGACAAAAATTGCATGTACTTGTAGGGACGCAATCTTGCTCGGGTAGTTGACTTTTCTTTGCCCGAATTAGCTTGTACTGGTCCACGTGACAGAAAATATATCTATCTTTATCATTGTTCTCCTTGTAGTATAACATGCAACTGTTTCGACAATAATCTATCTTTTCGTAGCCTAATTCGAGTTTCTGTATCATCATCTTCGACTTGTAGAAGTTTTCAGGCAACTTCTTTGATCATTTTAGTAACAACTCTCTAACAAAATAAATTATCCAGTCGTAGCATTCCTGTGGAAAGTTAAAATCAGATTTGAGGTTCAACATCCACGTCACCACCGACATGACAGAATGAGAATCACAACCCAGGTATAACGGAGCATCGGCATTCTTGAACATATCATAGAATTTCTTCGCATCAGGATTCGGATCCTCCGGATCAAAACTTGGATCAACCATATTCGCCATATTTTGCGGTTGATATTCAAAGTTATCGCCGAGAGTAGACTCTTCTACCTCCGTATTGAAGGAGAAATGATATTGAGGAGTCAAAGGTTCTCCTTGAGTCGTCCACTCCTTGTAGTTCGGTACGAAATACTTCTTGTAGAGATGCTCCCTCACGAGATCCACCTCTTTGAATGGTATATTATGACATTTAACACAAGGGCTGTAAATCCCCTCACCCAAAATTAGGCCTAATTTGCTTAGATAGTAAAATTAGGGCTAGTTTGAACCAATTAGAATTAGAACACGATATTTATTTAATAATGAAATAATTTATATCGCGCACATTACCGTTGCTTCTATAATTGGAGCACCTCACTAGCCATTGCCTTCCAACAAACTTCACAACCTCATCCTAGACATGTCCGCCTACTATTCTGACCCTTGTGCAACTTCTAATATTGCTCTCTGGTGCTATATTTTAGTCGCACAATAAACGTCGCAGACGTTATTTATTAATTATAAATAATTTTCAATTTTGTACCCTTGTGCGTCCCAATCAAAATTGGGGACACAATCTTGACTGTTTGGTGCAAACCAAATTTTATTAATATTCTATATTGTACCCTCTATGCCCTGACACTTGTGCCCCACCTAATTTAATCCCATGTACTCCTAATTAATTCCAGAATATCGTGCGCGTTCGATTTAATTAACTAAATCCAATTTTTCGCCTTTGTGCAATTTTCCAATTATTAGGGGACTTTTACGCAAAAACACATTGAGGTGTCCCCACCATTGGACAATTCATGAAGAAATCCAGTTTTTCCTTTCACATAGATTTTTCCGTAATTTTTGGGATGTGCAACGCGCGCACATCGTCCCGTATATTTAAACCTATCCTTGCAATTAAACAATGCAAATTGTAGCCTCCCCACATCAACATGTAAGACCAAGGCCCACTCCAAGGAGAGTTGACCAAGCCCACATTGTCCTAGGTCAAACCCCCAAACCCAAACCTCATGTGTATATAAACAACTTTTCTTCCCTTTTTTCCTTATTTTCTAAATCACACCTAAACCCAAACCTAATTCCCAGCCAACCCCCATAACCGTACTGTTCATCCCCTCCACGTTTCCTCCTCCGCCACCGCTTCTTCTGGCATCAGTCCACCTCTACCCGCGCCGGAGTCGAACCGCCAGCCACCGGAGTGGTCGATCTCTCCTTCCCCGACTCTACCTCCTCCTCCTTCGCCTGAGCAAGACTCGGCCAACCCTACCACCATGGCCATCTCGACTTCAGCTGTAAACCCCCTGAATTTCCAAATTATTAAATCTTGGATTTTTCCCAATTTTCTGGAATTTTCTGTGAATCTTCTGTAATTAAAATCAAGGTTTTTGACTAATAAATGATTTTTTAAATGGCAATAAATAATATTAAAATATCATGAAAATAATATTTTTGGGTGTAAAATAGAAAACTGGACTTAGGGCAATTTTTCTGGATTTTTCTGGACCTCAGAACTATTTTTAAATGCCTAAAAACAATTTTTCTAATTAATTAATTATTAATTGATTATTTATTATTATTTATTTATTTTATTTCTATTTTTATTTTTATTTTTTTATTTTTTTTTTGGCCCGCGGCCCGTGGGCCGCTGCCCGGCCCGTAGCCCAACCCAGCCCGTCTCCTTCGCGGGTCGGGCGGGTCTGCCCAGACCCGTTAAGCCCCGAACCCGACCCGGCCTCCACCCCAGCCCCACGACCCGCTCAGCCCCGCGCGATTTACGGCGGAGCGCCGGCCACGTCGCCTGGCCGCCCGCGTCGCTCGGCCCCGCTCCGCGCGGCCAATCGCCCACGACCCCCGGCTGCCCCGCCACCTGGCCGCCTCCCTCGGACCCCACGACCACCGATCTCCCCTATATAAACCCCTCCGGCCCCCCTCACCGCCTCCGCCACCACGCCGCAGCCGCCTCGCTCCTCGCCGAGACCCCACCAGCTCCGCCCTAGGCCGCCAGCGCCTCCTCCTCCCGTCTCCGCCCTCCGGAGCCGCCCAGCAGCCGCCCTCCGGTCGACCCCACCGCAGCAGCAGCACAGCAGCCGCCGCAGCCGCCGCTGCCGGCCGCCCTAGGCCGCCGCCGACCCGCCAGAAGCTTCGCCCCGCTCCGGCGAACCTTCCCCGGCCCCTCCGGCGTATCTCCGGCCGCCCTCCGCCGCGTGCCGCCGTTCCCGACGAAAACCCTAACCCTAGCCCTAATTTGGATTCCGTGTCGGACACGACACGGACACGTCTCGACCCTGATTTTCGGGTCCCCTTCAGGTATGTGTAACTTTCGTCTCGTAGCTCCTTTTTCGATTCCGCAAATTGCGTTGTGAAGCCTGTATGACCCTCTCGGTGTCCGGACAAACTGTTCGGGGCACCGCGTCCTGTGATGATCGCACACCGCGATCCAAAAACAGGAAAAAACCAGACCCTGTTTCACCCCGGAACCGAGTACGCCCCGCCAAACGGGACGACTTGGTCGCGCACGGTCTTCACAGATACATGCGCAGCGTCGATACGGACGTGTGAGACTTCGCGGAAGCTGATTCGGGTGTGCGTGTACACCGGAATCAACGCGTATCCGCGGACATCGTCCCGTATCCGCAATTTCTGTAATTCACCATAACTTCTTGTACACTTGTCAGATCGAGACGAAACTTGCGCCATCGGACTCGTAGCGATACGCTGGTCCTGTGGGTCAAGTTTGGTTCGATTCTGAGAACGTTGACGAAATCGCGTGTCGCGGGCCCCACAGGCCCCGCTCGACGGGCGATTTTGTGTTCGGCTCATCGGAATCCAAATCTGGAAGTTCCGTTGGGTTCGTATCAGCGTTCCTGACCTGTTGACACTAAGTTTGGTGAATTTGGAGACCTTTGACCCGGACACGTTTTTCGGTGCAAAGCGGGCCCAACGGCGGACCCCGTTTTGACCCGAAACTGCCGTTTTTGCCCTTGTCTCCAAATTAGACCCAAGGACAGGCGTTTCCATCTATTTGATATCTTCTGAGCGTGATGGTAATGTCTATTTTCAGCTTTTGGACTCATCTGTGGAAATTTCCCCCAAGAACCAAGTTAAACAGATCCAAACAACAGGCAAGTACCTGCACTTCAAGTTAAATCTAATTATATTGTGATAAATAAATTCCTGCTTTTCTAGTACCCTTGATGATTACACCTAGTGTCAGAAATGCTGGATTTTCATGTCTTGGATATATTAGTCCATGTCTTGTTATCATGTCGGGTGGGAGAATACTGAAAGGCATGTAGTTTACCCTTCCCCTTGTCGTGAATAATAGCTGTTGGTACACGACTGTCCATCAGCCGGATCTCGATTATTCGTGAATAATAGCCGTGTATGACGGCCGGATTAGCCTTATAAACCCCTACATGCCAACTAAGTATTCTAAAAACAAACACAAGTTTCATACAGATAGTTTCTAGTCATGTTATGTTTCTTGCTGATTGTAGTAGTTTCATTTCCTGCTCATTTACTTCTATTCTCTCATATTCCTGTTTATAGTTGTGACTCTGAGATATTGACAATCTTTTATGCAATTTCCTTAACATGATATTCAATATTTAATTGTCATAAATATTTAGTTTAACCTTGCTGTGCACTGTGTACTTCGCTCCTTTCCTGACTGGATCTGTTGATTTTAGGCGACGATGAGGATCTTGCCCCTACTTATTATGGTCCCTATGAGGGGACAGATGATACTTATGAAGAACCAGAACCCACCCAGGAGACCCCTGCTGCTGAGTAGCTAGTTTTAGCTATCTTTTATTCTGTTTTCTATCTTATTTAATCGGGTTTGTCCCCGATTTCATTTGGAATTTCTGTATTAAACATTTGAATTGCTGTCACATTTATTTCAGTTTGCAAATCTTAAGTTTCATTCTCATTATTATCTCGCCTATGTTAATTGTGATTGAGTTAGTTTAGTTTAGATGGATTGACCTAGACAGCGTACTACCGCCGACTCTGCGGCGTAGGCTGGACGTACCCACGTACTCGTGCCCGAACTTCCGGGTGCGGGTCGTGACATCAGCACTCAGCCCCTCGCCAGAGTCGTTCCCCTCCGCCTGTGCACCGTCTCCTTCCTCGCCAATCGATCGACTGAGACCCACCGGAGCCACCACATCACCCGCATCACCACCACCAACCACCTCGTCCATGTCTTCCCGCGACCTGCTGCTGAACTTCCCCCCCCCTCGCAGCGCCGAGCAACAACCACGACACCCAGCCGAAGCGGATCTCGACCTCGATCACTGCTAAACTTGGTGGGGACTCCATCATTCCTCCGCCTCGCCTGGGTCTGACCGGAGTAGATCACGGACTGCCTCCTCCCCCGACCAAACAACTGGACCACCTTTCCTACCTGTGTGCCTGCCCTCCTCTGGCTGGATACCCTTCCCTCGCTGGCCGGAGTCAGCAGTCACCACCACCATTAACATGTAGTGCCACCCCATCACCGGTGCCGTACCTCCCTGCTCCCTGGCTTCGCCACAACTCGTCGGAGAAGCTCCCCTGGCCGGGCCTCCTCCGGGCAACACCATCACCACCATGGACATTGCACCATCATCATCATCTCGATTCATCATCATCACTTCCTCGTCAACTTATCATCGACAATTCATCATCCCATTATCATCATCGCATCTTCATCATCATCGCATCGTCCTCATCTCACCATCATCACTTTATCATCATCATCCCATCATCATCGTCGTTGTCGTCATCTCACTATCATTTCATCATCATCATCGTATCAGCAGCCCTCAACCCCATCATCATTCTCAATATAAACATCTCATCCTCACTACCAACCCCAACCCTAATCACTTATTTGTGGTCCTCATTACCACCATCGTCGTCATAGTCGTTGCCATCGTCATCATCATCGTCAACCATACCATCGTACCCGTACATGTACTCCGAGGTATGAACCTGTCTGTCTTCTCCTTTATGTATGTTCGTGTGTATGCCATTAGGACAGGCGTATTGCTCATGACTGCTAACTGATATCGGACCCTGAGTCGGTGAACCCAGTGCTGCGTACACGAACTCGTACTCGTACGCGTATATTATTCAGTTTAATATTTATATATATATATTTATTATATGCATACTATTAAACTTGGTATACATAAAATTATTGGATGATATATATATATGGTATATATGTATATTATAATTAAGTATAAGCTAATAATAATTATGACTATATATATTTGGACTGTATGACCCTAGGACACCGTGGACGGTCCCGTATTTACCCATGACCCTGTTGACCCTAAGAACAATGTTGGTGTCTGCCTTGTGTACACCGACGTACTGGCGAGACCGTGTTAGTTAACTGACTAATTTTGTACAGCACTTGAAGATGAGACCCTGCGTAATTCAACGCGTAATTTACCATGTTAGATGACTAGTGTTACCCCTAGTATACCCCCTGAGTCCAGTATAAATATTGTTGTGTGTGCACTAGTGTAATGACTAATGATTTTATTGTATTATATTATATCTACATAGGATATTGGATTTATTCTGCGCGACTTCTGGAGCAGGTTATTGGTACATCGCAACTTTCTTTCCAGGCAAGTATACCTTGCCATTGTACTGTTATTCATATTATATATGTTGCATGCATCTTTATTTTCTGTCTTTAGTTCATAAATTTTAACTGTTATATAAAATGCGCGCGATGGTGTCGTCGCGATATATTTTTATTTATGTATTTGCATTGACCTTGTTCATGAGCCTACCCCATTATCATGTAGCATCATTAGGTTCATTGGCCGTGACACAGTTGTTACACGAGTGTGAGCCTCATATAGAGATCACGGACTTACGTGCAGGTTGGCCTCCTGTACGTGTGGGCCGTACATTAGGAATAACTGTCGTTGGAAACTTTGCATGCTAGTAGACTTGGCAGTTATTAGAGGTATTATCGTGTCATGGATGTGACATGCTTAGAGCATGGGGTGGGGAGAACAACAAGTAAGGCGTGTGGGCTCCGTTGCACTTTCCTTGTGTAACCCGTACGCTCCGCCGGAGATGCGCGGTCATGATGACCACTATATATTATATATTATCAGGCGGGCCTGTCACGACCCGCACTCAGAAATTCGGGTACGAGTACGTGGGTACGTCCAGCCTACGCCGCAGAGTCGGCAGTAGTACGCTGTCTATGTCATATCCACAGATAAATAAATCTAGCTCATTCACATAATAATGAAATAGGCAAAGGTAATAACAGAAAAAGGAATGCTAAGATTTCAAATGAATAAATGTGACAACAGATCAAAATGTTTATTACAGAATCAGAAGTTAAATCGGGGACAAATTCGATTACTAAGATAAAAGAAAATAAATAAATAGCTACTGCTAACTACTCCGCAGAAGTAGTCTCCTGGGTGGGAACTGGCTCCTCAAATGTGTCATCTGTTCCCTCATAGGGGCCATAATAGGTAGGGGCAAGGTCCTCATCATCGTCTAAATCAACGGATCCAGTCAGGAAAGGAGCAAAGTACACAATGCACAACAAGATTAAACTAAATATTTATGACAATTAGAAAAGAAACTGACTAAGTATCATATTGAGAATATGCATAAAAGAAGCAATAATAACTAAGAGTTAATGCTATAAACAGGAATATGAGTAAACAGGAATAATATGAGACAGGAAATGAAACTACAATAAGACAACAGGAACTGCAACAAGACAAGAAGCTATGTGTGTGAACTTGTGTTTATTTTAGAATACATAATTGGCATGTAGGAGTTTATAAGGCTAATCCGGCCATCATAGACGGCTATTAAACATGAATAATCGAGATTCGACTGAGGGTACAGTCGCGTACCAACAGCTATTAGTCACGGCAGGGGGAAGGGTAAATTATATGCCTTCTAGTATTCTCCCACCCGACACGAAAAACAAGACATGAACTCCAGTATTCAAGACATGAAATCCAGTATTCTAACACTACGTGTAATCATCAATGGTACTAGTAAAGCAGGGAATTAATTATCACAATATAAAGATTAAACTTTGAAGTGCAGGTACTTGCCTGATGTTTGAATCCAATTATAGTTTGTATCTCGGGGAAATTTCCAGAAATATCTCCGGATGCTGAAATAAACATTAACAACATGCTCAGAAGATATCAAATAGCTAGAAATGCCTGTCCTTGGGTCCAATTTGGAGACAAGGGCAAAAACGGCAGTTTCGGGTCAAAACGGGGTCCGCATATGGGCCCGCTTTGCACCGAAAAACGTATCAGGGTCATAGGTCTCCAATTTCACCAAACTTAGTGTCAACAGGTCAGGAACGATGATACGAACCCAATGGAACTTCCAGAATTGGATTCCGATGAGCCGATCACAAAATCGCCTGTCGAGCGGGGCCTATGGGGCCCACGACACGTGATTTCGTCAACGTTCTCAGAATCGAACCAAACTTGGGTCACAAGACCAGCGTATGGCTACGAGTCCGATGGCGCAAGTTTCGTTTCGATCCGACGTGTGTACAGGAAGTTAGGGCGAGAAACAGAAAAGGCGGATACGGGACGGTGTTCGCGGATACGCGTTGATCCCGGTGTGCACGCACACCCGAATCGACTTTCGCAAAATCCCACACGTCCGTATCAACGCTGCGCACGTATCTGTGAAGATCGCACGCGACCAAGTCGTCCCGTTTGGCGGGGCGTACCCAGTTCCGGGGTGAATCGGGTCGATGTTTTTTCTGTTTTTGGATCGCGGTGTGCGATCACCACAGGACGCGATGCCCCAAGCGGTTTATCCGGACACCGAGAGGGTCATACAGGCTTCGCAACGCAATTTACGGAATTGAAAACAGGGCAGCGAGGAGAAAGATATGAGTACCTGAACAGGGCTCAGAAACTCGAAAATTCTCGTGTCCGTGTCGTGTCCGACATGTGTCGACACGATTGGGGGAAAAATTAGGGTTAGGGTTTGGTTTTGGAGCTCCGGCGAGGGGAGCCGGCCGGAGGTGGGCTGGGGCGGCGCCGTGCTAGCCGGAGACGGCGTCGCCGGGGGCTCAGGGCGCGGCTGGTGGCCGAAGGCGCGCTTGGAGGCGGGCGGAGGCCTCCGGTGACGGCTCGAGGCTGCTGCTGCTGGTGTCCGCTGTTGCTGGACGCCGGAGGCGGTGGAGGAAGGAGGAGGAGAGGGGAACGGCAGGGGCTGCAGCGGGCAGTGTCGACGGAGCGGCACGGCGGCGGCGTTAGGGTTCAGGTGGGGTTCGTGGTGGCCGGAGGGAAGAAGGGGAGGGGTTTATAGGGCAGGGTGGCCGGTGGGTTAGGCGGAGGAGGCGGAGGGGAGAGGAGGTCGTGGGGTGAGGCACGGCGGAGCGGAGCGAGGCGTGGCCGGAGGCGCAGGCGCAGGCGGCGGAAGCGGCGCCGGACGCAGGGGGAGAACGGGTCAGGGGGAGAGTGGGGTGCGGGTTGCGGTTGCGGGTGCGGGTCGGGTTCGGGCAGACCCAACCCGACCCGATAGGATGCTGGGCCAAAATGGGCCGGGCTGAGGATTGGGCTGGGCCGGGTAAAAATATAATGAAATAATAATAATAATAATAATAATAATAATAATAATATTAATAATAAATAATAATTAATTAATCAATTAAATAAATAAATAGTTTTAGGTGATTTAAAAATAGGTCCGGGGCCCGATAAATTCCAGAAAAATTACCCTAAGTCCAATTTTCCATTTTACACTCAAAAATATTATTTCCACAATATTTTAATATTATTTATTAACAATTAAAAATTATTTAATAATTAAAACCCTGATTTAATTACAGAAAAATCCCAGAAAATTCTAAAAAATTATAAAAAATTCTAATTTAAAAATTCTTGCAAAATCGGGGGTTTACAATCTACCCAACTTATAAAAATTTTGTCCTCGAAATTTAAAATTAAGTCATAATCTGTTAACCCTTCATGTATATAAAGCAAGTCAATCGCAATCTCCTGGCGATAATTAAAATCCTAATCTTGTCTACTGCAATCACTTCAAGGTTAAGATGACTACTGTTCTACTCAAAATACAACCTATGGTTATCACTTCTTACTTTCTCAAATTACCCTCAGGTAAATTTTAGATTAAGTCCATATAACATCTTCAAGATTTGCATACGCTTATGAATTTGCCTCACGATTCTAACTATCATAAATTCCTCTTGAAGTGATTCGAGTCCAATAGTATTCCCACTCACAATTGTATGCTTCAACCCTTTTAAATTCCATTCACGTTCTCAATATTCCAACTAGGTGGTCCAACCATCAAATTTTAATTCTTAATTCAAATCATCAAATTAAAAAATAATTTTAAATGTAGTTCAGCATGTTCAAGTCTGAATTATATATCCTCTAGATTCAAATTGATGATTTTACCTTCATTATTTAAAATTTAAATCATGTACCTAAGGTACAACTATTGGGTCCTCGATATCAATTCATTAATCATCTTAGTCACTCCTCTAATTTTCAAAATTAGAATGGCTTGAGCCTCTTCCAATCTAACAATCTAAAAGAAATTCCTCTCAAGTTGACAATGCACTGCTACCCAACTTAGATTTTTACCCATCCATCACAGAAGGCTATATACCTTAAGAAAATATTTCTTAATATGGTTACTCATGTCATTCAATCCTCGAAACTTCAACGCCGATCGTATCACATATGATATGTCCTTAATTTCGAAAGAATAATCCTCAAGTATGTGATCGGTCTATGGGACATATCTAGTACTATCTATGTATCAAACTTATACCAAGCACGAGATTTTGTCTTTCCGAAATAAGGGAAGGCGAAGATCAATAATAAAGAGTTCAAGGGTGAAGTGATAGAACAGAAGTATCGGAATCAAGGCGTTTAAAGAATTCAAGTGGGACTTGTCAAGTAGTTGTGGATTGAATCCTATCTTGTTAATTCCTATTCACATGCTCGTATTAATACAGTTATGCTCAGACATGTCTAGGGCAGGTATACTAGTCAACTGTAGATCTCAATCCACGTAAAGTAGTACGAAGGGCGAATCAAAATGCACTAAGGCTGATCAGACCGTAATACACTGATTCTGAATAGACAATTGTATTAGTGTGTCGACCCACTAATACATATGTCATGAACAAGCTTGATAAAAGGATAAGCTTGCAAAACTAGGCTATACTAGCAGCATAAGTCAAGGAGCAACGAATATAAGTACGCTAGATGATGATGAAAGGAGGTACAAATTATCTAAGTACACAAAACAACCTACAATAAGCACAATAACAAAAGATTCTACTACAGTTATCAAATATAAGACATACCAGGTTATTAGCAAGTTCAAGATTACTAGGTTGGGGCTGAGGTCACGAACCAATAGGCACGAGCTAAACAATACTAGGAACGGTATCTACAAATCACTTACGCGCATTAGCTGCTCCAAGAGTCTGCGCGTTCTCCACGGTCATGCTGGTAGAGCATCTCGTGGTGATCTTGTAGGAACCTCGTCGCTTGCTGGTAGATCCTTTACTCTGAATCCAAAATAAACGATAAGAGGCGCACAGGAATCAAGGCAGGATGTAAGTCAAGGAATTAATTCGAATCCGAGATAGATGTCAAGAACGATTCAAGCAAGTGGATGAGATCCTAAAACTTAGCATATTTCTATTGCAAGCATGTTCGGTCCCTGAGTTGAAACCGAACAACTTAGTCGCTGACCTGTATGGGCCACCAACAAAATGTGTCACGACCCACACCCAAAAATTTGGGCACGAGTACGTGGGTACGTCCAGCCTACGCCGCAGAGTCGGCGGTAGTACGCTGTCTAGGTCATATCCACAGATAAATAAATCTAGCTCATTCACATAATAATGAAATAGGCAAAGGTAATAACAGGAAAAGGAATGCTAAGATTTCAAATAAATAAATGTGACAACAGATCAAAATGTTTATTACAGAATCAGAAGTTAAATCGGGGACAAACCCGATTACTAAGATGAAAGAAAATAAATAAATAAATAGCTACTGCTAACTACTCCGCAGAAGTAGTCTCCTGGGTGGGAACTGGCTCCTCAAATATGTCATATGTTCCCTCATAGGGGCCATAATAGGTAGGGGCAAGGTCCTCATCATCGCCTAAATCAACGGATCCAGTCAGGAAAGGAGCAAAGTACACAATGCACAACAAGATTAAACTAAATATTTATGACAATTAGAAAAGAAACTGACTAAGTATCATATTGAGAATATGCATAAAAAAAGCAACAATAACTAAGAGTTAATGCTATAAATAGGAATATGAGTAAACAGGAATAATATGAGACAGGAAATGAAACTACAATAAGACAACAGGAACTGCAACAAGACAAGAAGCTATGTGTGTGAACTTGTATTTATTTTAGAATACATAGTTGGCATGTAGGGGTTTATAAGGCTAATCCGGCCGTCATAGACGGCTATTAAACATGAATAATCAAGATCCGGCTGAGGGTACAGTCGCGTACCAACAGCTATTAGTCACGGCAGGGGGAAGGGTAAACTATATGCCTTCTAGTATTCTTTCACCCGACACAAAAAATAAGACATGAACTCCAGTATTCAAGACATAAAATCCAGTATTCTAACACTACGTGTAATCATCAATGGTACTAGTAAAGCAGGGAATTAATTATCATAATATAAAGATTAAACTTTGAAGTGCAGGTACTTGCCTGATGTTTGGATCCAATTATAGTTTGTATCTCGGGGAAATTTTCAGAAATATCTTCGAATGCTGAAATAAATATTACCAACATGCTCAGAAGATATCAAATAGCTAGAAACGCCTGTCCTTGGGTCCAATTTGGAGATAAGGGCAAAAATGGCAGTTTCGGGTCAAAACGGGGTCCGCTTTGCACCGAAAAATGTGTCAGGATCAAAGGTCTTCAATTTCACCAAACTTAATGTCAACAGGTCAGGAACGATGATATGAACCCAACGGAACTTCCATAATTGGATTCCGATGAGCCGATCACAAAATCGCCCGTCGAGCGGAGCCAGTAGGGCCCACGACACACGATTTCGTCAACGTTCTCAGAATCGAACCAAACTTGGGTCACAAGACCAGTGTATGGCTACGAGTCCGATAGCACAAGTTTCGTTTTGATCCGACGTGTGTACAGGAAGTTAGGGCAAGAAAAAGAAAAGGCGGATACGGGGCGGTGTCCGCGGATACGCGTTGATCCCGGTGTGCACGCACACCCGAATCGACTTCCGTGAAATTCCACACGTCCGTATCAACGCTGCGCACGTATCTGTGAAGACCGCGCGCGACCAAGTCGTCCCGTTTTGCGGGGCGTATCCAGTTCTTGGGTGAATCGGGTCGATGTTTTTCCTATTTTTGGATCGCGGTGTGCGATCACCACAGGACGCGATGCCCCGAGCGGTTTATCCGGGCACCGAGAGGGTCATACAGGCTTCGCAACGTAATTTTCAGAATTGAAAATGGGACAGCGAGGAGAAAGATATGAGTACCTGAACAGGGCTCAGAAACCCAGAAATTCTCATGTCCGTGTCGTGTCCGACACGTGTCGACACGATTGGGGGAAAAATTAGGGTTAGGGTTTGGTTTTGGAGCTCCGGCAAGGGGAGCCGGCCGGAGGTGGGCTGGGGCGGCGCTGTGCTGGCCGGAGACGGCGTCGCCGGGGGCTCGGGGCCCGGCTGGTGGCCGGAGGCGCGCTGGGAGGCGGGCGGAGGCCTCTGGTGACGGCTCGAGGCTGCTGCTGCTGGTGTTCGCTGCTGCTGGATGCCGGAGGCGGTGGAGGAAGGAGGAGAAGAGGGGAACTGCAGGGGCTGCAGCGGGCGGCGTCGGTGGAGCGGCACGGCGGCGGCGTTAGGGTTCAGGTGGGGTTCGTGGTGGCCGGAGGGGAGAAGGGGAGGGGTTTATAGGGCAGGGTGGCCGGTGGGTTAGGCGGAGGAGGCGGAGGGGAGAGGAGGTTGTGGGGTGAGGTGCGGCGGAGCGGAGCGAGGCGTGGCCGGAGGCGCAGGCGCAGGCGGCGGAAGCGACGCCGGACGCGGGGGGGAGAACGGGTCAGGGGGAGAGTGGGGTGTGGGGTGCGGGTTGCGGGTGTGGGTCGGGTTCGGGCAGACCCGACCCGACCCGATAGGGTGCTGGGCCGAAATGGGCCGGGCTGAGGATTGGGCTGGGCCGAGTAAAAATATAATGAAAAAATAATAATAATTATAATAATAATAATAATAATAATAATAATAATAATAATAAATAATAATAACTAATTAATCAATTAAATAAACAAATAGTTTTAGGTGATTTAAAAATAGGTCCGGGGTCCGATAAATTCCAGGAAAATTACCCTAAGTCCAGTTTTCTATTTTACACTCAAAAATATTATTTCTATAATATTTTAATATTATTTATTAATAATTAAAAATCATTTAATAATTAAAACCCTGATTTTAGTTACAGAAAAATCCCAGAAAATTCTAGAAAATTGTAAAAATCCCAATTTAAAAATTCTTGCAAAATCGGGGGTTTACAGGGCCTCCGCCGTTCAAAAGACGACGTGCCTTTGTAGGCCCCTGGATCTCCAAGAGAACCATGCCAATCCCATTTTAGCCAGATAGCCCACGCGTTGGAAAAGTTATTCTTAACTGCATTCACTTAGATGGTTAGGCGACCCCATTGGATATTTATTTCAGTACTTTATTGGCATATATTTAAGTATCTTGTTATGACCTTCTGAGGACCTGGTCCCCTGCCAGGTGTATCTGTTCTTGAGTATTCGCAGGAGCGCAGATTCAGATGGTTACTTATGTTTCGAGGATGTCTTCTCTTCGAGCCCGTGGTTGATAGCTGGTATTCTTATAATTTGTTTATGGTGTTGTACTCATATTGTATTTGCTCTTATATTCGAGTTGGTAGTGGATTTGTTTCCGTCCAACTATTATTCTTAGATACTTCTTATTGAGATCTAGTTCCATAGATATTGGTTATTTAATTATATTTGATTTTGGTGGATGAGATTTAGATTTTACCCTGTGACTTGTATTATATTTTATACCACTTGTGGATTTGATATTCATATTACAGCATACATATGGATTTGGTTTCCATATATTGGAGTTGCCATATCCATGCGGCTGGCATGCTTACGTATCCTAGTCCTACGTATTTTTGGGACTGGGACGTGACATATTTTTGTAGTGGCCCATGCAGGTCGAGAGCATATTGTCTCGGTTACGTTACTGTACCGAACAAGCCTGCACCTAGGATTAGAATATAGGATCTCATCCACAATTGACTATGATTACTTTTCTTCCAATCCGTTCTATCTAAATAAATACATCCTGCTTGATTCATGTGCTTCCCTAATAGTTCTTTGAGCATAGCCTTCTCCTAGAATATAGAAGTCCCTATTGTTAGATGATAAATAAGGTAACCTTCCTATTAAGAGTACAACTAGAGTGCTGACACACCACTAAGTTTAGAATATCAAGTGAACCCTAGAATTCCTTATCTATAGAATGGTTTACCATTACCCCTTGATGTATTATGAAGACTTGAGAGTAGTATAGACACTACTAGAGTTAGTTAAAAGTTTTACCATAATGTTTGACCCTAGTATTGAGGAACCAATAGAAAACCAAAATTGAATATTAGGACTGAACCTAACCTTCATAGTTAGATAGTATTGGAGAACTATAAACTTAGATCATTGTCTTATTATTAGTAAACATCACCTTAGGAAGCCAAGAGGAGTGAATGTAATGTTTTTCTCAATCATATCCCGAACACAGAAGAGTAGCATCCCACCTATTCTTAGAAAACCATGATGCTATCTAGAGTCCTCCATTTAATTTCATATATTTGTTCCTCTGAAACCCTATCGTTCGCTATTTGTGCGACGACTAATCATGTTTTCTCTTCTTCATCTTTTAAACTCGTGCCACCTGCCACCTCTGATCATAGACCAAGTGATTATACTCTACGATAGGATATATAGTTTGCTATAGTCATAGTTGTAATCTTGAATTTTGAATTATGTACCTTGTAGCTAGAACCTGATAGTTGAGTTGTTCAATTAGATTATGATGATTACCCCTAGTTGTAGACCACATAATTTGTACCCCCACCTCGATACAAGTTAGATCCCTTTCCCCTTAACGGCTAGTAACTTTTCTATCCCTACGATTGACACCTGTTCTATGAGCACTATGATTAAGACTTAAGGTGACCCTTACCTATATAATGCAATAGGAGACCCTAATAAGTACCAAGATCTTTCCTCATATACCCTAATAAGAGTTTCTGTTCTATGTACATGTGCAAGGTTATTTTTGTAGGATCCTCTTAAGACTGTCACAGTACTAGTTTGATTCTTTTAAGTTGGGTAGTATGTCTCACAACCTAGTATCACATAGTCCACCTGACCCATCGAGATAGTATAACTGAATAACATTAATTGTATGCTAGCATTAGACGACAACGTTTATTCAGACGGTAGAATTTAGAGGTCCATGCCCTATTTGGACGACTAGCGACTTAGACAAGGAGGTTGTATGATAACTGTAGAGATTGTAGAGTCTTTTGTTATTATTGCTTATGTTGTTTTTGTTTTTGTTTTTGCAAACTTGAATTATTTTGTAACTTCTCTCATCATAATCCAGCGTTATATTTTCTGTGCTACCTCGAATTATGCTGCTATTATAGCCTAGTTTTTGTAAGCTTATTCTTTATCGAGCTTGATCATGACACATGTATTATTGGAGCGCTACAATAATACATTTCAGAATCAGTATATTAGGGTCTAGCTAACCTTAGTGCGCTTGATTCGCCCCTCGTAATACTACTTTATGTGGATTGAAATATGTAGTGATTAGTAGACGAATATACTTGCCCTAGACATGTCTGACATATCGTATCGGTTACATGACTGTACTAATACGAGCATGCGAACAAAGAATCACCAAAATAGGATTTCAATCCATAACTGCTTTGACAATTCTCATTTGAATTCTTTAAACGCCTTGATCCCGATACTTCTATCCTATTACCTCTCCCTTAAACTCTTTTATTATTGATCTCCGTCTTCCCTTATTTCGGAAAGACGAAACCTCGTGCTTAGTATAAATTTGATATACATATAGTACTAGATATACCCCATAGGCCAATCGCATTGTTTGGTGACTATCTTTTATAAATGACTAAGAGAATATCATAGATGATATGGTTGAGGATTAAATAACATGATTAAATAATTTGGGGCATAGCTTTCTTAGATGCATAGCCTTAGATGATAGATGGATAAATTCTAAGTTGGGTAGAAACTGCAATGTTAACTCAAGGAGAATTCTTTAGACTGCAATCAAGTGAGGTTAGATAGAGAAACCCTACCCTAGTTTAATTTTGAGGACGAAATTATTTTCAGTTGGGTAGATTGTAAACCTCCTCACCCAAAATTAGGCCTAATTTGCTTAGATAGTAAAATTAGGGCTAGTTTGAACCAATTAGAATTAGAACACGGCATTTATTTAATTATAAAATAATTTATATCGCGTAGCGCACATTACCGTTGCTTCTATAATTGGAGCACCTCACTAGCCATTGCCTTCCAACAAACTTCACAACCTCATCCTAGACATGCCCGCCTACTATTCTGACCCTTGTGCAACTTCTAATATTGCTCTCTGGTGCTATATTTTAGCCGCACAATAAACGTCGCAGACATTATTTATTAATTATAAATAATTTTTAATTTTGTACCCTTGTGCGTCCCAATCGAAATTGGGGACACAATCTTGACCGTTTTATACAAACCGAATTTTATTAATATTCTACACTGTACCCTCTACGTCCTGACACTTGTGTCCCACCTAATTTAATCCCATGTACTCCTAATCAATTCCATAACATCGTGCGCGTTCGATTTAATTAACTAAATCCAATTTTCTGCCTTTGTGCAATTTTCCAATTGTTGGGGGACTTTTATGCAAAAATATATTGAGGTGTCCCCACCATTGGATAATTCATGAAGAAACCCAGTTTTCTCCTTCACATAGATTTTTCCGTAATTTTTGGGATGTGCAACGCGCACACATCGCCCCGTATATTTAAACCAATCCTTGCAATTAAACAATGCAAATTGTAGCCTCCCCACATCATCATGTAAGACCAAGGCCCACTCCAAGGAGAGTTGACCAAGCCCACATTGTCCTAGGTCAAACCCCCAAACCCAAACCACATGTGTATATAAACAACTTTTTTTCCCTTTTTCCTTATTTTCTAAATCACACCTAAACCCAAACCTAATTCCCAACCGACCCCCATAACCGTACTGTTCATCCCCTCCACGTTTCCTCCTCCGCCATCGCTTCTTCTGGCATCAGTCCACCTCCACCCGCGCCGGAGTCGAACCGCCAGCCGCCGGAGTGGCCGATCTTTCCTTCCCCGACTCTACCTCCTCCTCCTTCGCCTGAGCAAGACTCGGCCAACCCCACCACCATGGCTATCTCGACTTCAGCACTCAGCCCCTCGCCGGAGTCGTTCCCCTCCGCCTGTGCACTGTCTCCTTCCTCGCCAACCGATCGACTGAGACCCACCGGAGCCACCACATCACCCGCATCACCACCGCCACCACCTCGTCCATGTCTTCCTGCGAGCTGCTGCTGAACTCCCCCCCCCTCCCCCCCGCAGCGCCGAGCAGCAACCACGACGCCCAGCCGGAGCGGATCTCGACCTCGATCACTGCTAAACTTGCTGGGGACTCCACCGTTCCTCCGCCTCGCCTGGGTCTGACCGGAGCAGATCACGGACTGCCTCCTCCCCCGACCAAACAACTGGACCACCTTTCCTCCCTGTGTGCCTGCCCTCCTCTGGCCGGACATCCTTCCCTCGCTGGCCGGAGTCAGCAGTCACCACCACCATTAACATGTAGTGCCACCCCATCACCGGTGCCGTACCTCCCTGCTCCCTGGCTTCGCCGTGACTCGCCGGAGAAGCTCCCCTGGCTGGGCCTCCTCCGGGCAACACCATCACCACCATGGACATTGCACCTTCATCATCATCTCGATTCATCATCATCACTTCCTCGTCAACTCATCATCGACAACTCATCATCCCATTATCATCATCGCATCTTCATCATCATCTCATCATCCTCATCTCACCATCATCACTTCAGCATCGCATCTTCATCATCATCGCATCGTCCTTATCTCACCATCATCACTTCATCATCGCATCTTCATCATCATCGCATCGTCCTTATCTCAACATCATCACTTTATCATCATCATCCCATCATCATCGTCGTTGTTGTCATCTCACCATCATTTCATCATCATCATCGTATCAGCAGCCCTCAACCCCATCATCATTCTCAACATAAACATCTCATCCTCACTACCAACCCCAACCCTAATCACTTATTTGTGGTCCTCATTACCACCATCGTCGTCATAGTCGTTGCCATCGTCATCATCATCGTCAACCTCACCATCATACTAGTGCACGTACTCCGAGGTATGAACCTGTCTGTCTTCTCCTTTATGTATGTTCGTGTGTATGCCATTAGGACAGGCGTATTGCTCATGACTGCTAACTGATATCGGACCCTGAGTCGGTGAACCCAGTGCTGCGTACACGAACTCGTACTCGTACGCATATATTATTCAGTTTGATATTTATATATATATATTTATTATATGCATACTATTCAACTTGGTATACATAAAATTATTGGATGATATATATATGGTATATATTTATATTGTAATTAAGTATATGCTAATAATAATTATGACTATATATATTTGGACTGTACGACCCTAGGACACCGTGGACGGTCCCGTATTTACCCATGACCCTGTTGACCCTAAGAACAATGTTGGTGTCTGCCTTGTGTACACCGACGTACTGGCGAGACCGTGTTAGTTAACTGACTGATTTTATACAGCACTTGAAGATGAGACCCCGCGTAATTCAATGCGTAATTTACCATGTTAGATGACTAGTGTTACCCCTAGTATACCCCCTGAGTCCAGTGTAAATATTATTATGTATGCACTAGTGTAATGACTAATAATTTTATTGTATTATATTATATCTACATAGAATATTGGATTTATTCTACGCGACTTCTGGAGCAGGTTATTGGTACATCGCAGCTTTCTTGCCAGGCAAGTATACCTTGCCATTGTACTGTTATTCATATTCCATATGTTCCATGCATCTTTATTTTCTGTCTTTAGTTCATATATTTTAACTGTTATATAAAATGCGCGCGATGATGTCGTCGCGATATATTTTTATTTATGTATTTGCATTGACCTTGTTCATGAGCCTACCCCATTATCATGTATCATCATTAGGTTACAGACTTACATGCAGGTTGGCCTCCTGTACGTGTGGGTCGTGCGTTAGGAATAACTGTCGTTAGAAACTTGGCATGCTAGTAGACTTGGCAGTTATTAGAGGTATTATCGTGTCATGGATGTGACATGCTTAGAGCATGGGGTGGGGAGAACAACAAGTAAGGCATGTGGGCTCCGTTATACTTTTCTTGTGTAACCCGTACGCTCCGCCGGAGATGCACGGTCATGATGACCACTATATATTATATATTATCAGGCGGGCCTCCGCCGTTCAAAAGACGACGTGCCTTTGTAGGCCCCTGGATCTCCAAGAGAACCATGCCAATCCCATTTTAGCCAGATAGCCCAAGCGTTGGGAAAGTTGTTCTTAACTGCATTCACTTAGATGGTTAGGCGACCCCATTGGATATTTATTTCAGTACTTTATTGGCATGTGTTTAAGTATCTTGTTATGACCCTCTGAGGACCTGGTCCCCTGCCAAGTGTATCTGTTCTTGAGTATTCGTAGGAGCGCAGATTCAGATGGTTACTTATGTTTCGAGGATGTCTTCTCTTCGAGCCCGTGGTTGATAGCTGGTATTCTTATATTTTGTTTATGGTGTTGTACTCATATTGTATTTGCTCTTATATTCGAGTTGGTAGTGGATTTGTTTCCATCCAACTATCATCCTTAGATACTTCTTATTGAGATCTAGTTCCATAGATATTTGTTGTTTAATTATATTTGATTTTAGTGGATGAGATTTAGATTTTACCCTGTGACTTGTATTATATTTTATACCACTTGTGGATTTGATATTCATATTACAGCGTACGTATGGATTTGGTTTCCATATATTGGAGTTGTCATATCCATGCGGCTGACATGCTTACGTGTCCTAGTCCTACGTATTTTTGGGACTGGGGCGTGACAGGGCTCTTGATGAGACTCATATCAATGAAATAAGGTTGACTACTGGCGTATTTAAGAAATTTCTCAACGTCCGTCCTAAAATTATCTGTCAAACAAATCCTACTCTTATGTCGCCGATTGTACATCCATGATCGGTGAACTAAGTATCGACTAATTATTTTTTATAGACTTGAATGATTATTCACATACCATCTCAAAAGAAAAAAATATAAAGAACTATGAGTACCTAGTTAGGATACTTGCTAAAAGCAAATGCAGATAAAAACTTATCTATCGCATATAATGGTTTTTTGTTTTCGATACAAAAAAATCCGTTACTCTGGTATGATACCACCGATATTACTGATATCGTCGATCCCGATACTCATAGTAATGGTCTGATACCAAAAAAAACTAAGAAACAACACTAGAAATACTTAAAATTATGCATAAAGTATAAAATATATATATTCTAAAATGTTAATAATTTGCTAATAGTTATTTGTTTTCGATACCAAAAAATCCGATACTCTAGTCCAATACTGCCGATATTACCGATATCGTCGATCCCGATACTCATAGTAATGGTCCGATACCGATACTTGTTCATGTATATACAACATAACTCCTAACAAATCGAAAGTCATAACTTTTCATTTATATTTTGTCGTATTTTTTTTTCTTCCTGAATACAAGGAACGTAGACAAATATTGGTTGGCCCCGGCAAACCACTCGAAGCAATCTATTGTTGGCTTATTTATCGGTTGAGATATAGGACTAGATGCAATTTTATTACTTGAAATTTGTGTTAATTTTTGAATAAATTTCTCTTCTACCTATTCGCAAATCCTACATTTTAAATATTTTAAATATTAATTTTTTTTCAAAGAAAACTCGTAGCTAGTATCCATATGACAAATTAGTAGCTTTCCAACACGATCCAAAGCAAACATGTGTTTATACACCTAATGTTTATATGTATCTTCTAGCGTCTTGTGTCATGTGTCTTCCCACAAAATTTAAATATATTCGACAATGTGTATAGTCTTTTCCCAAATAGATATGTGGAGGGTTAGGGTTTACCTTCGGAAGGGAGGAGGGGATCTGACGGAGCGTGGAGGCGGACGCCTGAGGCCGGTGGAGGGTCTGGCTCAAATTCTTGAGGTCGGAGGAGGGGCTCGGGGGGATGTCTCCGCCGCTCGAGTCGAGGAGTATGAGGAGGGCTCGGGAGGATGTCATGGCTCGCCGGAGAGGGAGAGGGGGAGGGGCTGCTTGTCGCCGGAGAGGAGGGGGTCGGTGGAGGAGGAGGAGGAGGAAGGGCGAGTGAGGGGGAGGGGCTGCCGGAGAGGGGTCGGGGGTCGGTGGAGGAGGAGGTCGCCGGAGAGTGGGAGGGGGTCGGTGGAGGAGGAGGTCGCCGGAGAGGGATATGGGGTCGGGTGGATATATATATATATATATATATATATATAGAGAGAGAGAGAGAGAGAGAGAGAGAGAGAGAGAGAGTGGGGGAAATGAAATGGGCTCGGAGAATTTAAGTTTTCGTAGCGACGGATTAGTGACGGAATATTGACGAAATATAATATATTTGGTTTACATAAATAATTTAGTCGTTATTCCGTCGTATTTTCGTCGCTGACTCAATGACGGATTAGTTTCCGTCGTTGCGATCCGTTGCTATTTAACAGTATTTTTGTAGTGAGTACTATGTGCACAGTGTGTAGTCAGTAGTCGCATAGGTGTGCAGCTGATGCTATATGCACAGTGTCAGTGTAGATGTGCACATGGAGGCAGACAATAGCTGTAAGCAGTACATATGTACAGATAGATAGATAGATAGGTAGATAGATAGATAGTTTTTTTTTTTTTTTGAAAACTCAGTGGAGTAAGTTTGCTCTTACATAGGTCCGCCCCTGGTCAACTTCCTCCGCTGCTCCAACTGCAGCAATCCTTCGCTGCTCCAACTGCGGCAAGTGCTGCCCGAATGATAAGGGGGTTGTGTTTCATGACCATTCTCATGTTGTTAGGGTCCGTTCTCGTGAGGCCAGGACGGAGGGACCGTTAGCCTCGTCAACGCTTCAGGCACGGGTAATACCTTGTTTGTTTCGTTCTTTTACTTTGTGCATCTAAACTCTTCTTATTAGTTTCTCTGCATAGTATTAGTAAGATGGATTACCATATTTGTAAGTGTTCTCTTATTGTACTTGTGTTTTGTGAAGAAACCATTAATCACTGTTTTGTTGTCCACAAAATTCATTTGATGATATTTGCTGAAGCTAACGCCTTTTCCATTTGTAAGTAAATCTGTGATGAATTGATCAAGGCACATCAAGACGACAGTAACAAATGTCATATTTCTTAATTATATATTGTTATAGAAGAGACAATTCTTGCTGAAGATAGTTTTTGATAGATTCTCTATTGGGCCAAGACGCTATATCGAATAGTACACATTATTCCTAAATGAATAAGAGTACTTTGTGCATTTTTTTATATATTACTTAGATTGACAAGAGTACTGGGTAATATTTTTTGTTTAAACCAATGTATGCACTTCGATTTTGTAGCCAATCATAGATAACCTAGAAATTGAGTTTTTTTTATATATACCTAGTTCCGCCACCAACCGACAGAAGAAAGATTCGAGTCTTGATCTACTCCAAGATGACCCACCACATTACCACTAGGATAATGATTTCGATATAACTTGTCATGAATATTGTTAGCTCTGATTACATGGAATTGATTGTAGATATTGGCAAGAGAATTCAAATAAATAAATAAATAAATGAATTGCTAGTGGAATGATGTCAAACTTTGACGTCATATTCCTACCCAAATAAAGGTTTAAACAAAGAAGTTGCATATATGATAGCAGTATAGTAGATTTATAAATCTTCATATATGTCCTGTTTGCAAGATATTTTAAACTTGATTTCCATATTCAATTAAATATTTATAGAGTTAGTAAAGAAGACAATTATGTTAGTACATCCACCAAAACCCTGTTCTACCAAAACCTGGAGATATTATTTAGAGAGGAAACTTGATCACTATGAATGGCAAAATTAGAATTGAACCAATTCAACGCTCGGAACATAAACCTGACCTGTTTGCATTCTCTATAATAGAGTGACATTTTTTCAGTGGTCTTGGAAATGGGTAAGAGGTTTCTTGGTAATTTATTGTTATTGTTGTTTCTGCAAACGACGTAAGCTATACTTGTAAACGTAACACGAAGCAAATCATCAATTTGTCAGGTCAAGGAGTTTATTGTCAGACATATTTATGGTCTGTGTTGGATTGTTTGTGGGTAAACTGCAACTAATTAGAAAATACAATTATTCTACATTATGTTATTATTTTAATGTCTTTTATCTGTTAGAAGACTGAATTATATTGTAGAAATTAAAAAAAAAATTGCATAAGACAAGCTATTTTCTTGCTTGAGTTGTGTACCACCCCAAATGGGTGCAAGCCTGACAGGTGTTACGTTGCATGCCCGGGGAACCCGGTCGCTCGCAAATTAACTTTTCCAAGTCGCAGCGGGTTGCTGGCCCCAAAAGGCCACAAACCTAATGTTGGTATTAAGTATTACAAGCTATCATAGACCTGGAGTTCTATGTTTATAATTAATTGCTATTGACTAATACAATTTTTATTTACAAGTATAGAGAATGAAATTCATGATAAATCTAGATAAAGACAACCTTTGCCTGATTGATAGTGCAACCACAGACATCATCCTTAAGAAAATGATATGTTTCTCTTACAATAATACTAGATTGTGGGCTCCGAGAATAGAAGTTCGTTTTGGAATGTAGTATCCACGATAGCTGGCCTTGCTCAAATTAATTGAAGGTTCCGGCAGAGCATATTTTACCCAACAAAATACATAATATCTTATACTCTCATAATTCCAGAAGAATTTTATCGAATTAAAGATATAAGAACAAATAGGTATCATATTAAAACTCTGAGCAAGTAAAAATAAGGAATACTTTGGTGTAACCACTAGTATAGAAAACCAGAAGTTCATTTGAGAGAACCAGAAGTTCGTCTAAGAGAATCAGAAGTTCTTCTAAATAAATTCTCCAGCTATTCACTAAGGATATATGTCAATCACATTGGGGATGTCATGTCACATATACTACGTTGAGTCAGAAGCTCAATCCTAAGGGTCCATTAATGTGAGCCAAAACCCAAATGATCCTATAACTTTTGAATCTTGACATGATCAAGACACCCCGGAACAATGATAATGAGAATTATCAAAACTAATTCGTGTGGTCATCTTTTAGCAAATGACAGCAAAACTAATGGTCAACAAAGCTTTTCCTTAAACTCAAAAAAAATTATAAACCATCAATCCAGAAGATTGTATCTGAATAATTGGTACCATAGTTTCATTTATTTAGAATTGCATTCTTTTTAGATTTTATGGTTTATGTTGGTATTATTTGAAAATATAATCTTGGCATCTATGTTTTAGAAATTTATATGTTCATCTCCTTAGATTATCAAAACTTTTAGTCATGAGATATCCTTAAATGTAAAATTTATGATTTATCAATCTGATAAGATAGAATTCACACCGTTAGGAGGAGATATGATGAAGATAAATGCTTTGTTTCAAAAGCGGTATGAATTATCGTTCTAGAAGAACGACATAAATTATTATTGTAAACCCCCTCGACCAAATTTAGGTCTACCTGGTTTAGATAGAGAGACTAGGGTTAGTTTGAAGCCATTTAGAATTAGAACATAGTGTTTTAGATTAATGTATACAATATTCGTATCACTTCGTGCACCTTACTGTTGCTTTAATATTTGGAGCGCTACACTAGAAATTGCTTCCAAACAAATTTTACACACTTTTCCTAAACATGCCAGCCTTCCATTCTGACCTTTGTGTAACTCATAAATACCCTCTCTTGTGCTTCATTTTAGTCGCACAATATTTGTTACAAACGTCCGTTCTTAAATTCAAATAAATCCAACTTTGCATCCTTGTCCATTCTAATCGAAATTGGAGACACAACCTCGACCCATTTTGTACAACCCAATTTATGACAATATTCTATTTTGAGTCTACTACGTCAATGACACTTGTGTCCCATCCAATTTTAACCCTATGTATTTCCAATTAATTAAAGAGCACCACTTACACTAATTTTAATTAAATTGGTGTAAGGACCCAACCTCACCCAAAACTTAACCAAACTCCAACCCAAACCCCCACTCACACCCTCAAGGTTCATAGTAAATACTACACACCATTTTAACCACTACATCACACCAAACATGGTATTTTGACTCATCAAATCCCAAATCCCATTATTTGTGCAAAATTTCCAATTGTTAAGGGACTTTTATGCAAATATGCAATGAGGTGTCCCCCTCTCATTGGACCCAACACATGGAGAACCTCATCTCCCCTCTTTAACCGGTCCACCCATAATTCCCTCCCCCCCCCCCATTTATTGTACCTCATGCAACTTTATTACCTCACATCTCCACCCTACAATTCAAATCCCCATCATCCTAGCAACATGTTCATCATGTAGAGTGTTCCCTCAACCCTAGAAAGAAGTATCCAGTCGGCCCTAATTCCAAGGAGAGCCCCCCCTCTCTCTTTCTCTCTCCTATATATACAACTCTCTCTCTCTCCTATATATACAACTTTCTCTCTCTCTCCTACATATACAACTCTCTCTCTCTCTCCAAACCCTAAAAACTACCCAAACCGAAACCCTAGCTTTTCTCCAACCGGCCGCCCCTCCTTCCCGACCACCTCTGCTCAGTCCCACCACCTCAGTTATCGTCTCCACTGCCTGACCACCCACCTCGACCACTGCACAACCTGTCGATGTCAACCCAGCAGCCTCCTCCTCCATCTCCGTTCATCATCATCACCAACATCACCATCACCAACCCACACCCCGACTCCAACCCCTCCGTTCATCATCGGAGACCACCACCACCAGAATCACCATCTCCACGCCCACCCTCATCACCATCTCCCCTGCCACCATCATCACCATTTCCACTGCCTCCATCGTCCCCAATCACCACCGACATCATCATACTCACCAACATCAACAACACCATCACCAGCAACCCGACTCCCCCTCCACGCACCTCCGCCACCTTAGCCGCCCTCGACACTGCCACCTTAGCCACCGTCATCCCCCCCCTCATCGTCTCCACCACCATCAACAACCATCTCCACCGCCACCATCATCACTATTCCCCCCAACATCACCGGCCGGATCACCATCATCAACACCATTATCATCATCCCCAGTCACCCTCACCGCCACCACAGCAACCCGACCACCTCCACCACCGCCTTAGCCACCGTCCCGCCACTGCCAGCACTCGCCGCCATACCATGACCACCCTGCCACCGCTGTTGCTGTTGCAGCTGCTGCCGGAGCTGCTGTTGTTACTTGCTACTGTGACCCGCACCACCCTGGGGCCACTGTAGCTGTCGTGGTTGCTGTACACGCCGGAGTTCGACCATTCTCGAGCAGCGAGCCACGAACACACACACACATGGACACGAATCGGATAGATATACGTACTTCCCTCTCTACGTCGTGTACGAATACGTCAATATGTTTGAACTGTGTGTGGTGAACCCTTGTGTTGTGTATAAATGTACATGTTTAGAATATAAATTAGAGTTAGTATTTACCACATAAAAATATGATTAATTAATGTGAACACTGATTGACCTATAGTTTAGATGACTGGCCTCGTGCACGTATGTTGATAATATGCTAGCTAGGACTTATAATTTAGTATATTACGTAATTAGTTTAGTAACATATTGGTGGTATTTGGTTGTCTTGATCTACATGGTAACTGAGGATATGACACGTGTACGTCTTAGCTGCGTGCACACGCGACCCTGTTAGTTGACCAGTCGTGACCCCCCTGCGTCAGTTCCTGACTACAGTGTGGTTATAATTCCCGTACATGGAGACCTAGATGACTACCCATATCAAACGTGTCCTAAAAATAATTAGGATACCTGGTACCCATGTGTTAGAGGTGCGACTTAGCACCTACACGAATCTGAGCTGTGACCGTGATTGTAACATGTGAGAATTTATACCATAGAATGACTTGTAAAATGCTGTGGACTAGTACACTAAGTGTACCCCTAACCCCCTTGACCCGTGACTAGTCAACCTTAGCCAACGTATTTAATTAGAACGTTTATTCGGTTTAGTATCCGCGTAACTTGTGACATTGCATAATTCGTACTTGTGTACGTAATTAGCATAGTGTAATGTAGTGATTAATATTTATTGTTATTTATTCGTAGACATCCAAGACGATACTACCTTGGCTGTTGGTTCCAGATCTTTACTTGTGCACACCAGAGTTCCAGGCAAGTATACTTTGCCTTGTTGTACTGTTTAAATTCAGAAATTATCTAGTTGCATATTTTATTATTTTAATATTATATAACTGTGCACGTCCGAGAAAGACTCGGGTGCAGTCAACGAAAGCGTTGACGTTAGGAATTGTGTCTGAACTAGTGTCTAGTAGACCCACCTAAAGTTGTGGAGTTATCAATATTACTCCCCAGGCCTTGACACGTATCATTGCATGGCACAGAGTGAGTTCATGTAGGGACGCATGCTTCATGCTTGACTAGCCATCGGTATGAGCAGCACGTGTGACGGTATTTAGCTTAGTTGTATTATTTTTTTAGTGACTTGCATTATAGTACGAGATGTCCATATCTCACTTGAGATTTGTACATTGGCATTGGGCGGGGAGGACGACTAGTAGGCGTATGGGACACCCACCTCCTTTATACAGATACTGCACTCCGCGGAGGGATACGGACATATATATATATATATATATATATATATATATATATATATATATATATATATATATATATATATATATATATATATTGCAGATACCGCGTTCTTCGGAACGATAGACGTTACGTGTACAGATACCACGCTCTTCGGAGCTGGACGTTATTATATTGCAGAGTGCCCTAAGATGGGGGACATATATGGCATATACTAGCCAGTCACAGCAATTGGTAAATTACGTCAACATATGTCTAGCCTACACTTCCCATACGCACTAAGTTGTCCTCAAATTATATTTCACTTAGCTGGTTAGTTCACCCTCGAGTTTTTACAGTATTTACTTTATGGCATATATTTTTGTATCTTGTTACGTCCCTCTGAGGACCTGGTTCCCTTCCAGGTTATTTGTGCAGTTTACAGGATGCTTGATCTAGTGGTGTGTGGATATCGTTGCAGGTATCTTTACATTTTCAACTATTATAGTCATGTACTACTTTCCATTACAGGATGCTGGATCACTTGATCGTGGACGGTATAAGTGCACTTTGTCTGGTCCATTAAATTGGAAAGCCCTACGAAGTCGTACCAGTTGGCCATTGCCACGTGTCTGGTCCTATAAATTTTGGGATTGGGACGTGACAATTTTTTTAGAAGAACTTCATGAAATATCGTTCTAGAAGAACATCATAAAGCATCATTCCAAAAGAACATATTATGGCTTACTTTCACTTTATTTAATCATGACTAAATTAGGAGAAATAATTCATGTATTTCGTTGCAAATGAATTAGTAGATGCTTACTTGATGATTTAATAATGATGCATAAATTATTATACCAACTATAAACATAACTTCTAGAATAGAAGTAAATATCAAAAGAACCAAATAAAGGCAGCAAATGAATAAGTTCTACATTAAGAACGTGTAAGACCTAAAGGTTTCAAAGATTCAGTACTCCAGAAGAAGAGAACGAATGATATAACACACCCTAATGCTCTTGAAGAAGCAGCTCCTGGCCTGAAGTAACATCTCCTGAAGAGAAAAGATCATGACGGCCCGGAAGATGTCATGAACCATAGATCCAATTTCTCAAAGTATATCCCTCCGGTCGAGGATATACCTCAGATCCTAGAAGAGACTGAGAAAGATGTATCAGTACCCAAGAAATCTCTGTTTTATACATATTCAAGAGAAATTTGGAATCAAGAAAGATTTGTCATAGATGACATTATGAAATGAGAATAAAAGGGTGATAAAAATAAATAATAATACTAGACCACGAATAATTCTTTAATATTAAGGATAATGAAAAGATGTGATACCTTTCACACAACGTGGAGTATTCGGTATTATAGTACAAAAGCCAAAAGAAAAAAGGTTTAAATAGTGATTATTAGAAAAATAATAAAGATATCCAAATGAATAGAGCAATATTAGCTCAAGGATTCTCGAAATTACCATGAGTATAATATGAGAGAAAAAAAAATTCTCTGGTCATGATAACCTAGATGAAGAGATATACATAAAATCCCTAAAGGATTTAAATCTCCATATATATCCTTGAAGGATTTAAAATTACCATGCTATCCCCGAAGGATTTACAAAATGAGCCAAATATGGATTAAAACCATATATCCGGAAGAATATGATTGGCTCATTGAGTACCAGACTAGGAAAGAATATAATAATTATCCTAAATGTTCAGTCATATTTATGAAAAAATAAATCTTTGAAATGATTCATTAAATCAACGTCTATGATAATACCTCCTGAAGAGAAGATCTCCTGACGAGAAATATCTCCCGACGAGATAATCTCCCGAAGTGATAGAGAATATGACTATATCTCCTAAAGAGATAGAAAATATGACCGTATCTCTTGAAGAAGAATGAAAATACCTCCTGAAGAGAAGACCTCTTGAAGAGATAAAAAATATGACAAGTATCTCCCGAAGAGATTTGAAATATCTCCCGAAGAGATCGGAAATATCTCCCGAAGAGGCAATCTCCAGAAGAGATCTCATTTAATCTTCTGAAGATATAGTCGCGTTTTCGCTGTCCTCTACCTATGGTCAGTCTTAATCTCCTGAAGAGATAAATCTGCAGAAGAGATATCATATAATCTTCTGAAGAGATAATCTCTAGAATAGAAAAATCTCTAGAAGATCTCTACTATAATCTCCCAAAGAGATAATATTAATCTCTTGAAGAGATAATCTCCCGCAGAGATGTAAATCTCTTGAAGAGATCTCCCGAAGAGATTTAATATGAGTAGTTATCATTTACTCAGTATACCTATAATGACCGGGTCAATGGATATGATCGAAATAATAAAAGAATATGTTCTGGATCCTGAAGTACCATATTTAAATAATATTATTTTTTATTCACTTAGCATAATATATTTATGTGAACATGCCAATATGCACTTACACATAGACACTGGAATGACATATGACACAGAAATCATTCTTGATTTAATTCATATAAAAGCTTTGATCTTATAAGATATGTGATGCATGGTATCTATATGATCCCCATTAAGGGGATATCATAACAAAGTATGTTTTATAAACAGTGTTACAGGTATTTTCGGAGATAAATAAAGCAAATCACTACAAGAACCTCATCAAATTATCCTTTTTTCCTAATGAAGCAAACATAGAATGTGCATGGCCATAGTTTCAAAAGCTCAATAATCATGGTTGCAAGTTTCCAGAAATAATAAATAAAGCCTATAAAACTTTATGAGGATATAAGAACTATAAATATGAATATAGAGGCAATTTGGGGTGAGATGTAACATTCAAATGTATTGGGGGGTTGACTTTTAATTTACAGTGATGTAAGAACTATATATAATTTTTATGATTTTGAGGAGGAGCATCATATAGATGCTAATGGGGACATCTCGAAGTATGTCTTTGTGCATTGTACTCTTTTTCTTCGATAAGATTTTTTTCACTGGGTTATCCCTTAAAAAGGTTTTTAATGAGGCAATGTGTCACGTTACAGTACCAAAATATGGAGACGGACATGATCAGTTACCTAGTACAAGCTATTATATGTCGTACGGCGATCACAGTTGTAACTAGACAAGGGGGTACATACTACAATCAAGTCACCTAGGGTTACAAAGAACATATATTGTCTCAATCAGTCCAGTAAAAGTAGTAAACATAGCTACAACTATGATCGTCGTACGACATATAATACCTTGTACGAGTCTAGACTTGCCAGCTAACAGGTGTCGGTGGCTAAACATCCAAAAGAGTAAAATGTGCAATAACAAACAGGGAAGAAGAAACTCACTCATGTCCTTCAGTGGCCATCCGTCTGGTATGCGTCATCAGGAAGGAAGAAATAAGCTGGATCTTTTGGAACTGGCACGAAACCTGGCCATGCAAAACCAGTAGGGTTAGACCCCAAATAGCAAGTACCAAAAAGGAAGCACGAAATGGAGAAATAAAACACAAATAATAGATAGGTATAATATAGGTTTTGCGTCGTGGCTTTGGTCTATGTCTATCCAAGCATAACAGCCCAACCCTACAACCAAACAAGGACAAGGTTTGAACCATCACACTATGATAGTCCATGTCCCTAGACTACTAACAGAATAATATAATTATAATCAAATCCAGTTATAACGGCCAATCACTTATACGGCTTACTATTGTGGAGTCTGAGTTATCTCAGAACATATGCATAAAGAAATTCTCAGATCGTGAGCTGATTAGCGGGACTAACCGAGCCATAGTATACACATAGCACATTGTATATCATGCACCAGTCCCTTTTAAGGCCGCCGTGCTTAGATCACATAGAACGCATTGTATAATATAAGTATTCGGATATTGTCTTCCACTAGTGCGGACGTGACCAATATCTATGGGGGGCAGCCTTGCACGTCATGACGATAGTCTGAGGTGGCTAATATACACGATCTCGGGATTTCATCCCTCCCAATGCTCTATCAGTTTTAGTTTCCTATATTAACCCTATGGTTATATTGGGAATCACATGACATGGTCGTATGATCAATCCTCCTATATGTCGTACCGTAGTACGGTCCATGCTAGATACGAATCCACTTTGTCAATTAATAGCTAAAACTGAATTCACCCAAGCGTGATGCAACAAACAACAAGTCCTAACCACACTTTGGTAATTGACCCACATACCATGTCCGTGCTGGAGAAATAATATAATAATATCATATGTCACGTAGTATAGGAGGCATTATCAATGCACAACCCAAAATATGTAATCACATAGCACGTAATAAGTTATGTCGCATCTCAGTGTACATTTATCATGTAACACATAGCACGTAAAAAATTGTATCAATATGGATACAAGTATTCGAGTCAAATTACCAAATAATTAATGGGTCACATAAATCTTGATTGCATTAGAACACATAGCTCATGTTATGCACATAGCTGGTTAGTCATTTATGACATAGTCGATTCCTAACATATGGTTATACCTAGCACAAGGTCGGGTCACAAAATTCATTATTTCTTAGGATTAATCACAAGCAATTGTCAAGGTCAACTACATAAAATAAGAAAATATCCAAATAAAATATCTAAGTTGCATGCACCAACTTGGCGCATGAGATGGATATCGTATGGACTATCGGTCGCATACTACTCCAGGCCGCATGCCCCTACAATCCCCATGCTCCTACAAGTCGCATGCTCCTCCAAGCCGCATACTCTGGACAAAAGTCCACTCTTCGGGACGAGTGTCGAAGTATTGGATGTGACAAGCCATAAAGTGTGTCAAAGAGAAAAGACAAAATCATAGAATTATGTGCCAACGGTTCAAAGTTATGCGTCCAAAGGAAGGTGCCTGCATACTCTGTTTGTCGCATATTTTACTCGGCCACATGAGTGTTTCTTGGACTTAGCGAATTTCTTATTCGTTCAGCGAGTAAAAATACAAGGAGTTCAAGGACTTAGTCCCAAAATACTGTATAAATAAGCAGTCATGCATCCAACAAGATAGAAGCATGTTGTCAGTATGCGGCAAAGAGCTCAGCCCGTACAACCCTCTCAGGCCGCATAACCCTCTCGGCAGCATAGTTTGTTGGTCGCATGAAAACTTCATCTTCCCCAATAGCAGGTTTCAGCCATAAAGGAAACTCTGAAACCCAAAATATGTTTCTTCCATAGAAATCTCGTACGAACCCAAATCTAACAAAGTAAAGTTCTAAATCACTTAGAATCAAATGCTCCTCAAGATAGAACAAATAGTTTTCAAAAATAATAAATTTTTAGAGATCATATCCAAGAAAAACTCACAAAACCCATAAAAAAAACTCAAACTAAAAATGTAGATCTAGGCTAATTCATCCATCAAAACAAAAAAAAATTAAGAACTAAATATAATGAGAATCACACAACAAACAAAATATACCAATAATATGAAGGGTTTCTCTATTTCTCATGCATGGTGTACTTGCCTAAGGAGAGGGAGAGAAAACGTAAGAGAGAGAAAAGAAATAGAAGAATGAAGAGAGAGAAAGGTTTTGGTGTATATATATATATATATATATATATATATATATATATATATATATATATAGGATTGGGTTGAACCATGGTTCAAACCATGACCAAGTTCTATCCTCATATTAAACCCATGAACCCAACTTCTCAAAAGTTGGTCTGGCCTACAACCAAACAAACAAAAATGCCAACAAGCAGGAATACGTTCCAAATACATATATTAAAAATGGGGAGTGACACAATGTAAGTCGCACCCACTTGGATTCTTGAAGAATCATATTCTTGAAGAATATTATTGTACTCTTTTCCCCCAAAGGATTTTTTCCTAGAGAAGTTTTTAATGAGGTAATAATTAAATTGGGCATCCAAGAGGGAGTATTGTGATTTAGGATAAAACCAAATATGGATGCCCTTATCCCTATTTATCTCTATCTACAACCACCTCTATATATTCCCTCTCTATATATATTATCAATGTGAAAGCCCGAGATGACATGATTTGGCTACCCAGTGTTCTAAATGGTGTCCGTCTCGGCCATCTAGGCGGTTCCTAGGCGGTAGGCGGTCGCTCTCCGTATTGCTTTTGTCGTTGGAACCTTGGCGATGGAGTAGACGACCAGTGTAGGTTTGGCGGCATAGGCGGAGGTGAGTACATGGCACACGATGTACTAAAATTTAAATTCTGTAGTATAATGAGTTAGGCGGGTGTAGGCGAACGTCTAGACGGAGCAATACCTGACTAGATAGTTTGGCAAAATAGTTGTGCAAGTATTATGGACCTATGAGTCACTTTTATATGGCTTAAACTTTATAATTTTTTGTTCTACAACTTAACTATGCATAAAAAATCCTTAAAATATGCATATTATGTAAAAATAATGGTAAAATAGTAAAAAATACTCAATATATATCAAACGTCTAGACGTCGCCTAGGTGTCCTAGGCGGTAGGTGGACCATTTTCATCGCACAATCGCATACCACCATTTAGAACCTTGTGGCTATCATATTCTCTCTCCCTTTCACTTTTACAACTAACACAAAAATAATATGTGAAAATCGAAATAGGTAAAAACCACCGGAAGATTAAGACCACTACTATAAATCAAGAATTACAAAACTTTTACCGGATGTACTAAATTACAATAAAAATAAAGTAAACCCAAAACGGTACAAAAAAAAATTTATAAAATTAACAAGAGAGCCATCAAGAGATACCAAGAACCCTTACACCGAAAAACAAAATAAAGCAATTTTTTGCTCTTCCTTGTCTCTGTCCTCTCCTTTCTCTAACTTTTCACCTGCTTGTTATTTTTTGGAACTACACAACACCACCAAGACAAGGAACCAACTATTATGCATACACTAGTCACGTCCACGTGCGTTGCACGTATAGAAAATTCTATAATAATATTAAAAAATAGATAATATTAAATAATATTAGAATATTTTAAATATAATTTGAATATATTTAATTAAATTGGTTATAAATATGTTTTTTTGAATTTTGGATATGTGTTTAATTAGATTACACTTCCCCCCCCCCCCCCCAAACATCCTCTTTTTTGGAGAGGAAGTGAAAATTAAAAATTGGTAAACCGTAAGTGTGGAAATTTTGGATTTGCACTTTCAGGGATGGATTTCAAATAAGAATCTATCCACTTTCTGTCCTCCAAGTAGGAGACAAATGTGTTTGGTTGACATAGAAAAGTAAAAAGTGGAAAGTTGAAGAGTAGACAAATGTGTTTGGTTGAGATATGAAAGTAAAAAAGTAGGAAGTGGAAGAGTATAATATAATAGTAGTAAATTAATTACTAACAAATTAAGAATTAAAATTTTATATTTAAAATATTAATTAAATTTTTATTAGTTATGATCTAGTTTAATAAATAATTAGCAACAAAAATTTGTGATTCCTGAATTTTTGATTAATTAATAAGTAATTGGAGCCGAATTATAAAAATTAATAAATAATTAGTATTACTTAACAAAAAATTAATAAGTAATAATTTTTAAAGGGAAGTAATAAAAGATTTAACAATTAATTTAAAAAAGGATTCCAGCCACATCCAACTGCTAACCCCGGATGTTGCAACGGCAAACACCCCTCATTTTCTCACGACAGGAACTGACATGAGTCACTTCCGCAAGTTCCTGCTCCAATCCTCCCAACCAAATTTCAGATTTGTACTCCCCCCTCCCTTCAATTCCATCTGAAGTAGGCATTTACCCACAGTTCACATTAGCCAATCAGGTCATTAATGATGTTGGGGGAGATTTCATCTTAAATCCAAGTCCAAACAAACAAAAAATTTGGAGGAAAGTATTTCAAATCCATAGGATTCACACTTTCTACCTCCACTTCCTAGTTACTAAACACTAGATGATGTTAGTCATTTTTTGTACTCCATCCAGTAATAAAAGGTTAATTATGATGCAAAGAATAATAACAAAGAGATACTTAAACAAAATTAAAATTTTGATTTAGACCAATTACTCCTTGCTAATATGTATTCTTGATCAACATATATAACCAGACCACCTTACAACAAAATAACTCTTCGACCAGGCCGACAAAGATGGATATGGGTGTTGGAATGGGAGTTCTTACATGTTGAATGAGAAAGTAAAATAAAATAAAAAATAAAGTACATGACACGGTTCGGCAGTGTGCCTACGTTATCCAGATAACGATAATTTTTCTCCACTAAGAATAATGGAATTACAATTACAATCTTACACGATGGTAGTTAACAATGACTCTCTCTAAGATTCACTCAAAAGGTTCACAATTCTTTACTCTCATATAAGTACGAACACACTTTGGTATATCACTTGTTGCATTCATCACCAAGAAAGACTATCAAAAAGAAGCATCCGAGAAGAAGCACTACCAGGAAGGAGCACCAAATCCTTACCCATACAACCACCTTATATAGCTTCATGAGGTAGAGGCTTCCTCTTTAAGATTGCAACTTCCAAGGTTCATTAACCTTGGAAACTCCAAATGACAATGAATACTCCAAGGTTCATTAACCTTGGGAACACCACAAGTCAATAGACTTTCTCCAAAGTTAATTAACCTTGGGAACAAAAATATTCTCTCCTCCACTTAAGGAGGGATCACCTCATCAATTTTCCCCTTCCTGACCTAATATATTATATTATTAGATAACCAATTTATTTAAAGTTAGTATGTGGAGAATAACCTAGCATATTCCTTTCCCAAGAGAGAAACTTCTAGAAGGATCTCCCACCTTCTTTTTCCTAACAAACAATATTCCTTTTTATCCATATTCTTTGTAGAGAAAGGGAGGTTGAGAGTAGCCTATTTTCTTCTTTCCCAAGCTCTTCTCCATACTAAACCCAACTTCCTCTAACATAATCCCCTCCATCTCTATCAAAACCCTAACTCTACTCTACTTATTTTCCTATTTTCGAGTAGCTATGGCCTTCCCTAACAATCTTCCTCATAGGAGTTGTCACAACAACCCAACCTAGGCTCTAAGAGAAGCTCAAATCTGTGGAGGGCAGTAGGACTCTTTCCTTGTGTCAGTTCGAGTACTTGGATTATCACTAGAGTTAACCTCTAGTAGGTAATTAACTAATCCATTGACTTCTTTGTTTATGATGGTCAATAGGAGCTATAGATCACCAACTGTTTGATTAAAATCTCTAAAAGAAATATAGACCCTAGTATAACATTTGGGTTGGGATCAGGGATAGCTAATATAGAAAGGTGTAGGTTTTAACCTAGATAATACTAAGGTGTACATATTAGATAGTAGTGTAGGACTATCTGTGTCTATGTGCACCAGTGTCCCTGGTGATTTTTATAGCAGCAGACCTACCTACGTGTGTGTTCCAGAATATAGCAACAATATTAGGTGTCATGGTATCTTATAAATATGTGTATATAAGTGTGGCTTGGTAACACAGGTAGGGTGTTCGTTCTGCACACATTTGAGAGCATCAGAAGGAGAAAAGGGAAGGCTGCGTAGAAATTAAGGAAATTGCAATAGTGTAAGTGATCTGCATAATTATATGTGTTGTACAGTGAGAGAAACTCCTTGAGTGTTGTGTGTGTCTCTGTGTGCAAGAGCACACTAGAGATTGATTAAGCAAGGTATTTTAGAAACTATAGTAGGTAAGCACTTTTGGATGTTTCCTCTTATGTTGTATTTGTATCGGGGCATGTGTATCCCATGTGAACTGCAGAACTGAAACTGTGATATACATGTGTGGGAATTATGTATCAGTGCATACAAATCAGTGTATGCTTGATTATGGGTTAGTACCAGAGATAGGTGTATACTGGTGTCAGAGATATAGGTTTGTGCTAGTTGCAGCGATGGAATCATATGTAGCAGCAAGTATACTGCAAAATACTGTAGCAATGAGTAAAACATAAAAGTGTGTAGGTGGTGTCTGTGAGGATAGTTACATGTATTTATGTATCAGAAAATGGGAGGAAACAATCTGTGTAGCTTTTGCACAACAAATGCAGAGTGAGTAGGGATATTTGACTTGTTTTGGTTAGTGTCTAATATGCAACAAGTGTCAGTCCAGTGTGTAGGGTGTATATTCAGTGAGTGCAAGTGCTCCGAGTACCATATGAGTGAGTGTGTGTGTTGCACAAAATTAGTATGTGCATATGGTAATGAGTGTTCAGGAGTGTCAAATGTGTATATATGTTGTCTCCATCATGAAATTAAAAGTCTTGCTAACTTTGTATTAGTGAATTACAATGAATGAAGTACAAAAGAATCATAATACTAAGAATTCTAAGTACAAAAAAAAGACTTGGAAAAGTGTGACGATAGAGATCGAGTTGTGCAGCTAAATAATTTACTCCGTTGACATCGACCGACGAAACTAAATTGCAAAGTCTTTAGTTCACTGGCGAGAAGGACGACAATTAGGCTCTCACGACTGAGTTATGTGCCCCTGGGACGTACGAATTCCTGCTATTTATAGTCATTTGCACTGTAATGGCCATACGCGTGCATATCCTAAAAAATTACTATTTTTAGGGTTTGTCGTATCACTACTGGGTTTGGCGCATGCGACATTTGTGGTAACTACCCACAAGATTCAGTCAGCAGTGCACTCATGATACGGTCCAAATGACATGTGTCATGCGCCTGTGGTCACAAATTGGTCGTAGCTGAGGTCATGCAGGAGCGGGTACGCTTTTGGTGCAGCAACGTGTATATATTGGTAACGGTCGCTGCCAGTTTTCGTCGTGGAAGGAATGCGGCTGGAAATGAGTAACCTTTCTTCCACATAAGAACGTTGTCGCATGGGCATCTTATGATTTCTCTGCCGCACAAATAGAGCTTCAATGAAGGGGGATTGCATGACTCTTCTGGAGAGATACTACCATATGGAAACATTGTCACATGAAAGCCTCTAATGGAGATGACATGAGTGCTGACACTTTAACGTGCAACCGCCACTACACACATACTTTGAAGCGCCCTGCTGCAACTGTCAGAGTAATTATGTTACTGCGAACGCAACTTTGACTTTTGAGGATAAATTTTTTCTCTGAGCATTAAATGCTCTTGTTAATATAGATGCGGCCGAAGCTTCAGCTGCATGCTCTTTAGGGTTTCATCTTTGCCGCATCTTTAGTGCTAGTGACTTTCTGCCGCATCGGATGCCCATTATCTTTTGCTGCATGGACCCTAATTTTCCATGCTTTTACATGACCCCGTTCAAAGTTTTTAAAAGTTGAAAAAGTTATTTAATACATGACCTTTCTACCGTATGGGAACGCTATCAGATAGTCCTCTTGTGACTCCTTTGCCGCAGGAACAGTGCTTCACTGAAGGGGGATGGCTGCATTAATCTTCTGGAGAGATGTTGTCGCATGAAAATACTGCCTCATAAAAGCCTCTTATGGAGCTGACGTGAGTTCTGACACTTTGACGTGCAACCGTCGCCTGCACACATACTTCAAAGTGCCCTGCTTTAACTTTCAGAGTAATTATGTTACTGTTGATGTAACTTTGAATTTTGAGGACAACTTTTCCCTCTGAGCATTAAATTCTCTTATTAATATAGGTGTTGCCGACGCGTCAACCGTAGGCTCTTTAGGGCTTCAGCTTTGTCGCATCGTTAGTGCAAGTGGCTTTTTGCCGCATTGGATGCCTACTGTCTTTTGCCGCATGAACCCCAAGTTCCCATGCTTCTACCAGACCCCCTTCAAAGTTTTCAAAACTTGAACAAGTTTTGTAATACTTTGAAAAAGAAGCATAGATGGACAGTTTTAGCTGCATGTTGTGTCTGTCGCATGTTTTATTTGTTGTATCATATAGCGGCCAGTCAAATCTTTCTCGAGTCCAGAACTAACAAAGTCTCGAAGCATACATTGCGGGATTCGAAGCATTGGTTCATTTCGTAACTGCTTTCTGTTACAATTCTTAAGATGCAGGTTCATCCCCATTAATGTTAGGTTCATCATGCGGTTACGACGCTTGACTTCTCGGGAATTCAAGCGTCATCTGTAGTGACTTCGCCTATAAATAGGGGGTCAGGAAGGGAATAATATTCTCTTTCTCATGATGCCCCTACTCTCCCTCATGCAGAAGTCTGACATGGGCAGTCCCGTCGAGCACTTCGTCGATCCCCTTCCTTTGATGGTCGACCACTCTACTATGCCCTTTTCGACTGAAGTTAGAGGGAGATGCTCTTGCCCTCTTACTTCGGAGGATAAAGTAACGACGATCTCCACTCGTGCATCCAAATATAGGGACACAAAAACACAGTCTGTTGCATGGATAAGAAATTGTCAGGAACATGCACAAACGAAAGCTCACTGCTTGATGCATATGGTCATTGTCGAAAGGCCTCGATGTGGTGGCCCACGCAGGGCAGGCTTTATAATTTGTATGATGTCGTGGTAGTACAACGGCTTAGTTATACTATTGCAAGCCTGTCACGACCCGCACCCGAAAAATCGGGCATGAGTCGTGGGTACATCCAGCCTACGCCGCAGAATCGGCGGTAGAACACTGTAAAGGTTCGTTCTAGGTCACAATCTATATATCTCACAAAACCTGTCAATATAACCTCTCCAAAAAGGAGGACAACCACGCAATATATATATGCCTCAATCACAATAACTAGGGGAAGAGTAAAAGCACGATAAGATATCCACAACGAAACAAAGAAACGAAGAGCAAGACAATATCCAAAATACAGTCCAAGTCTAAAGTCTACAATATCTCACAACAAAATAATAAATACAGTCATCCAAAATATCAACTGAAAACAACCCAGGGAAAACCACCTAGCTAACTAGGGCGCTAATGGCGTCTCCTCGACGGGCTACTCCTCAGTCTCCGGGTCACAACACTCCTCGACGCCCGACCCGTAGAATATCAGGCAAAAATCCTCAGGATCCTTTGGAAAAAATATGCCCAGTCAGGACTGGAGCGAAGTACATAACTCTGAAAGCAACTCCAAATGCATGGTAAGGTGTATATGACTAGCAATAGAAAAGTATACAAGATGCACAGGAAAATAAATACATGGTGGAGCAGATAAAGTAGCTGCAATGTAAACTGGAGAATAATACAAGTAGTAGAGAAGTAACTGTATGTGAGAAAATAGAAATACTAGCTAAGTGCCTTGAGCACAAGTTCGTTATGTGATCGGCTTAGGTTGCATATGAATAAACTATGATAACTCCGTTATGCGTGAGTTGCATAACCGACATACACATGAATACTGTTTGGCTTTGATCACATAACCAACTCCTACTCTCCTCCCCCACTAATACTCTTGGATCCAATCATGGCACGCTACGTACATGATAAATAGCTCGCGCACATGAAGGCGAGAGCATAAGAAGCATATGATAGCACATGAGAATCAATACCCGAAGCACATGATGAAATACACGTGATAGAGTACCCGCTGAACACGGTAAGGGGGATAGCATCTCATGACGGGATCCACTAGTACCAGCTCATAAAATAATGTGTCAGAATCCAGTATTACAGTTCTAGAACAGGTGATATATACGCTATCATGAAATGGAAACTATCAGAGGTAGGTACTCGCCTGACGTCCTGAGCAACTGATGAGGATCGAGATCCGGACTGGCATCACAAGAACCTTTTGCGAAAAGCAGAATAAAATGGGGGTTCTAAAGAGTTAAACTGATATAAAATAACTAGAAATAAGGTTCTAGGGTATTCTAGGTCGAACGGGTCAAACCGGTGGAATTCGGGTCAAAAAGTCAACTCGAGGTCCAAAAAGTCATCTCTAGGTCAAAACTAGGTCAAACGTTGACTTTTACGGTCAACGAGGACAATTATGGTCAAATCTAGGTCAAACTAGGGTGCCCCTAAAATTCTAGGTCAAAACTAGCTCATTAAGCTAGTAAACCAACAAACTCGCCTCCTCGAGAAACCGAGATACCCTCGGTATCCGATACCTCGACCTAGGCTATGCACACCGCCTAAACCCGCTAAAACCTATGCTAGCACGCGTAATTATATAAACCAATACATAAAAACCTATCTCTAAACTCAAAGCTAGGCAATTGCTTAAAAACCTATCTTG